>CM052886.1:46610643-46639173 GCA_028534135.1 Potos flavus | reverse complement strand
AGGAACACACATGCAGTGGGGCGAGGGGCAGAGGGAAAGAATCTTCAAGCAGACTCCCTATCCAGCACGGAGCCTGATGTGGGACTCGATCCCATGACCCCTGAGACCATGACCTGAGCCAAAACCAAGACTCTGACACCCAATCAACTGAGCTACCCAGGTGTCCCACTTTTGTCCTCTTAATAATGAACTATGGAGATGATTCCATGTCATACAATCAGTATTACCCCATTCTTTTGATGAGCTGCATGGTTTTCCCCTGTATGGGTGCAGATCATTCATGCCAGTTCTTTTTAAAGAACTTTCAGGATGTTTGCCACCTTCCCTTGTTTCAAACAATGCCTCTATATAAGCATATCTATAGAATATATTACCCTAAGTAGAATTATTGGATCAAATGGTATGTGCACGTTAAGAGCTGCAAAGTAGTTTAAATATACAAAAAGTATAAAGATTAATGTGACTAATAGTCCAGCCAACTAACACGTGAGAGCAGTATTGCATCTCAACAAGGAAAATCATATTTCATTTAGGAAACCCCAAAGTGTATAGTCACTAACTCATGGCTTATACGTTAATGATTTGGGATAAGGAGCAAGATTTTGCTTTAAGATGTTTTGCACTCAGATGCTGCTAGGATGGTAAATGTGTTCCATCTAGTGGCCTCACAGATGTCCAAAGTCGATTATTTTTTCTAAATCACCTGTGTGTTCCTGAATATAATTCTTTGGTATGCTTGACCTTAAGCAGTGGGAGTACCCAGGCCTGGCCTGAAGATGAGTGAGGCTGGAAAGAGGCCTGAATTAGCTAAAAAGTAACTCCTTGGACCACATAGAGTCTCCCCCAAGAATCCAGCCAGAGGAGTAAGTGACTTTATGGGGATTAGTTCTGCGCCTTTTAAAATGGAATGAGCTTTCAATTTTAGTCTTATCTTTTAAATTGATTGTGGCTTAATCTCTTTGTAAAGGTGTGTGTGTGTGTGTGTGTGTGTGTGTGTGTGTGTGTGTAATTTCCATTATACTTCATTGCACTTCTTCTGCAAAGATTTTAATAATGCTTTTCTGAATAGGAAGCTAGGGGTTCTGTCTGTGACCATCCCTTGCTTCGTTGCATTCACTTTCCTTGCAGGCTGCACGGATGGGGTTAAGGTTTTCCAGTTTTCCTCTGAACGATGATTGCCGTATTAAACACAGCCTGCTAACTTTCAGCCTATTATTTGTGTAGATGGCTCTCCAGTGCTTTGAAATTTACTTAATTAAAATTCGAGAATGATATGATTCCAGTGGGTTACATTAGTCTCGCTCTTACCTTCCTCAGTTTTCTCTTATAGCTGTTTTCTTCGCAAGAATTCTTATTGAACATGACTATAGCCTCGCCGACTGCTTAACTCGTAATTCATGGCTTAAAAAAAAAAAAAAAACCACTACAATAATTAAAAGCGTTCGTTTTTGAGCACAGTGAAGTTAAACTCAGCTTGATATTTATGCCATGTCTTACTGCCCCAAGGATGTAGCTAACTTATCCTTAAAATAAAAAGAGAAAGGCTGCAGTTTCTAGATATTTCCTATCCATCTTTTATTTTTTTTCCTTCGAGCTGAAATTATTCTATCCGTGAAGCACCAAGTTTGATTTTATTATCGGCTTGCAGTTCAACAGGAGGGGACAAAGGATGTGTGTGATCTTTTCCTTTTATACCCAGGAAGTAGCAAGATTTGCACACCAGGCATGCAAGTTTGGCCGTGCTTGGGACTGACCTCGTGTGCATTTTATGTTCTTCCCTCCCTTAGTGACAGAAAACCCACTGAACTCTAGCAGCAGCCGAGCTTTGGCAGCCACTGCCCCCAGAGCTCTGCCTCCTGCATTTGAGTCCCTAGAGGCCAGCAGGGGCGGTGGCCAGTGCTTCCATCCGTGTATCCAGGAGAACATGGCACAGGTAACCATTTAAACCCAAGCAGGATGATGTAAGCAAACTGAGCCAAAAGGGTTAGGAGAAAGGATAAAGGAAAAGAGAAATCTCATCAGGCTGCATTATTTACAGACAGCTGTGCCGAGGCTAAGCTGGGACTAACGCACCCCACCCCCTGTGCCCTGAGCCAAACTCCTGGCCCTCCGTGCTGCCCCCTCCCAGCCTCCAGAAAGGAGGAACGGCTGCACAAAACAACCCCATGCTGAATTCTGTGGGGAGAGATTCATTCTTCCATGATTTTTTTTTTTTTTTTCAACTGGGAAGAGCAGGTCTCCACTTAGATAAAAACACGCAGACCCACTCTGGTCTGCAAATTGCTTGGGTTGCACAGGAAAACTGGGCGGTCTTTCACTCTGATAAGAGGAAAAGCGTTTGCTTCTGCCTCTGGAAGCCTGCGGTCCCACTAACCCCGTGTGAAACTTGCAAACAGTTCTCAGCTTGGACGCCCTCTTGCAGCACGAGCAAATGTTCAGGCTCAGGAAATGATGCTAAAGACATTTTGAAAAAATGTAAGATGGGCTTGACCCAGCGTTGGCACAGGATATGGGACGGGAAGCAGCGTGCTGAGTGGAGATAACGGCCTCGGCCTCGGGGCCGGGCAGGGAGCTGGTTTCACACCCCGAGCCCCCGCCCCCACAGCAGGAGCCCCGTGGGACTGCGGGTGGGGAGCGGAAATCTGGCCATGCCATGCCCCTGAGGGGCGGAGGTGGGGGACAGGCCATGAGGAGGGAGGGTGAGGCACCCCGAGGGCACCTTCTGACCAGCAAGGACTTGACAGATCACCTGTGCACACATCGCACTTTCAAAAGTTGTGTCAGGTTTGGTTGGTTGGGGCTCTGCTCACATCTACTTTTCTAAAACACCTGCTGTAGACCAAGCTGGCTCGGGGACAAAAAGGGATGCGATGTTTGTCCTTAGGGCCTCTCAGGGAGAGGCCGCACAATGCCACTTGGGAAGGGGCTCAAAAGGAATGAGGTGGAGAGGACACACTGGTTACTGTTGATGACAGGGTAAGTTAGTAACTCCGAGATGTGTGTCTGGGCAACCCCACCCCAGTGATGGAACCTACTACCCATCTGCTTGGGGAGGGGGGCTCTTCTTGCTCTTCTACCAGATGGCCATGGCCTTCGGTCGGAGAAGGGCTTTCCTTCAATGTCTGGTGCTCCTGGTTGTGATGCAGACGAGGAATCCATTGTCACTTGCCACTCTTACAAAATCAACGTTCTGGGCACAAGAAGGGGAGCTTTGCAACCCTGAGCGGTTTGTGCTTGTTCAAGTACATAGGGCAAGCCCTCCTCTTGGATAATTAGCAAGTGTTCCATGCTTCCCCCTCCAGCACCCGTCCCACAGCTCTATTCTTATAGATCAGCTACCATGCATTTAGTAACTTTCGCTGCAGAGAGGAGAGGGCAAAACTTGATGATGAGATGAGATGTTCAGGGCAATTATTATGTTGGGTTTGGGTTTCTCCCGCACTACTCTTCCTTTAAGAGTAAGCAGAGAGGTATTAATATCTATTTACCATTTCGCTTCCCTGATGTTGTTATTGCTGCTGCAATTTTAACAAGCACGGAAAGGCAGAACCGTTTGAGGACCCCTTTAACCAACAAATTCTGTGTGAATTCTGTAGGGGTCACTCAATTTAAATGACACAAAAGAACCAGTTTAGGTAATGAAGTGAAGAGTGTAATTCCATGGTGTTGCAAAATCAACAGACAGTATCTCATCTCTGTCAAGCATGCCCAGACACAGGAAGATAAACATCTTTAGCTCTAGATAGACATAATTCCTGCTTTAAGGTGCTCAAAGGAAACAGACATGGATACAAATAATTGTAAGACGAGGCACATACATGACAAAAGTAAAGTGTAAACCAAATCAACAAGGGTGCTCAGGAGACAGTGATTCATTCCAGGACTGAGGTCTCGGAGGTGGGATTAGAGATAAAGAGGATTTCCACAGGCAGAGTGGAAGATTTCCCCTATGAAACTCTGCTGCCCTAAAAAGGGGATACTCTGAGTCTATCCCAGCACGTGGGGCCCCTGTCTGATATAGACTACATATAATAGGCGGTTACTCAGTAATACGTGTAGAATTCTTACATTTAGAGTTAAAAAATAGATAGATGCATAATAGTCACGCTTTTAAGCTCTACAGGCAGACTGGATTAAAATGTAAGCTCAGTACTTTTGGTGGATTGTGTTATTATTGAAAATATTTACCGTCTCTCCCTGGGGAAGGGCTTTGTTTTCCTGTTCATTGATACAGGCTGGTCGCGTGACCTGCTTTGGCTAATGAAATCAGAGGCGAAGTGAGGCAGGCCCCTGTGAGTAGACCTTTATGAGCCATTGTTTGCTTCTATTATGTTTTCTTGTCTCTGTATTCTGATGATTAGCTAAGTCCCTGATAGAAGGTGCTCTTTGGAGGTCAGCCTGTGTCCTGGGATGAAGACAAGTTGGAGCAGAGCCACACATGATTGACACGGGTCATTAGCATCGGCAAGAAACAAACCTTTGTTAATGTCAGCCACTGAGATATTGAAGATGCTGTTACTGTGGTGTAACTCAGCCTACATTGACTGATAGGTACAACCTATGGAATCTTCTTTGACCTTTTTAAGCCTCAGTTTCCTAGTCAATCAAATGGGGATAATAATAGTACCTGCCCGGGAGGATCATTGTGAGGTCAAAATGAGTTAATTTTAAAGCACATTGCATGGTGTCTAGTCCATAATAATAATTCCGTAAGGGTTTGTTATCTTTAAATATGCACAGAGGCATATCTGGAGGAATATACACCAACTTGTAAACAACAGTTCTGTCTTAAATGTGAGATTATAGGTGACCTACAGTTTCCATTTCACTTCTGTCTTTAATCAAATTGTTTATGACGAACATATACTATATTTTGAATATATACTATCTTAATAATCATAAAAAGGAGATTTTTCCACTTTGGAAAAAGAGGAACAATTGCATCCCATACACAATAGCATCTCTATCACAATGATTATCACACTTGGCTCTTGAAGGAAGGGGCTATGAGCATTGCCTGTGGCAGTAGGGTCTGGCCCACTGGATGGCACAGGATGGGTTTTCAGATGTAATTGATCAGTTTCTCCTCTGGATAACAGGGCAGATGGCAAGTAATGATGCACTATTTCTGAGATAAAAAACCCGAAGATGATAGTACATAGAGTACAAACTTAGAATATGGGCATTCGGTTTTTCGGGTGATCAGTTTTTCATTGATCAGTTAAATGGGCACTGAAAATATGAATTTGGAGATCAGAGACAGAGATGTGGGGCTCATCCAAGTAGAGATAATTGGTCCAGTGAGTGTAGAGAGGGAGCATGGGCTTTGGGTTTTTCTCTAGTCCCTCTACCCCCAGTTGTCCCTGCAAAGCCAAGTCCAAACCTTTGTCAACAACATTTATTCCACACTTATTTACTGAACACCTACTGTGTGCCTCTACTCTCAAGCTGTTTATGTTTTATGGTAGGAGGCAGATAATAGCCAATAGTAAATAATTAAAATATAGAGTGTATCCTATAGTGATAAAGACAAAAGTAAAACATGAAAGGGGAAAAGGGAACATGGGAGGGGGGGTGTTGCAATTTACAACAGGGTAAGTCAAGGCAGGCCTTGCTGAAGATGTGACATTAGACCTTAAAGATGGGCAAGGTATCTCTGTATCTCTTGGGGGAAACAGTCTAGATAGAACAGAAAAGGCAGAGGCCTTGAGGGGCAAACATGCTTGTGTTTAGAGGAATAGCAAGGCGGTCAGTGGCTGGAGCAGAATGAGTAAGGGGGTCAGTGGTAGAAAAGTTGAGAGATAATGAGAGGTCAAAGAGGGGTGGTGGACAGATCACCTATGATCTCACTGGCAGACTGTGGGAGGCATTTTGACTTTTATTCTAAGTGATATGGGAAGCTCCTGAAATGTGATTCGAGGAGTAACATAATGGGACTTGTGTTTGAAACTGACCAGTGTAGTTACTCTATTGAGAACAGGGGGATAAAGAGCAGAGCTAGAAGCTGGGTGAACATGAAGGAAGTTGTTGCAGTATTAGGTGATGCGTGGCTTGGGCTGGCGTGATTGCCAAGAAGGAGATGAGAAGCTGGACGCTGGGCGTATTTTGCAAGTAAAGCCAACATGATGTACATAGGATTTGATGTGGCCTCTGAGGGAAAGAGAGGAAGCAGGGCTAACTCCACGGTGTTTGGCTTTAGCAACGTGAATGCTGGAGTTGCTGAGACGGCAGGACTTCTAGAGGAGCAGTTTGGCGTCGGAAGTTAGGAGTTCCATTTTAGACAGGGTGACTTTGAGAGGCCCTTAGGCATCCAGGTAGAGATTGGAGTGGGCCATTGGAAACCAGAGCCACGGGCTCAAGGGAGTCAGCCGGGCTGAGAACTTGAGAGTTCTCTGCAGGTGAGTCGTATTTAGGATGTGAGCATGGAGAAGATCACCTGGGGAATAAGTACAGCAGAAAAGGGAATCTGAGCTTTGGAGCCCCCAACACGGACAGTAGGGGAGAAAAAGATCAACCAGCAAGGGAGAGGAAAGTTGTCGGCAACGGAGGAGGAGACAACCAGAGGGGAGCAGCGTCCCCAGGGTAAGTGAAGAAAGTGGTTCAAAGAGGAGGAGCTGCTGCACAGGGTCCAGTGAGACGAAGGCTGAGAATTGTCCGTTGGCTTAGCCGGGGCGGTGGGAGGTCACTGATGGCCAGAAGGGAGCGATGGAGTGGAATGGGGGAGTGGCTGGAGAAGCCTGACTGAAGGAGGTTTGAAAAGAGAATTAGAAGAGAGGAATCAGAGGCAGGGAGTGGGTTTAAACAACTTTTTGGAGGAATTTTGCGGCAGAGGAGAGTAGGAAGCATGGAATGGTGGCGAGAGAGAGAGATGAGACCAAGAAAGTATTTTCTTCCTTTTGTTTTTCTTTTTTTCAAGATGGGAGAAATTATAGCGGTTCGTATACTGTTGGAAAGAACACATTGGAGAGGGACAAACTGGTGTTGGAGGAGAGCTAACGGGGATGTTGGTGCTCTGGACGTGGAGAGATGCGAGGATGTGGGGTCTATTGCATGGAGAGAGGCTACTCTTAGATAAGGTCTCCAGCCATAGTTGGGAGAAACAAAATGGGGAGCGGCGCACGTGGACACAGGTGCAGGTCAGTTGGCAGAATCATTGGCGGGAGTGTTTCAACGTGTGCATTCTCTTCTGATTGTTTCTTTTGCCCTCTGGGAGGCCGGAAGCAAGGTCATCAGCTGAAAGGCAGAATGGAGGAAGAGGTACTGGGGGTTTGAGAAGGGAGGGACCCATGGGGACTAGGGAAACAGTGCAAGTGTCAGCCAAGCCCTTCTGTACCCTGAGTCCGGTGGCTGTGAATTTAAATGATCAGCAGGGTTGTGAGCTAATCTCCACTGCGGGTGTTGGGGTATAGCATGGGTGGAGGTGTGGATTTAAATAACTCAGAAGCTGGACAAATAACCTGAGAGAGAGACAGGGAGGAGTAGGATGAAGGGCAGATGTGAATGGGTTGGGTGGGCTGGGAAGGAATTGGGGAGGCATTTATGATTCTGAGAGAGGAAGGAAGGAAGGAGGCGTGTATTAGTTATCTTCTGCTATGTGACAAGTTATCACAAATGTGGCAACTTAGAAGAACCCGCATTTATTACCCCATTGTTTCCTTGGGTCAGGAATCTGGGCATGGTCCTCTATTTCAGGGTCTCTCTCGAGACTGCAGTGGGGCGTCATGCAGGGCTGGGGTCTCACTGAGGCCCCAGTGAAGATGTATGTACCCATCCACAGGGATGGGTACATTTCCCAGCTCCCATGGCTGTTGGCAAGATTTGGTTCTTTGTAGGCTATGAGACTGAGGGCCTCCTTTTCCTTCTGGCTGTCAGCTGTAGGCTTCCCTCAGTTCCTGGCCACATGGGCCTCTCCAGATAGTTGATTATTTCCTGCAAAGGAGAGTCAATAGAGAGAATCCACAAGCAAGAAGGAGGTTACGGTGTTAAATAATGTGACCGCAGAAATGACATCACCGTTACCATATTCTACTGGTTGGAAACAAGTCACAGGTCCCACCTACACTCAAAGGGAAGGCAATTTCACGAGGGTCTGAATACCAGGAGGAAGGGATTATTGGGAACCATTCCAGAGTCTATCTGCGATAAGGAGAAATGGATGAAGTGTATTTTTGAATACAAAGAAGGGAAACTGAGGAAGCTAAAACAAAAGAGAGGGCCCCTCTCCTAGTGAAAAAAGAGATGATGTCACCCCTTGAGAGAGAAAAGGTCAAAATGGGGAAAAAATGGTGGGGGGGATGTATGTGACAAGCAAAAGGAGTCTGTAGGTTGAGTAGATGAATCCTGAACAGCGCCACAGGGCCGGCCGGATTAGAAAGTGTGGCTTTGCTGTGGGGCCCATTGGCTGTTAAGTGATTTGCTTTAGCGATAGATGGTGCCCTGTTTTCAGTCTGAAAACTAATGGATGGAGGGATTGGCCCAGGGCTGGGTGTGTCAAAAAGTCAGGGTCAAGAGTGTATTGAAAGGGTGCGTTGAAAGGTCAAGATCAAGAGTCTCTGTGGTGCTGGTAAGGAAAAAACTCAAGTGACTCAGAGTCATTTTTCTATTTCCGATTGCCACATTTCTACTTCACCAACTATTCCAAAGTAAGTCTGGAGATGCCCAGGCTGGCCTGGCTCTGTGAAGGCCAGCAGTCCGCCATGATGCAGCAGTCCGCCGTGATGCAGGGTCAGGTTGCCACAGGGCTTCCCAGCAGCCTCACTGGGGACACTGCAATGTGGAAGGTTCTCTGTGGCTCCAGGATCTCCCTTGGAGGCCCTGAAGTCCCTGCCCTACCTCCGAGAACTTCCTGGTGCTTCATCAGATGCACCAGTGTCTCCATCAGCCCTTCCACAGGGGCCAAGACCTCTCTCACCTGCGCCCTCCACTTCCTCATTCTCTACCTCAGCCAGGGTTTGTCACACTCCTTTTGGTGGTTAGCCCCATTCCGGACAGTGTAAAGTGAGTTATTGCCCGTCAATACCTTGACCTTGGATTCACAACTGCACAAGAGGTTAAAATGCTGAAGTAAGGAGAAGATACTCTGATTAGTTTGGTAAGAAATTTTGTTCTCCATTCCCTGAGTTGACGTTGAGCAAGGATGGTAGCAGAAAGAATAATTCTGTGTGGGAAGGCTTCAGGAGAACATAAGCCCTTGGCTACATGTAACTCTGATGATTGAGAAGTGTTTTATTTAAGGCTTGGAGTCAACGTAAAAGTTTTCTTGCTTCAGAAAAGTCTTAGGGAAAAAATAATTACTTCCCACATGAAGCGAGCTATGTTGGGTCTCATTCATCTTGGTACCCCCAACACCCAGCCCATCGCAAGCCCTAAATATTCTTTCGAGAAGCATCTGTTGAGCTGAAATGAGCTACTCTAAGTGTGAGACAGTAGCAAATCTGAGTTATTCCTGAATGATGTCAAATAAGTGAAAATGAAAAGAAATCCTGCTGCTTCTTATATTTAATATTAATGCTTGGTGAGTTGCTGCTATGTGAATTCCTTTACTGTCTTCCTGCTTTAAAAAGACACTGCATTTAGTTATTTATATATTTATCATCTGTCTGTTTATTTATAAATTTATTTTTAAGTGTGCTCCATGCCCAGCATGGAGCCCAGTGTAGGGCTTGAACTCATGATGCTGAGATCAAGACCTGAGCTGAAATCTAGAGTCAGATACTTAACCGACTGAGCCATGCAGATGCCCCGAAAAGACCTGGCTTTTTAAAGACCTGGAGTCAGGCTCTATTTTTAAGAGAAAATTCTGGGTTGAAATTTTTTAAAGGCATGCAGATATATAGAGAAGAAAATCGTAATGACCCACATCCTCACCATGCAAAATTAAGTACTATTAACATTTGGGGATATTTGCTTCCAGCCTTTGCATCCAGTACTCTGTTTTAAAAACCAGTGTTAGTGCAGCAATGTGCTGAAAAATATGAAGTGTGTCAGTTGTGTGCACACATGTGTGCACAGTGTGAACTCACAAATTTGTTCTCACACATTTGTGGCATTTTGGTTGCTCTTCCCCAGAGTTTCTGAGTTGGAAAGGGCTATGTCACCAACTACTGTGGCAATAATGGAATGATGAAGCTATGACTTTATGCATCAATGTGGAGCTCACTGTCCAAACAATACATTTGTAAAGCATGAAAACTCTAATCCCTACACACTGGAAAAAATTTTAACGTGACCCTTTTGGCTTTTAGTCTTTCAGTTTTTCTTTTCAGAGGCAACCGGGATTGCCAGTTCCTTGTGAATGTCTCCAGAGAGATTATTTGCGTATACAAACATATATTTCCTATTTCCCTACACAGCTGGTAGCGTCCTATGTAGTGTTTTGTACAGAAGCATAGCCTTTTGAAATTTGGGGACGTGTTTCTTAACAGTAAGCCTTTTTATCTTTTATGTTTTGTTTCTTTAAAGATTTTATTTATTTTAGAGAGAGAGAGAGCACGAGTGCGTGAGCCGGGGGAGGGGCAGAGGGAGAGGATCGCAAGCAGATTCCCTGCGGCGTGGGGAGCCCTACTCGGTGCTCGATCCCACCACCCCAAGATCATGACCAGAGCCAAAACCAAGAGTCGGATGTTCAACCGACTGAGCCATCTAGGCACCCTAACAGTAAGCCTTTTTAAAAAATTTTTCAGTTTATTGAGGTTTTTAAAAATATTCACTTTATTGTATTGACATACAAGAAGTAAGGTTTTGGGCTGTGTAAATTTGTCATCCTGGCCTTCCTTCTTCCTTAGTCTTAACTCGGGGGGTCAGAGAAGGTCCTCTACTGGCTGGACAGGCCCCCCCAAACCACAAATTCCCGTGTCAGCACTAGACAGTTCGCTCTTACTCTCTCTGGTTGAACTTACTCACGTAAAGACCCACAAGGAAACCCTTTGTGCTTCTGCTAGCTAAACCCGAGTCCCATAGAACACAACAAAGCCAAACGGAGGGAAATGCGGGGCTCGGCTTAAAATACAGCTGGCCAAGCCCACACTCGGTTGCTGGAATAACAAGCAGCTGGGAGGGCTAAATTTAGCTCGGAGCCTTAAATACGGTCAGCTCTAGAATGTCCGCGGCCCTCCGCAGAGAACTCTTCCCTCTCTCTAGAGCCGGTCGTCAGAAAGGAACAATGTTTGTCCAAAATGCTGACTTTGTGAAACCGGCCCGTCGATCTGGTGTGATTTAATAGGCTATAAAATGTTTGATTTACAGCTGATCAATAGGCAAACAGTGTGATTTGTTGTTGGGGGAGTACAGAGCACAGGGACCAGGAAGATGCCAAACAGTGGAAAAGGTTAATTAACATTGTAGAGTTCATTTTAAAGTTTGATTAAAGAAAAAAAGAACAGACCGGAACAGGAAGTGGGTTCCCTGGCCTGAAGGGAACCAGAAGGTGGGCAGAGTCGGTCTCCTCCACGTGGTCCTCCTGGGAGGCCCACACTCACGCTCTGTCCCAAAGGACGGGGAGCCCCCAAACAGGGGCTCAAGTCTTGACTTTACAACTTGCTTAGCCTCAGTTTCCTGCTTTTTCTAAGCGAGAGGCTTGGAGATGAGCCCTGAGCCTCCAAACCTCGAGGTTTGGGATTCTTGGTGCTTTTGCCTCCTACGGCTAACTCCCCCCTCCACCTAGAGTTGCTCTGTACCCTCTACCCTCGCCCTCTGGAATCCCAAGTGTAGGTAAGCACAGAGGCCTGGGTGCCTCGAGGTGAGACCGTGTTTTGCAAATCTAACTTGGTACGGGGGGCAACACAAGGACCCTGAGAGAGCTGGGCATCCGCCCCGATCCTGCAGACGGCACCAGAGAAGGCTTGACAACCCACACCGTACCCCAGATGTCGGCTGGGCCTCCTCTAGGAGAGGCGTGTGACACCGTTTATGGAAAATAAACAGGACGAGGTTGCCAAGTATGGGCTAGGTGGTACCCAGGGAACAATTGCAATGACTTCTGATTTACTTCCTACACTCACATGTGCAAAGGAAATGTGTGTCCTGGTCCTCCTGAGGCTCCTACCCGCCGGATGGTGATAAAGAGAAGCCAGATTGAGTCTGACTAGTTTAAGACTGAGATGCAATGATTTAAATACTGTCTTGAGGGTTACTTCACCTCCATGGTTCAGTTGCTCAGTGTTCTAGGCTTCTCCCCCACTCCTGCCCCCTTCTGCTCCTCTCTTGGAAGGTGTCTAGTGGAGGGGGTGGCAGAAAAGGCTTTACAGGCTGTCATGGCCATTGGGGGGTGGAGAGGGTCTCCTGCTGGTCTGTGTGTGTGAACACTTTCCATGACCGCCAGCTACGGTTGGGTTGGGTTGGTGTCCTCTTCGTCTCAGCTGCCTATGAACTCCCGGTGCATTCCTTCGCAGCCTATCTGGGGGCCCACTGCCCCTCCCCATGGATCTGGGCTCCCCTTGCCTCTTTTTGTCATCACAGACTACCTCTGAGACCCTGTCACCCTCTCCTTCTGGGCCCTGGCCAGGCTGCCCCCCAAAGCCTTGGCTGCAGAGTGACTTCGCCCCCAGCCATATCAGGGCCTTGATGCAAACTGCTCTTCTCCAACTGTGAGCTAAACATTTTGGGAGTGGGGTGCAGGGGGTGGACGTCCTCCCAGAGATGGCGGTGCTGCCTCGGCAGGCCCTGGGGCGACAGCAGGAGTCCGGGAGCGAGCACTGTGCCAGGAGCATGGACTCCACAGTCGCACGGGCCTGGCTCTCTCTCCATCCTTGTGCTTAGCACTGATGTGGCTTCAGACCAGGGCCTCGACCACTGACCAACAGGAACAGGACACACGGTCATGGGCAAGGACACTTGTGTTCAAGCGAGCAGCCCCTGTCCTGGGTGAGGCAGGAGAGCTGGGGCAGAGAGGAAAGAGGCATCCGTTGCTAGTGAAGCCGGGGGTGGCCACATGGCTCCCTAAGAGTTCTTATCTCAGCCCCGCCCCAGGCCAGTGCAGCACCCTGAGCTGGCCATTTCTGCTTTTTCTGTTACCTGTTTATTTAGGTCTCCGTGACTGAAATGCCACTCTCTGATTGGCCAATAAGCCGTTTTTTAAAATAGCAAATTTTATGCTACCTCAATTACCAAATCTCCTGGGCACGAAGTCAATTTATACAGCGACTGGTCGACATTGCAGTAAGAAGAGGTCACTTCCTCTCAGGGCCCGGAGGCAGCTTGCAGAGACGCGGCCGACCGCACCGAGAAGCTTCGAGACGCCCACAGTGGCGGGACTGGTGAGGGCGCCTGTCTCAGGAAAGTCATCAAGAAAATCGAAATTAACCTGCGCACCAAGTACACTTGCTCCTTCTGTGGCAAAATCAAAAATGAAGAGATGAGGTTCCTGCATGAAACAGTGGCCGGGGTGCCTGGACCTACGTCCCCAATTCTGCTGACCCAGTGAAGCCTACCGTCAGGTGACTGATGAATGAATTGAACCCAGAGAAGCTGCCCCATTGGAAACATGGCTAGCTATCATAAATGGGTGAATTTATGTAACCAAGGAAAGGGCGGTCATGTGACCCAGCACTGCCTTCCTTGGGCCAACTCCAGGCACAGCGTGTTCTGTCTTGGGCCCACTGAAGGTCACTGGGTGACTCCCCGGAGTCGTGATGCCTTCCAGGCCCCTCTTTGGAGGCAGACTCTTCACTTTCCAAATGCTCCGTCCTCTCTGTAGGTAGCCCGTGCCCAGGTGAGTCTCCAGTCCCCTGCTGCCACTTTTGGCTAGAGGGAAGGATAAGGTAACCCACTTACTCATCAGAAGTGTTAACCCTGGGCGCCTGGGTGGCTCAGTTGGTTAAGCGTCTGCCTTCAGCTCAGATCATGATCCCTGGGTCGTGGGGCGCAGCCCTGCATCGGGCTCCCTGCTCAGTGGGAAGTCTGCTTCTCCCTCTGCCTCTGTCCCTCCTCCTGTTTATGCTCTCTCTCTCTCTCAAGTAAATAAATAAAACCTTAAAAAAAAAAGTGTTAACCTTGTAGGCTTTGCATTTTTAGCTTTTTATCAATTGAAATGAAAGGCTTTTTCTCTCCTGAATGGGGTTTTAGGTCTCGGTAGGGGAGGAGATGTTCCATTTTAAGGGCAATGGCCCTGGGTCAGTAAGTGCTCCTGGAATTGTCCCAGGCCCGGGTGGTGATTGGTTGGCCCTTAGGGAACCCTGGCGTAGGGAGCCAGAGCCTAACCGTCCTGTGCTTCCTCCAACCAGGGTGGCCCAGGCAGCATGGGGCTTGGTCCCAAAGGAGCCGATGAGAGGAGAAGGCTCACACTGACTTCTCCACCTAAAGGCAGACCCACCTCTTTCCTGTGTCCTCACACAGGTCCCTGCCTTGCCCATCTTTGATTCCAAGGCTCCGAGATACATACATTATCATACAAGTGACAGTGTTTTAGATCATATTTAATGGTTTCTTTGTACCAAACTTCCTGACCTTATTTCCTATACCTTCCCTCTCCTCTACCTCTATGTTAATGTTCCCTCTACTAATAAAACATCTGTGAGGGGAATGTCCCTGAAATCATCCTTTTTGTTAGCAGAGGTATTCTTTTATAGGAAAGCCGTGGAGGCATTTGAGGGACCTAAAATGCCACATCAATCATATAACTAGAGCAGAAGTTCTGACTAGAGAATGAGAACCCATAAAAGAAATTAGAAACATATTGTCTGCTCAACTTCAGGGGCCGGAGAAGTGAAGGTGGCAATTTAAGAACTCTTCCTGACAGGGAATTCAGTCGTGTCAGGAAAGCTGCAAGTCAGAGGAAGAATTCCGTAAAATCAAAGGAGGCTTGTTGGGTAAGAATGCTGAAAATGTCAGCCCTACTCTTGGAGGTGGACCGACGCAGTCCAGATGAAGGCGGGCGGGTTAAAATGTCACGCTGCTTAGCTAAGGGGAACTGCCCTCCCAAACATGCTGTTTGACTTCTGGTTCCTTCTGTCCATGATTCAGGTTATTTATATACCGTGCGCAATCAAAACAAGGCCATGATGGCTCCAGAATAAACTGGTTCATTATCAGTTTGTAGAAGTGTCCACTGGGACTTACACTTTTCATTCCAGATTTTTTTTTTAATAGTTCTATGGTTTTGTCATAAGCTACCACAAAATCTAATCTGGAAGTATGTGGTGTAAATAAAATTAAATAAAAATTTCTTTGCTGTCAAACACACAGTTCTCCCGTTGCAAATTCTTCCGTGTCCCTTCCCCCACCACTTACTGCAAACTTGAGAGTAACTGCTTCTGCCCTACATTCAGGAATCCCTATGGCAGCCACAGTGGGCCTCATTGTTTGGTCTTCTCTGTTCCCCAAGTGGAAATACCAAATCTTCTTCCATGAAGCCAGTGCTCGTGCCAGCTCCCAAACCAGACCCTCTCTTCTTCCACGTTCACAAATGATTGTCCTTCTTCATGTACTCGCTCTGATTTTATCTTGTAATAGATGTATTTACTTATTTTTATGTCTATTTCTCCACCTCTACTGTGTTGCAACCCCTACATTGTAGGCTCTTGGAGGGCAAGAACTGAAGTAACTTATCTTTGCAATTCCTTGGAAGCTGAGAATAATATCTTGAACATAGCTAACTCTTGATAAATATATGTTGATTGACGGTGGGTCAGGTTTTTTATAAAGACATTATCAAGAAAGTGGCCCCCCAACCAGACAGAAATTGTCTCTGTTAATTGTATAAGGCATAGGGGATAGGAATTCCACAAACCTACCGGAGAAGCCCACTTTTTAATCACTTTTCAAAGAAAGCTTTTATTATTTTGGCAACTGGAATACAATGTTTCTGCAGTTTTTCTTATTTTCTCTAATTTTAACTTTCATGAAGTTAGAGAGAAGCTAGTTGACCCTTTATAAACTTGGAGCATGATAGTAAATCAGAATTTTCCAAAAGCTAGTAGAGCAATTTGGTCTGAATAGGAGGGAATCAAAAAACCCAAAGGTGACTGGGCTTTGATATGGGTGGGAGACCACAGGGCACATTTAAAAATTGCTTTCTTATTTAAAAGCAAGACTTACTCTGTAACTCATTTGACGAAGCATACCACAATCTCTCGTTCTTTGTGGCAAATAACTATGGATACTCAGGCTATTAAAAGACAATCTAAAGAGGACTTATTTATTTCCCCTGCCTTACTCCCAAAAGGATCTGAGTTGGTTTGATATAAATATACACAACATAGCAAACTAAAAATGAACAAACAGAGATAGGTCAAAAGGCAAATAAAGAAGGAACAGTAAGACAAAGATGAGGATAAAGTTAGCATGCAGACACATATGTTAAAAATTCACGGTACCTGGGCGGCTTAGTTGATTAAGCCTCCCGCCCTTGATCTCCACTCAGGTCTTGATCTCAGGGTTGTGAGTTCAAGCCCTGTGTTGGGCTCCACACTGGATGTGGGGCCTACTTACAAAGGGGGCACCTGGGTTTCTCAGTTCATTAAGCAACCCGCTCTTGGTTTCGGTTCAGGTCATGATCTCGGGTTCATGGGGTTGAGCTCCATGTTGGGCGTGGTGCAGAGTCTGCTTGTCTTTCTCCTTCTGCCCCTCCTCCCACTCTCTCTCTCTCTCTCATAAATAAAATCTTTAAAAAAAAATTCTTGAACTTCTCAGTTTGGATCTGAGTGTCCTGGGGACCAAAGCAAAGAAGGGAACACGATTGGTGACAAATTTCACAGCGTGTTTGAAAATCAAACCTAGTTCTTTTGTGTTTGCGTGCCGGATAATGCACCCCACTTCTCAGTGGTTTTCTCCATTTAGGGTTGGTTAATCTGGTGCCTGCCATGGTGAATTAATGTGTCTGGAACTGTAGGATAGAAGGGAGCCCTTGGTGTCGCCTGTGGTGCCGCTCTGTCAGCACAATGCCCATTCTTTTCATGAATCAACCCAATGAGGCCAGCTTTGTGAGAAAGGTCAGAAAGAGAAGCACTCCTTCTCCATGGCAGTGTCATGGGGAGGATTGTCAGCCGTGGTCCTAGGAGTGAGAGCTACCCCCGAGAGAGACCCTAGAAAAGTCAAAAGAGCCAAAAAAGTCTTTAACATATTCTTGACAGTTGACAACTTTCCTCTTTCTTTCCTCCAGAAATGATGAGATTCTTTGCTGCTGAAAACCTGGTCTGCTTCTCTCAAGTTCCTCCGCCAGGTGCCCCCTTCTCCAAAGGGGGAAAAAGATGACAGGTTCTCCCTCAGAGAGCTATGAGGAGGAAAGCCATGTACGTAAAATAATGAATACAATGATATGCAGGACTGATAGCTTAGCCTCCCAGGAATAGATTTTATTTTTTAAGAGTGGCTTTTGAACCCACTTAAAACCCTCATTACCTCATTCGAGGATTGATTGATTAATAGATTGTGAGGATGTAGAGCACAGTTAGAGATTTTACAACAATGACACCTTCTCTGTATCTCTTGCACATTTTAGTGACCACTTTGTCATCCGTCAAAGGCAAAGGATGTAGCAACTTGACCTCCAACTTCTAAAAATTCACAACTGTGGCCCTAGTGGTACATGAGACACACTGGAGTCACTTAAGCCAGTTACCTCACTAAGCTTTGATCTGAATTTATAAAGGGGAATAACCATAGAAGTCATTTTAGGAAATTTGGACATGAAAGTAATAGGAATACTTTCTCTTCCCTCTTTTCCTGTCACTCATTCTCCCTCCCTCATCCCTTTGTCAGGCAAACCTGATTAACGACTGATTTCGTGCTTGAAATTGGATGTCCTTAAAAGCGCTTTTCTTTACACCATTCCCAAAGCTCTTTGCTTCTGGACAGTCTACAGTGTCTGCTCATTTATCATTCCACTGTCCTATTTCCACAGAAAGCGTTCCAGTTGCTATTGTCTCATAATGAAGGCTATAATCCCGAGGTCAGTTTACTTGAGCCAAGGGGTTAGATGTGGGGTACTCACTGCTGGCCACTCAGAGTGGCCTGTACCCCCTTCCCCAGACTGCTTTGTCCTATGTCACCTGCAATGGAATTATCAGCAGCAATTATCAAGGGACAGCACCTTGTGGGGATAACATATATTCTGTGCGGGTTTTTTTTTTTTTTTTTTTTTGTACCAAGGCCCAAATTTTGTTTTAGTTTGTCCTGTATAGATAAGTTCCACATATGAGAGCATCTGGCTAATTTCAAACTTCTCAATGAACAATTCCCAATATTTTCAATATATTTTATTTATGTATTATTTTTAAATTCCAGGATAATCAATGTACAATGTTATATTGCTTTTAGGTGTACACTACAGTGATTTCATAATTTTGTACATCACTCAGAGCTCATCACAGTGAGTATACTCTTAATCCCCTTCACCTGTTTCACCCCCCCACCCCCACCCAACTTCCCTCTGGTAACCACGAGTTTGTTCTCTATATTTAAGAGTCTGGTTTTTTGTCCCTTTTTTCTTTTGTTTGTTTTGTTTCTTAAATTCCACATATAAGTGAAATCATATGGTATTTGTCTTTCTCTGACTTATTCCACTTAGCACTAAACCCTCTATGTCCATCCATGTTGTTGCAAATGACAAGATTTCATTCTTTTTTATGGTGAGTAATATTCCATTGTATCTACATATGGTGTATGTACACACCACCTCTTCTTTTTCCATTCATCTGTTGATGGACACTTGGGGGGCTTCCATTATTTGGCTATTGTAAATAATGCTGCTATAAACATAGGGGTGCATGTATCCTTTCAAATTAGTGTTTTCATATTCTTTGGGTAAATACCCAATAGTGGAATTACTAGATCATATGATAATTCTATTTTTAATTGTTTGAAGAACCTCCATACTGTCTTCCACAGTAGCTGTGCCATTTTGCATTCCCACCAACAGTGCACAAGTGTTCCTTTTTCTCCACATCCTTGCCAATACTGGTTGTTTCTTGTTTTTTTGATTTTAGCCATTCTGACAGGTATGAGGTGATATACCATGGTGGTTTTGATTTACATTTCCCTGATGGTTAGTGACGTGGAGTATCTTTTCATGTGTGTGTTGGCCATCTGGATGTTGTCTTTGCGGAATTGTCTGTTTGTGTCTTCTGGTCATTTTTAATTGGATTATTTGTTTTTTGTGTGTGTTGAGTTATATAAGTTTTTTAATATATTTTGGATACTAGTCCCTTATTTGATATATCATTTGCAAATATCTTTTCTCATTTACTAGGTTGTCTTTTAGTGTTGATTGTTTCCTTTGCTATGCAGAAGCTTTTAATTTTGATGTAGTCTCAATGACTTATTTTTGTTTTTGTTTCCCTTGCCTTAGGAGACATATCTAGAAAAGTGTTGCTTGGGTTGGTGTCAGAGAAATAACTTCCTGTGCTCTCTTCTAGGATTTTTATAGCCTTAGTCCTCACAAATTTGGTCTCTAATCCATTTTTTAGCTGATTTTTGTCTATGGTGTAAGAAAGTGGTCCAGTTTCATCCTTTTGCATGTAGCTGTCCAGTTTTCCCAATGCAGTTTGTTGAAGAGAGTGTCTTTTTTCCATTGCATGTTCTTGCCTTCTTTGTTGAAGATTAATTGATTATATAAGTGTGGGTTTAGTTCTGGGCTCCCTATTCTGTTTCATTGATCTATGTGTCTATTTTTGTGCCAGTGCCATACTGTTTTAATTACTACAGCTTTGTGGTATATCTTGAGTCTGGGATTGTGATACCTCCATTTTGTTCTTCTTTTCATTTTGAACATATTTTTAAAAGATTTTATTTATTTATTTGAGAGAGAGAGCGAGCACAGAGGGAGAGTGAGGAGGAGAAGCAAACTCCCTGCTGAGCAGAGAGCCTGACTGGGGCGGGGGAGGGGTTAATCCCAGTACCCTGAGATCATGACCTGAGCTGAAGGCAGATGGTTAACTAACTAAGCCACCCAGGCGCCCCTTATTTTGAACATATTTAAAAATAATAGCCAGTAGTGACAGAGTACATTGGTTAGACAAGCCTTCCCAAATACTAATGATATCTGGGATAAATTTTTTTTTTAATAGAAATGACTATTAGCACTGAAAAATAACCAAAGCTGAGAGAAACTAGACAAGAATCTATCCTGCTGAGATAGATTCACCAGGATATAATCTATCCTGGTGAGATGCTCTTTGCAGCAGCTTTTTTTTTTTTTTTAAGATTTATTTATTTATTTGACAGAACGAGAGAGAGAGAGCATGAGCAGAAGGAAAGGCAGAGGGAGAGGGAGAAGCAGGCTCCCCACTGAGCAGGGAGGCCCACTAAGGGGCTCAGTCCCAGGACCCTGGGATCATGACCCAAGCCAAAGGTTGATGCTTAACCAATAGCCACCCAGACACCCCATGCAGCAGTTTTTTGTTTGAGATAACTTTTCAATCTGTATGCAGCTTTCTTCCAGGGGCAGCAGAAATCCAGTCTCACTGGGTTGAGGAGTCACATGGTAGGGTTTGGGGGAGAGGAAAGATTTAGGAAGGGAAGGAGACCCAGAAACAGTGAATACAAAATCTGTAAAAAAAAAAAAAAAAAAAAAAGGAAAGAAAGAAAATCTTAGGCTGACCATTAGATGATGCACTTGTGAAGAGATCTCAGGGCCTTGATGGAAAAACAGTAGCTAGGAACAAAATTAACAACCTGTGTTTCAGCTGCTTCCCATCACAGGGAAAGTAAAGCTTGAAGTTTGAGTTCAATAATGTTAAGTATTTGCTAAGACAAAAATTACTCTTTAGAGTAACATAACAGAATCCAGAGTCCTCACACTGAATCATTTACAATGTCCATATGCATTTTTAAAAAGTCACTAGATATGACAGAAACAGGAAAATGTGACCCACACTCAAGAAAAAAAGTTAGTAAATTCTAATGCTGAGAATTTGCAATAGTAGACAAGGACTTAAGGGTGCTATTATAACTATGTTCAAGGAGTGAAAGAAAACAATACATGACAAATGAACAGATGGGGGAAACTCAGCAGAGAAATAAGCTGTGCAAATAAAACACACGGAAATTCTAAAGCAGAAATGTGTACAATTAAAATAATAAATTCACTCAAAGGTTTTAATACTAGATTGGAGTTGGCAGAAAAATGAGTCGATGACTTGAAGACAATTCAATAGCAATCCACTCTAAAGATGAGAGTAAAAATGGAAGAAAAATAACAGTCCTAGACTTGTAGGATAATATCAAATGGTCTAACATACCATTAGAGTCCCAGAAGGAAAGAGAGGATGAAGAAGAAAAAGTACCTGAAGAAGTAAAAGTCAAGAACGTCCCGATTTAGTTAAAGATATGAATTTACAGATCCAGGACGCTGAATAAACCGTTAGTGGAATAAATATATACCTAGTGGGATAGACAACCATATCTAGGCACGTTATACAAAAACTCATGCAATCCAAAAATTAAAAGAAAGTTTTGAAAGTTTCCAGAGTAAAACAACACATTTCATTCAGGGGAAAAATAATATGAATTACATTTTTCTTGTACTAAGAAATAAGAGAAGTTAGAAGACAATGAAATACAATCTTTAAAGAACTGGTAGAAGAAATAAACCCATTCACTGGTGAATTCTATCAAACATTTAGTGAAGTAATAATACCAACTTCATACAAAATCCTTTACAAAATAAGGGCAGGGTGCCTGGGTGGCTCATTCATTAAGCGTCTGCCTTCCGCTCAGGTCATGATCCCAGGGTCCTGGGATCGAGTTCCGCATGTGGCTCCCCAGTCTGCGGGAAGCCCGCTTCTCCCTCTCCCACTCCCCCTGCTTATGTTTCCTCTCTTGCTGTGTCTGTCTCTGTCAAATAAATAAGTAAAATCTTAAAAAAAGAAAAAAAGAAAGAAAGAAAATAAGGGCAAAAAATACTTTTTTATGAGGCCAGCATAACACTGATACCAAAATCTGACAAAGGCATTAACAGAAAAGAAAAATTAAAGATCAGTATATCTCATGAAGGGCGCCTGGGTGGCTCAGTGGGTTAAAGCCTCTGCCTTCGGCTCAGGTCACGATCTCAGAGTCTTGGGATTGAGCCCCACATCGGGCTCTCTGCTCAGCAGGGAGCCTGCTTCCCCCTCTCTCTCTGCCTGCCTCTCTGCCTACTTGTGATCTCTCTCTCTCTGCCAAATAAATGAATAAAATCTTAAAAAAAAAAAAAAAATATATATATATATATATATATATATATCTCATGAATATTAAACACAAGAATTCTTTCTTTCTTTCTTTCTTTTTTTTTTAAGAGAGAGGTAGGGAAGGGAGGGCAGAGGGAGAGAGAGAGGATCTTGAGTAGGCTCCATACCTAGCACAGAGCCCAGTACGGGGCTCCATCTTACAACCTTTAGATCATGCCCTAACTTGAAAACAAGAGTTGGACTCTTAACCGACTGAGCCACCCAGGTGCCCCAAGACAGAAAAATTTTTCTTAAAGATTTTATTTGACAGAGAGAGAGAGCATGAGTGGGGGAAAGGGTAGAAAGAGAAGCAGAGGGAGAAGCAGATTCCCTGATGAGCAGGGAGCCCAATGAGGGGCTTGATCCTAGAGCCCTGGGATCATGACTTGAGCTGAAGGCAGACACTTAACTGACTGATCTACCCAGAAATGTGAGACTAAGTTTGTGTTAATCTGTTACAGTAGCCTTAGAAACTAACACAGCTACTATAAAAGACATACATTATAAAGCTACTGTAATAAAGACAGTGCGGTACTAGCATAGAGATAGTCATAACAAGTAATGGAACAAAATAGAATCTAGAAATAGAGCCCCACATATATAGTCTATTGATTTTTTTCAGAAAGGTGCCAAAGTCATTTAATGGGAACAGGATAGTATTTTCAAAATGGTGCTGAAACAACTGGATATGCACATTTGAAAAGTGAACCTTTACCTCACATAATACACAGTAATTATTTCGAGATGGACTATAGATATAAATATAAAAGCTAAAATAAAAAAGCATGTACAAGAAAACCCAAGATAATATCTTTACATCCTTGGATTGGGCAAAAATTTCTCAGATAGGACACAGAAAGTAATAACCATAAAAGAAAATAATTAACAAATTAGTCTTCATCAAAATTAAAATATTCTGCTTGTCAAAAGACATCATTAGTAAAGTGAATAGACAAAGCGCAGACTAGAAAATGTTCATAAACATGTTCTGCCGAAGGTCTTGCATCAGAATATATAAAAGAATCTCTACAACTCCATAATTTAAAAAATGAGCAACCTGGTGTATTAAAAAAGGAAAAAATACTGGAACAGACATTTCACAAATGAAGACACACAACTAACCAATAGCATATGAAAAAGTGCTTAACCTCATCAGTCATCAGAGAAATGGAAATTAAAGCCACAGTGAGGTACCACCCTATATCCATCAGAATGGCTAAAATTTAAAAGATGGATAAAGCTAAATGTTAGCAAGGCTGTGAAGTAACTGGAATTCTCACATGTTGATGTATAAGGTTGGATGTATGTGTTGGACTATAAAATGGTACAACCACTTGGAAAATGGCTTGGCAGTGTCATACGGTTAACGTAGAACTGCACTTTTACTCAGCAATTCCATTCCTAGGTATTTATTTATCCAAGAGAAATGAAAACTTATATACATGTATACACACACACACACACACACAGTATTTGTGCAAGAATGTTCATAGCGGCCTTCTCCAAATAGCCAAAAGCTAGAAGCAAGTCAGTGTCCTCCATCAGATAGTAGGATCCATCCTACAAGGGTTCTTCCACCATCAAAACCAATATTCTCACAGTGGACTACTGCTCAACAATAACAAAGAAGGAGTTACTCAAAAATATGGATGAACCTCACAAAAATTATGCTGAACAAAAGAAGGCGGATTCACAAGAGTATGGTTTCATTTATGTGAAGTTCTAGACCAGACAAAAATAACCAAAAGTGAAAAAATCCAACTGGTAGCTGTCTCCAAATAACTAGTAGGAGACATGAGAGAACTTTCTGGGGAGATGAAAATGTTCTACATTGTGACAGGGGTGCAGGTTATGTGAGAGTATCCATATGTCAAAGTTATACTCTTGACATTTGTGTACATTATGTGTAGAGGTTACCTAAGAGAACTAACAGCAAAAATTATAATAATTGGGTGTCTTTGGCAGCGGGGGGTGGGTGGTGTTTGAAGATACAGATGAAACCATAATGGCAGAATATTAACAATTGTTGAAGCTGGGGGTTGGGTACATGGGGGCTCATGATATTGTCCTGTTTGCTCTGAATATATTGAACATTTTCCATAACAAAGTTTTAAAAATATAATAATCAATACGTAATTCCTTTCGATTATAGCAAGACCCACTGAACATGATCTAGTATGTTTGATTAACTGGAGGTTAAAAATGAGAAATGAAGTGGCTCTCACCAGGAATGTGTTTATTTATTTCTTGGATCATCTTCCTTTGTTTCAATGTTCAGAAGTAGAAGAGAGGTTGTCACTTGAGGGCCAAAACCCTGCAAAGAAGTGTATTGAGCTTTATAAAAAAAATTTCCTCAAAGAACAGATTCTAGAGTTTGATTTTATTAGAAAATTCACAGGTCTTCAAACTATATGAGAATATATTTGATAAACCCCAAACATTAAATTATCTAATTAAAAAAAAATTCCACTAAACTGTACAGTGAAAAATGGCTAGGATGTTAAATTTTATGTTATGTGTATTCTACCACAATTTAAAAATGATTATGTAAGTAAAAAGTTCCAAATGAAGAAATGAAATGTTTTTCTTTTTCCTCCACATACTCAATATTTATTCTCTTGCCCTCAGATGTCACATGGTACTCATTATTAGAGTCCCTGGAAATACAATACTTTTAAAAATATTTCAGGGGCACCTGGGTGGCTCAGTGGGCTAAAGCCTCTGCCTTTTGCCCAGGTCATGATCTCAGGGTCCTGGGATCGAGCCCCGTATCAGGCTCTCTGCTCAGCGGGGAGCCTGCTTCTCCCTCTCTCTCTGCCTGCCTCTCTGCCTACTTGTGATCTCTCGCTCTCTGTCAAATAAATAAATAAAATCTTAAAAAAAATTTTTTTTTCAAATAATTGTCAAGTCCCCAACAAGCAAAAATCTGGGATGCCGATACTCTCTGAAATTTGTAAACATAAATGTTTCGCGAACAGCTGATTCATCTGCAGAAACTTCTAGATGAATTTTAGTTTAGCAGCCTGTTTTATACTAGCCTTTTTATTTCATAATTTAAAAATCCCCAATTTGGGGTGGAGGCAAGAAGAAGAAATAGATGGATTCCATGTATAAAGAATATTTCTATAAAAATTCACTGAAGCAATCCTTAGAGAGAGAGGTGCAATTGTAGAACTGACTTTTCACAAGGTTCTAATTTAGATTTTCTTCAAGTGTGGAAGTTTTCACACTGGAATGTCTCTGGCCAGGCTACCGGGAGTTTTGAAATCTCTGTTTCCTGGGAACATGGTGGTTTTAGAAACCGAACAGATTTTCCTCCAGGGCAACTTTGGGCAACCAGGCGGCCAGAACAACTCAGCTGACCTGGCCAGGTAGTAGGGCTAGAGGGGGAGTTTTCTGGAATAAATGAACACCCACTGCTATCTTCTGTCCTCAAGTCACTTGGTTGGAGATGTAAAGTCTTGAGGGAAAGAGTGTAATTGACTGAGCTTAGGTCTTGAGCTTGCCTCTGGCTGTGCGGGGGCAGGGACGGGAAGTTTCTGCCAGAAAGAACTTCCAAAAACTCCGTCTGCCTTCTCAGTGGTAGGGCAGGTTTTCTCCAATTACTGAACAGAATCGACGAAATGAAATACCACAGAAGGAAATAGGGTGCTGTTGCAGAAGGGGAGTGGAGACTGGGTCCACTTCTGAGAGGGCACGCTGTTTAGAATATTTCAATATGGCCCCATGTTACCCATCCATTTCATTTTCACTGACATATCTTCAGGCTCCTTCAGCCCCCAAAGATGGTCATGCCTATGTTCCTATTTATCTCAGTCATCCATGCAACACCAGAGTGGGTAGATCAGGGTCCTGCGGGCTGCAAAGAAAACCTCAATTCCATTGACTTAAATAATCCAGAAAAGTATTATTTCACGTAACAAGATAAGATGGGTTGGTTGAGTCAGTAGCTAAGTAATGCTGTCAAGGTTGTAGATTAATTCCATCTTTCTGCCTTGCCATGTTAATTGTGTCAGTCACTAGATGGCTACAGCAGCTCCAGGGTTCAAATCCCCACACACCACTCTCCAGAGGCACAAAAAGGGGTTTATTGTGCCCTTGTGTCTCTTTTTAAGAGCTAAGAAATCTTTCTCAGAAGTCCCTCAGCAGATGTCTCTTCATGCCTTGTTGGTCAGAATTGAGTCACATGCCTCTTTTGCATCAAGGAAAATGGAATTTCCATAACTTGCTTAATCAGATTTTTTTTTTTTTTTTGGTCCACCTGGACAAAGTTGGGTAGCGTTTTGTGGACATTTATCATATTTGAGGCTCCCTATGTTCGAGAAATTTCCCACATTATGAGTCCTGGATATCCAGGACGGAAGCAAAACTCACCAGTAGGCAGGTATGTTTGGGTGCAGGTGTGTCGCCTGGACTCCACTAATTAGACACACCTACATAAGACTTAAATTCAGAAGAGCAAAGTAAGGAATTAGGTGGCAGGCAGAATCCCTTCTCCAGTGAAGGTGGAGGAGCACTGCAGAAAGACGGTTTGGTTTTCGGAGACAATTGTGTGGTGACATTCTGCGCATGGCAGCTATGTTACAGGTGGCAATGGCCGTGTGTCTCCGCTGGAGCAGTTTGGTGGTATAATTTGGGTACTGGCCCAGGTTATGTAGCTTTCAAGCCTGATTTTCTAGCCCTCCTTGGATCCTGTGAGTTCCGTATGTCCCTAATCAATTCCTTTCCGGCTTACACTAGCTCGACTTGTTCTGTTGTTAATTACCGGGAACTCTGCGAAGAAGTGAGAATGCTGATGGCAGGCGAAACCAGCTCTACTCCAGGAGGGGCTCGGCAGGAATTGGGCATTATAAAACACCCTTGAGCTGTATTCTGTTGGGAGCACCCCACTTGCAGAGAAGAAAATGTGAACGGCGCCCCAGAAGTGGTGCCCTGTTCCCCAAGCCGGCTTCCTTCAGGATGAATCTATTCTTCCCAGTGCTCTCTCCTTAAGCGTTTTCCAATGAGTGCCTTCATGCCCTGAGAATTTTTCCCCTTGGCCCCATGGGGAGGTATCCCTCAATAGTGTGTGGAAGACATCACAGACCAGTCTAGCCAAGTCAAGCCAAGCATAAATAAAAAGGTTGAAAAAAATGAGATACTGTATACCCTCCATTTTGTATCCTCCTACAAATAACTAAAAGGAAATGAATCTTGCCTGCAATTTTTTATAAAAAATTATTTTATAATTTATTTTATGAATAATAAAAATTTTTATTAAGCAAAAATAAAGCACAGAAACATTAATGCAACTTCCAATAACAAGGAACTGCATTTGCAACTCTGTCCCTCTCCCCCTCGACAGAGCTGCTTGTGCCTCATAACATTGCATTATTTGCATATCTCGACTGGACCTGTATATTCATTAAGTGGGTACAATATATTTTCCCTAACCACCAACCACCCCTACTACATATTTAGGAAGCGCTGCCAGCTTATAAACATTCTTATATTAACTTTGTATTAAACAAGTATAAAACATTGTCCTTCTTTTGGATGATGCAAATCACTGAATCCTCTGAATATTCTGAATGGATTTGCCTAGAATTGCCGTTTTGTACTGCCACCAGCAATGGATGTGTGGATCAGATTTACTATACCATCTCTAGCAACGAGTATGTTTTAAGCATTTTATTAATTTAATAGAAGCAAAATGGAACCTTATTGCTCTTTTATTTTGTATGTTTTAACTATTATTGAGGTTTTCCTATGATTCTGTGGGTAAAGACTCCCTCATTCAGTATTCTCATAGAATGTTCCCAGAGTCAGCACCAGGCTCATGGATTGCAAATGTAATAAAGACGTGCACATTATCAAGAATGTTTCAGACGGTGCCATGTGGTTTTTTTCAAGAGCTGGTTTTAGGCAGAATTAATCCTTTTAGAGGGTTATTATATTGGATCGTCCTAGTTATGTCAAGGGATGGCCTGGGGGAGGGGTTTTCTTCATTTGTCAGAACATTGCTGTACATTTAATTTCAAATTTTCTGCTTCGTGCATAATGAAAAACGTTCACCGAATTTGCAGCAGCAAATATAAACTGTATTTTTGACGTTTGAAAAATTTAAAATAGATTAATATTACAGAACTACATAAGTTCTCTCTGAAATCCCTTCCCCAAAATAAAACCGCTATTTTTCAGATAAATTACTCCTCCTTTTTTCGTTTTTTCTCTGCTAGAGACATAAGCAGTCACTTAAAAAAAAAAAATAGCCATTGAAAGAAATTTACATTCTGGCAAATGTGGCTTAATTTTGAATGCTGGTATAGAATTTCTCACAGAAAGCCCGGGTTCTGGAAACAGAATGTTCTTTTTTGAACCACATTTTGAAAAGGGAAATTAATTGTAA
>CM052886.1:46544567-46610143 GCA_028534135.1 Potos flavus | reverse complement strand
GGTTTGGCTGAGCAGGTATGTGTAGGGATATGGCCTCCGCAGTCAGACTAGCTGGGCTTGCCTCCTAGATCCGCCATTTTTACCACCTGTGTGACCTGAGCAAGTGAGGACATGAAGCCTGAATTTCCTTGCATGTAAAGGGAGGATAATAGTTGTGCTTTTAGTGTTGAAAGATTTACTGATTTAAAGTCATCAAAGCACTTAGCCCGGGGTCTGTTAGAACTCTCGAATAAATCCTAGTTATTATTATAAGTTTATCAGTACAGGCTGTGGGACAGGCGGCAGAGGATCTAGGATTTAATTTGGTCAACAAGCAGACATTGTGAGCAGAGACAGGCATGTCCAGGAATGTGGTCTATGACAGTTCCTTTGGTTGTTGAGTGCAGGGTGGCCTCGGAGCAGGGGGAGAATGGAGTGGGATCAGAGGGGCCAATTGGAGAGTAGATATAAAAAGTCCCCAAGATGGCATGGGAACAGAAGGGAGGCATATCAAGGATAGCACGAGAGTCTGTGAGATCCGGTTTTCCATCTCTGGGTCATGCAGAGTTCTATTCTTTCTGCTCTGAAAGCCAAGGATTCTTTTTACATCTCTGCTTCCTGTTGGGTCCTGGCTGAGGCCCTCGGGCAGGAGAGCCGTGGCCTTCACTAAGGCTGGGGTTCTCCGTGCTGGCTGCTGCACAGCACAGCACCCTGCACAGGTCTAAAAGCCATGAAGCCCGTTCCCCAGCTCTCTCCTCCCCTACAACGGAATCAGAACACCTGGGGCGCTGGGCAGAGATGGCTCCTCGGGTGAGATGGAATCCTCCACCCAAGCCCCCGGGGATGAGCCATGATTGATGTAAGTCCATCATAGTAATGGTAATCCATTCATCTCCCGCAGGGACTGGCATGTGGGCACGTGACACAGTTCCCAACAATGAGATGTGTGGCTTCTGGGGAATTTCCCCCTTTCCTGCGTAAAGAGGTGTATATGGAGAGGGTTCAGCCCCTCCTCTCTCTTCCCTGCTTTGAGATGTCCTGTGAGAATGCACAACTCAGTGGCGCCACAAATGTCTTGTGACCATTCCTGACACTTCCTAACGCCAGCCCTGAGTTGCAGGACCAACCCTGAAGCAGCACACTTTGAGGTTGCTTGTTAAAATAATAAATGTCCTTGGTATTAAAGCTACTTTTGATGGGGTATTCTGTCATTTGCAGCCCCAAGCTCCCAGACATGCTCCCTTAGTAAGGTCTCACAGGTGAGGCTGACAAAAACAAACAAACCAAAAAACCCCCAGTTTCTGATTGTCTTAGTAGGTCTCTTCCAGCATAGAAGAGGGACTTCGGTAGTTGTATAAGATGAAGCAATTCAGAGTTAAGACTCCTACTGACTCAATTCCTGAAAACTAGAGAACCCTTTCCCCTCCAATGAAATACCAAGTAGTCAGAGACTCTGTAATAAACTGGTAATTAAATGAACCCTCATTCATTATTATCCCTAGCAACAAGTTGACTTGACTGCTCCTGAGAGCGTGCCCTGGGGTCCTGGAACTTCTGTGGTGGGGATAATGTGCTTAAAGGCAAAGTAATACTTCAGATGCACAGGTAAAGCCTGAGCCCCATTAAATAGAAAATTTTCATGGAATTTTTTTCAGCTGATAAGTTTTAGGACCATTCTACAGTCTTGTATCTATGCAGTTCCATGAAGTTAGTTAATTTTCATTGCATTGTAAATTTCCACCAAGTTGCATTTTAATGTATTTGTACCTTGAAATTTGTATGCAGAGACTGCATAGGCTATCAATTTGATGAACTCCTCACAGACATTATGTGATAAATATAATTAAAGCACCGAGATTCCATATTGACAAAAGCAGAAAGTGTCTTGAAGTGAATGTTAGAATTCTAAATTGGTGATTTTTATTCCATGCCAGAAGCAATTTTTTTTTCCCTCTGTGAGTCCATCTCTGTTACGGTCATAAAAATCATTGAGGGAATTGTGAGCATTATTTATTTAACATGCATCTTTTCAAAAATATATCTAATATATAAACCCAGGTAAGCTTCTAGATATTTAAACATGAGATGTGTGTGATGTACACTATAATATAAACTATAAAATCCACTGGTACTATGTGGATAAAATTATCTAGGAGTTCAACATTTTGTTGCATTTTTCCATCTTAGAGTATGTAATTCTCATCTTAATTCAAAATCTAAAAGTCCAGCAGGCACTTTCAAGTGAATGTTAAGATTCTCAAGTTCCTCTTGATCCCTGTAGCCCCACACAGGATGTGCTCTGAGATAAGTGAAAGGAGAAAATGAAGGGCATATTGTAACAGTTTTAGCAGCCTAGGAAGTACCTCTCAATGCTGTGAATGAGAGGCTTTAGCCTGAAAAATTGTATTTACCCTTGTACAATGGCAAGTGGCACTTGGGACTTGGTCTCACATCACTTTACCAGCTCTGTGACTGTGGGCAGATCACTCAATTTTGTCCACTTTCAAATTGGGATAATAATCCCTGAACTAATCACCTCTCAGGCTAGTTGTAAACTCCAGATAAAACAATGAAAATTAAATGCTCCAAATGGAAGCAATTTGGAAATTATAAAGTGCCTTATAAATGTCAGATGCTTACAATTAATATTTTGTTTTCTTCTTTAATCTTTGTAAGGTATAAAAAAATAGCAATTTTGTTTCTAAAATGATTCCACTTACAAATTTCATTATGTCCAATTCTGTCAAATAGCCATCAGGTAAGCACGGAGGAATAGCCAGGTCAGTATAACAGGCCATTGCTATGATAGCCTCAATATTTTCTTGTGTCGTGTCTTTCAGTGAGGTAAGCTGGGGAGCTTTATTGCTTTAAATAATTGCTTCCTATAATTCTGCCCTTGTCACTCTTTTCGATTGTTCTAATTTGCCTGGCAGACATTTCCTGGCCAACTGAGTTGGCTAGCTTCCTGTTCCAGTAGTGAGCTTACTTGTCTATTTTAGACCAAGACCCTAGGTGCAAGACCATAGTTGGTAATTGGCTGCACAACAGCTTTTTAAACTGTAGTATCAGCTGAGATGGTAAGTGAATAATCACCAGTTCCAAAGTGAAGGTGAGGCAAAGTCTCCTTAGGACAAGTTACAAAGAAATATGTAGACTCCCTGGACCAAAGGGTCTGGGATGAGGCTAAAAATGAGAAGTCAGAGAATGCAGAGGTAGGATGGGTGAGGAGGTTTCTTTGGAGAGGAGTGGGGGTGGGGCATCCCCTTCATCTCAGACCCAGTGAGAGGCCCTCCTGGAGGAGCCTGCCAGCGACTGCAGTTAGGTAGATCAGAGGACTGGAGCTGACGCACTCTGGGAAAGCTAAAGCTCCATCCTGTGACAGCATGGAGGGGAGCCGTGCACATGGAGAGTGGGGGAGTGCTGCACTGGGATGGGCCTGCATTCTCAGAGTGACTAAGGAAAGAGATGTATATGGGTTTGTTTGTTTTGGTTTGGTTTTTTTTGACAAGGTATGGCACCATCTTGGGTCCCATCTAAAGGGGCTGGGGTAAACTCTGGATTTCTAGGGTCAGAGAAGGGGTTGTAAACAAGCAGTGGGATAGTTCAGCATCCACCTGAAGAGTTCTCTGGAAAGAGGTCTTCATTAATAGGAAATGCTGACAAACCCAGAAGGGCCCCACATGGGCTGCTTTAACTAATAGCCCAGGCACAGCAAGCTCAAAGCTATTCAAATCCGGGAAGAAGTGCTCCATCTCCTGGCTTCTTTTCTCCCCGCTTCCTGCCCACCTCCACCAGGCTGGGTCCTAAAGTGGCCTCTAGTGAATAGGGGAGTGCTGAGCCTAAGCCAACTGCATCTCTGCTGGCAAAGTTATCTGGAGACCTGAGACAGGAGAGGGGGATGAAGTCTTATTTTCAAGTAAAGTTTGATGCATTTGTTTATCCCTTGTATCCAACATTGTAATTTTGGAATGAAGCTGTGATTGAGATTTAGTTACAATAGGACTATCAGTTATCTCAAAATGAGCAAAAAAATACATGGACTTTACCAACTTTCCATCTAGGGGCAGGGGAAGACAACCAACACTGAATGTATCTTAAAACAGCTGTGAGAGACAAAAATAAAGTTGCATTTTAATCACATCTCCCAAGTTGTGAATTCAAAATATTAGTTATGTTTTTATATTAAATGGGCAAAGGTCCCTTTGCATAATGGAGTCCAGTGGCCAGTAAAAGGGACTTGATGATGTGATGACATGTTGACTCACTGGAAAATATTTCAACCTGGAAGAACACAAATACTTTGTTTCAGGCCTTAAAATTACCCGATCCACTAATAAGTATTCCTCTTGGATACTTTGAAGAATACTTACATTCCTCTAGTTTAGGCTAGTATCATTTCCCACCTAGCATGATGGCTTACACATAATATGTACTCAAAAATATTTTCAATTTAATTATTCTTTACAAGATACTTAGCACCAAGGCATGTGGTGTTTCTTATGTTGACAACAACACTTCAGCTGAAAAATCCCCATATTTATAAAACGTGGTGTCAGCTTGAATGGAGTGTGATTATGGTCTCACTTGTATTTCACACTGTAAAGTGTTGCTGAATGGTCTAATAAGAGAGAACGGAATTTAAACCGGAAACATATAAATGGGGTTCTTTTTGCCAACCATGATGGCGCAGTAAGTACAAAAAAAAGTTTGCCCACAGGAAGCCTATACTTGAATCTACCACTGTCATTCACTACACTTTGGACTGCTGTTTTGTCCCCTGTGAATGGGGATGCCAGGCTTACTACCTCAGAGTGGTAGGGACATTTAAAAAGAAAATATACAATAAAATAGCCTTTGTAAACTCTAAAGTGCTGCACCCGTGCAAGGGCTTAAAAACAGCCAAACGTTTAACATTCATTCATTGCCATATGGATAGCGCTTTATATCTATTTTCTCATTCAATCTTCGCCACAACCACAAAACCTGGCTAGGTACTACTAATTCTCTCCATTTTACAAATGAGGAAACTGAGAGGTTAAGCCAACTAGTTCAAGGCTATACAGAGCTGTCACTTGAATCAGCAAATCCTGACTTTTAACCCTAAGCTGCCGTCCTGCTTTTTGTCGTTTAATAGAAGTGCTGAGATCTCGTAAGGTCTCAACAAATATGGTTCGGCAAGCTGCTAATTTAAAAGGGAACTCCCCCCCCACACCTGTCTTCTAAGCGGTTCCCTCACACTCCCCGCCTCCAGCCCTCGTCCAGGATCCTCCCGCCACTCCGCCTGCTCGCCCGCCCGCCCGTGGCCTCAGCGTTCCTACGCATGCGCTGGGGGGACCCGCGCAGGCCCAGTGGCCCGGCGGCGCCGCGAAACCTCCCAGTCTCTCCCCTCTCGGCCCGGCCCCGCCCCGCCCCGCCCCGTCCCGCTGCTGCTTCGCGGCTGAGGCTGCCTCGGGAAACCTAAAGGATGAGCTGAAACTCCGCAGCTGTTAACTGTTACCAGCGCTAATCACAGGGGCTCTGGGTCTGGCCGGAAGCCCCTTCCCTGCGCCCAGTCCCAGCTCATTTCCTGTCCCGCTCCGCCCGTCCAGCAGCGACCTGGCTCTGCAGGCTGGCGGCCCAGGCGCCCGGGGTAGGTAGTTTGTGTACGGTTACCATGGAGACGCTGGCCGGCCTGGCAGAGCGGGCGGGCTAGGGGGCTGGCAGGGGGCTGGCAGGGGGCTGGCAGGAGGGTGGGCTGGCAGGCAGAGGGACCGCGCTGCTGCGCTGTGTCCTGGCCTGAACCTGTGGAGGCGGGGGCATTGCCGAGAGCGGGAAGCCTCTGTCCGTACGGGAGGTGAGGCGTCCCCCGCCGGGTCACCGGGCACCTTTCCTGCTGTCGCCCGCCTTTCTGCCCCCAGAAGGGTGCATCCTCTCGGCGTCGGGCCGCGGCTGTCCATATTTCTGTACACTGAGCGTGTAGTCAACTGCGTGGAGTTTAACAGAAGCTTGGAAATACTGAATGAAAGTGGTAAACCAAGGGGCTTTGTCTAGGCAGACGGCGACCTCGACACGGTCACACAGATTGTACCTGAGCTCTGTAGGCAGCAGATAGGGGCCCAATAAATAAATAAATGTAACAATATGCATTAAAATACATCATATGTACATATAATGCCTTTGATCGTCTGTTCCCACGACTATCAGAGCGGCTCTTGCAGCTCACTCTGATTTAGAATTATTTTAACTTGGTAGAAAAGCAAGAAGCACTCGATTTGCGTCCTATTTTGTGACTCTATAAAACTCACAGTTTTTGATTTGGTTGTTGTTGTTGATTAGTTGTTGATTTGGCATACCTGATATTCAAGAAAATATCTAATAAAAATTCTTTTTCAGAAAAAAAACCCTTTTAAATTTTAGCTTACAAAAATTTATGGAAACACTAAACAAACGTCATTCCTTTCATTTGCAATTTCTTTTGTTAAATGCAGTTTTTTATTCACGGGAGAATTTTTATTGTATCCTTTTATGACAGTGCCTGGGTCGTAGTTAACTTTTTCTTTTCTTTTTTTGTAATTAACTTTTCTTAAGGGCCAGGCACCACGCTAAAGCACTTCGTAAGAATTAGGTTATTTAATTATCAGAACAATCCTATAAGGCAATTATGACCATCCCTATTTTAGGGATGAGGAAACTGAAGCTTAAAGGCATTAGGATCCTTGGCAACGTCACATAGCTGTGAATTGCCTAGAGAGTATTTGAACTCCTGCTCCAGCAAGGCACTTAACCACTTGCCTCTTTGGGTGCTCATGTTAACAGAAAGGTATTTCAGAATCATAGAAAGGGTCTTGAGTTCAGATGGCCCCAACCCACAATGGTTCAGCTGAAAAATTTTCAACTTTACTGTTGGTGCGGAAGCTATATATATGCAGTAGAAACCATACTTTGAATGTTTATCTTTTCCGGGCCTAGCAATAGGCTCTATCATACTCTCTGGTGATGCTGGGTAGTGGCAGCCAATCACTGTGATACACTCATAACCATTCTGTATCTATATGGCCATCCGGTTTTTTAAAAATTTCTTTTAATTTAAAGATTCTATTCATTCATTTGAGAGAGAGCCGGCGAGCACGTGCTGAGTGGGGGAGGGGTAGAGGGGGAAGCCGGCTCCCTGCTGAGGGAGTGGGCTCCCCAGGGTGGGAGGGGGCTCCATCCCAGAACCCCAGCATCAGGACAACAGAAGGCAGCCACATAACCAACTGAGCCACCCAGGCGCCCCCCAGCCATTCTGATTTTTACTGTCGGCGCGGTATTCGATAAATTACATGAGGTACTCAACACTCAATCGTAAAATAGGCTTTGTGTTAGATGATTTTGCCCAATTGTGGGCTAATGTAAGTATTCTGGGCATGTTTAAGTTAGGCTGTGTTATACTATGATGTTGGGTGAATTGAGTGCATTTTCGACTTAATATTTTCAATTTAGGATGGGTTTTTCAGGGTGTAATCCTATCATAAGTTGAGGAAGATCTGTATTTGATTTGCAGGGAAAAGAGGGTGGAGATGGTCAGCCTTTCTCTTGTTGCAGAATACCTTGATAAAACAGTGCTGCGTTTAGCAAGGAGACTGGTTCAGGTAACTATTAGCGGCAAAGAGAAAAGACGGGTCTTGATAATTAGGTACGGATTTTTACAAATGAGGACTCTGAAATTTTCCCCCAATGAGTGAGAAATATTTTGTTAAAAATGAAGATCCCCAGTTTCAGATTTCCTACCGCGGGCTGTGCTCATCTTCTAGAGGTCCTGTGGACATCATCAACTCAGGACAGGGATGCAAGGCAGCTCATAGCCTTTTTCTTCTTTCCCTTCAAAGTCTACTTCTCCTGTTTTCTTTTGAAAGGTCTCCTGGCCCTCTGACCTCGCCCCTCCAGGTTTGCATAAAGTGTCTCCTCTGGCTTCTTCCTGTCCTCTCAGCTGCTAAATCCTATTGGTTCTTCTGCTCTTATTGCCCCTCGCTTGTTCTCATCTCTCTTCTTACCTCTGTTTCACCTTCCCTCCTTCATCTCAGGTTTTCAATACCTCATTCACGGAGCACACTGTTCATCAAGTCTTACTCCCTGCCAGGCAACTTGCTGTGAAGGCAAGAAAGGAAAAGGGGGCTGAATTTGATCTCATATTACCGCTTGGCATCAAGAATCAAATGCCATTTGACGGGGCATTTGACTGCTGGCTCAGTCAGTAGAGCATGCCACGCTTGATCTCAGGGTCATGAGTTCAAGCCCCACACTGGGCATGGAGCCTACTTTAAAAAAAAAAAAAAAGAATCAGATACCAGATGCCATTGAAATAAAGTCCCATATGCCTTCCTAATCCACTGTAACAAATGTCTCCAACAAAAGAAGCCATATTGCCTTCAGCTTGATATTGCTTAACTCAGATCTGTATTGGAAAATGGAGTTCAGGGGCATCGGGGTGACTCTTGATTTCAGCTCAGGTCATGATCTCAGGGCTGTGAGATGGAGCCCCAAGTCAGGCTCCGAGCCCAGTGGGGAGTCTGCTTGAGATTCTCTCTCTCACTCTTCCCCTTTCCCCTGCTCATGGGTGCTCTCTTTCTCTCTCTCTAAAAATAAATAAGTCTTAAAAAGACAGAGAGAGAGAGAGAAAGTGGAGTTCAGCGATTTAACGGATGTTGACCTTCCACGGTGCCTCACATAAGGAACTGTGGCTCAGGATCTGGTGAGGCAGCACGAGGGACACAGTGGGAAGGTGTACTGACAGAGGCCAACTGCTGACCTTGTAGAGTATGGAGGAGAAGCACCTAACTGAGGCCGGAGGACGGGGGAAGCCATGTCCAGGGATGCTTGCTTGAGGACCTCTAAGGATTAGTTGGCTGATGACATAAGAACTCCCTGATTTTGTTCCTTCTAGTCTTTTTCCTCCTTCCCATCCTGCCCACTCCTGCCAGATCACATCATGCCTCCAAATCTGTTAATTTGCTCACCAGCTTTTTTTTTTTTTTTTAATTTCTTGACCTGCTATTCAGTTCTCTCTCTGATCCAACTCCAATCTGTATTTCCAGAGCTCATTCTTCTCCACCACACTTGCCATATGTTCTTGGCACCCTGCCTTGGCTCACTCATTGACTTTGCTGGAAATTCCTTTTTTACTCTAGACCTAATGTCAGCCATTGCCACGTGTTTCAAATTCAGCCCATTTTTCAGAATCCAGCTCAAGCATCACCTCCTCCGAGAAGTCTCCCTGACACCTTCTCCCAACCAGAAATCCCTTCCTTTTTTCTTTGTAATCACATGGGAGTTATTTCAGTTTTTTTCATTGCCCCCATAAGTTTCCACCTTGTATTAAAATCGTTTGGATATAGGCAGACTTGACATTGAGCTGGCACACTCCAAGAAAGCTGCTCCAGTTCTGAAAATATCAGCATGTCTCTATAGTGATGCAGACATAGCTGCAGCCCCAAGGCCTTTGGTGGCCCTGCCTCTTTCCACCCCATCTCATGAGTAGTCGTTTGACTATCATCTCTGGACATATGTCATAGCTTTTGTGCCATTGTCTAAAACCTCATCCCTCACAAAACTGTTGTAGGGATTCATTGAGATGATGTACTCAAGACTGTTTAGCATAGTGCTTGGTATTAAGGCAAATGTTTAACTAGCATTAGTGGTCCTTCTTGCCTGAGAGTTGAGACAGTATTTATTCCTGTGTTCCCAGGGATCCAAGCAGAGAGCTTTACACACAGGATATAGTTAATCCATACTAGCTGAATGGATTTGTTCCAGTTGTCAAGAGAATTTTTGTAAAGTTAAAATTTCTGTGATACTATTATGGTTCAGGTGTCCTTTACTATAAACAGATAAGCTTTCAAACTCTGAGTGATTTTTTAAGTTGGCAAAAATCCTCTATAATAAGAATTTGTAATTTAACGACGAAAAAAAAATCCTTCCCTCTCCCCTAAAACCATGCTTCTAACCCAGTTCACTTGTGTCATTGAAAATTTCCATCTTTAATTTAGTTCCTGACATATTAACATTAATATAATAATAATAGTAGATATAACTGTGCAGATCTTACATTATTGAAACTGCTTCTCACAATGTAACTGTTAAGGTTTGGGAGAAAGAAAAAGAGAGAGAGAGAGAAAGTTGTTTTAGAATTTGTGGTAAAAATTTCTGAACAAAAAGATTTGTTAAGCCCGTTGTTCTACATTATTTCCACCAAATTCCTGTATGCCCAAATAAAGTACAGAGTTGTTAGCACTCATCCTGAGTAAATATTCCTGCTTCATTACTCCACGAAAGAGTATAGTTTCCCATGCAAACTAAAACACAGGATCTCAGTCAGGAACGATGCTCCAGAGTGCTCATCCAAAGCACTTTGTCTAATCTTTATTAGGTTTGCTAGATCACCTTCGACATTGCTGGACTTATGAGAGCTATTCGGGGCCAAAGGAATCACAGACCTGATTTGGGCTCAGGGAGAAACCTATTCATTGTACAGGAACTTCGTCTCACTAAGTGGTGTACTTCTTACTGCACTGGGCCTTTTAAAAACCAACAAGCAAACAAAACTGGTATGGCCGTTTGAGTTAGAAGTGATGGGACTGAATTTACATTATCATGCATCCAAAAATAATACAGGTATCCCCTGCTTTCTGAAGATTCGTGTTATATCACTTTGCTTTTATGCAAGACCTGCAATAACCCGGTCTTATAAAAGCAAATGTCCTCTTCAGATTTCTTCTGGTGAGTGAAAACAGGTGTTAATGTAGGTCTTTCGTAAAAGCAAAGTGGCAGAAAGTGGGGGGGCACCGTACTCTTCACACCGTTTCGGCTTACCAGAGTTTTCATAGGAATGCTCTGCTTTTAGAAAAACACTTTATACATATTTTTAATAATCAGCCTTGAATATTTTAAAAATAAACAGCCAATCATATCAGAAGCATCAGAAGTAAAATATACTTGGCCTGTCATAGTTTTTGTTAGTTGTATTATTAATGTACATGATTTTTGGAGACCTTAAATTCCAATCCTATATCAAAAATTCCTAGAAAGAAAACACCTAGAATAGGACTGCTTATCTAGGAATTATTTGCTGTTTTACCTCACCTGGCCTTTCCATATGAAAGGAATAGTGTAAAAGCCTGCAACTCCTGTTGGTTTTAACAATTAAAAACTTTTAAATTAAAAAATGTCCTCCAAAGGCTAGTTTTTTAAGTATTAGTGTTTCTCTGTAAATATTTATCTGTGCTGGACAATCAGGTATTATGACTGACCAAAAATAATCATGTCCATGACCAGTTTCCAAAAGTATTAAAGTACATTTAATATTTTAAAAAAGAAAAGGAATAGCATGTCGTTTATAGTTTTCATCATACTCTTTACCTCAAGAACTTTTAGGGTAGGGCCTGGATAGAACCAAACAAATGTTCTTGTTGTCTATTGTTATATAACAACTTAATGTATAGAATCATAATATAGTAAATCCTCTTTACTTGTCTAAGGAATCACCTGTTGATTCCACTTATGGAAATGAAGCCTTTTTAGTTTCCTTGGGCATATGTCACAAGAAAATGTTTCTCTTTTGCAAAAGTTATTCTAAAATTGGGCACTGAAATATAGGAAAAATTTCCAGGCCTCTTTCTCCTCAGAGATTTTCAGGGATCTGGGTTGTTGTTGTTGTCTTTAATGAACACCTGAAACCATATAGTAATTAGAATTACGTTTTAAAATCTCGGCTATTTTCAAGTTTAGAGCTATAGGGGTGTCCTGCCAAGTTAACCAGGCCTCTCTGGGGACACACAAGCATTTAAGAAGGATCTACATTCTCAGGGTCCTTGTGCATGACTTTAACTGAGAAAGCCAGCCTAGGGAAGAATATTTGATGTTGATATTTGATATTTATTCCTCTAGGACACGGTCTCACATGGAAGGTGATTTGAATCCATTCATTCAAATAAATCATGGGTAAATGTGGGGCTGAACCTTCCCCTGAGTTTACAAACTACATTTATAAGAGCAGATATAGCTTGGAAATAGGCCCCATCTGTCTAAATCTAACCTTATACTTGCAGTTTGCATGGAGGACAGCAGAGGGAAAAAAAGGAAAATTTGGTTAAAATTTTAACAGAACCCCCAGTGTTGTTTTTTTTATAGATTGGAGAATACGAGATGATTTTCTCCTCCTCATCTGTCCTCTTTCACGATTTTTCCTCTTTGTCTCCAGGTTTAGCTTTCATCCTGGCTCTCTTCCCTGCACATCATTTCCCCGGAGTGCATGTATTCCCATAGGCATAACTGTGCACATCAACCTATATTTTTGAAAGCTTTTCTTCCACCCTGATCTTCTAACTGTAACTGCCTGGTAGATTTTTAATTAAAAATTGTTTGTGATGGCGCACCTGGGTGGCTCAGTCAGTTAAGCAATAGACTCTTGATTTTGGCTCAGGTCATGATCTCAGTGTCATGAGATCGAGCCCCACATTGGGTTCCACTCTCAGTGCAGAGTTTGCTTGGGATTCTCTCCCTTTTCCTTTCCCTCTGCCCCTCTCGTCTCCCCCCCCTGCCCCCGCCCCCCTCACCATGGGCTCTTTCTCTCTCTCAAATAAATAATAAATTAAAAATCTTTTTAAAAAATTGTTTGTGACTTTTTCTAGTTTGTATTAATATAGAGGAATGGCTTAAGCATATGTGGATGGGTTTAAGCACTCTTTTCTAAACTCCTGGATGAAAACAGTTAATATATTGTACCACATATTTGCAGTGTGTGGTGTCTACCTGAAGAACATTTTACTTTAAAAGGAAAGATGCTATCTCCAAATGATAAAAAGTTAGAAAAGCTGGATCCATTTTATCGACCTTCTATGTCCAAGCAGAAGACCAGTGCAGAAATCATAAGTGAAGCACGAAATGCGTTAAGAACAGTTGGGACCCAAAGACCATTTACACCACGGGAAGACCAAAGAAAACTATTTGGGCCTGCATCTTCAAGAACACCGGAAAATAGACCTCCTTCTTCCTTCAGGTATTGACATTTCTCTTGCTTATCCACTCGGCTGTGTAAGCCACCAGAGACATTTTCCCTTAATTCTAGTTATGAATAGTTGCTTTTTAAAGTCCGATGTCTGCTAATTACACCTCTTGTATCTATTCAGAGATTCCTAGAGATAACTCCAGACCTTGGGTCCAACAAGTTGCTTTGGTTTGAAATGGTGAATAGTGGTTGTCATACCAATTCTATAAAGCGATATGAATAAAGCTTTTTAAAAAAAATCACTATATACATTTCTTCTTTTCATTATTCAGTATTTTTAATTCCCCTGAGAGCAATGAAAAACCTTATTAATAAAATGTTCTAAGTACCATGATTTTTAAAAATTGCTTCAAGGCTTATGCATTAAATGCTTTTACTTGTTGTGGGGCCAGAGTTAACTAACGTATACTAGAAATAAGTGATCCTTCGCAAACTAATATTTCTGTTCCATCTCCTGTGCTAGCCTCCATGCATCCAGTTTTGAGTCATCTGAGTCCAGGCCCATCTCTGGTGCTCGTCTCAGTCCACTAGATTTTGTGAGTATTTATATTACCATGAGTGCTGTGAAATGGAATTGGCCCAACATACTTGGAATCAGTACTTGTATATGCTAAGAAAAGGATCACATAGACTTAAGTATACTGATAATTTAATATGAAAATGATTTCTTTTATATTTTTTCAAATATAATATTTCGAATCTAATGAAATGCTTCTATTATTTTCCTATAATTTAGTAATAACATCAGAAATAGACAGTAACCTGGCAAACAATGTTGTATAACATTTTTTGTTTTTCACAATTTTTTTTTTAAATTATGCATATGTTATTTTATTTTTAATAGTAACATATACAAATAAATTATATATGTGGGTACATAAAGAGTCAAAGGTTTGTTACCCAAAACACTCCAGGGGGCTCCTGTCCCCTTATTCTTCATTCTACTCTTACCAGTGACTCTCATTTTAAACTCTCTTTAAAGAGAGTTTAAAGCTTAAAAAGTTTAAAGCTTTAAAAGCTTTAAACTTTTAAAGCTTTTAAAGCTTTAAGCTTTTTAAGCTTTAAAAGTTTAAAGCACATTCTTTTGGCATTTACATCCAAAATTTTAAATAATGGTGTCTTATTCTTCTCTGACTTATGAGTTTGAGGAATTATCTGATGATTTCTCACTAAGGAAGATGAAGATTTAACTCTTGTCTGTCCTGCCACACATCCTCACAATACATTCATGCTTTTTGTCCCCACTGCTATTCCCAATATAGATATATCATAATTTTGGTTAGATCCCTTTTCTCTGACTATGATTATATAAATCCCGTTTACTACTGAGTCTTGAACTAATGATGATTACTTCTCCTTCCCCACACCACTTCTTGTTTTCCCTGATGTTAATAATTGCCTTGCTTTTTTGTTTTCTGTTATTACCATTTCAACCCCAAACTCTTCCTCAGGGATCTAAATCTATTTCACATATTCAGGTACATTAAGTATTCTATTGATTCATCTTTTTGGAGAACTTTCCCCACTTTCTCCCAGACCACTTACCTTTGGTACCTGCACACGGCTTGCTTCTCCCTCTCGTGATGGTTTTCCTGTCTCCTGTATCCCAGGATTTACTTTTGGAATACTTCCTCCCGTAGCTTCTAGAGAAAGGGTTTATGGAAAGTACATTATTTGAGACCTTGATTGCTGTTTTTTCTCTCTAGAAGTTTGTAGGATTTTTCTCTTTGTTTCCAGTGTTCTGAAATTTCATGATAATGGACCTTTGTGTTCATTTTCATCCATTGTGCTGGGCACTTTCAATGGAATCTCATGCCCTTCAACTCTGGCAATTGTCCTTGAATAATTTTGGTGTGTTTTCCCCTCTTTTTTGTTCTGTTTGCTCTTTCTAGAATTTATTATCCCAATATGTAGGAGTCCCTGGACTCGTACTTCAGTCTTCTTTTCTTTTTTTTAATTTTTATTTCCCGTCTTTTTTTGGAAGAGACTTTATCTTCTAATCCTTTTATTGAGTTCTTTTAATTTCTGCTCTCGTATTTTTAAATTATTTAATTATTTTTAATTTCCTAAAGCTTTTTCCCTGCTCTAAGTTATCTTTTCTTATATATATAAGAAAATTATATTATATATAATTTTATATATAAATAAGATCTTAAATTATTATATATTATATTGTATTATTATATTCTATTATTATATATCATATTATATTCAGTATATTATTAATTATACATAATAATAAATTATCATTTAATGATTAATTATTAAAATTTTAATTTAAGATATATATAATTTTATATATGAATAGTATTAAAAAGAAAATTATATAAATATATATTCTTATATTGTGTTTCATGATTGTAACATCTTGTCTGAGTATATTAATGATAATTTTGATTTTTGAATTATTTCCTTCTTCCTTTAATATCTCTGTTGTGCTTTATGTGTGTATGTATGTATGTGTGTGTGTGTGTGGCTTAAACAAGAGAAATTTATTTTCTCACAGTTCTAAAGTAGAAGTCGAAGATCAAGAGGGCAGTAGGGTTTGTTTCTATTGAGGCCTTTCTCTTTGGCTTGTAGATGGCCATCTTCTCCCTATGTCTTTACATGGTCTTCCCTCTGTGTCTCTGTTGCGTTTTAATGTTTACTTTGGTTTCTCGTTTTCATATCAGAGGGTCTCCTCTGATAGCTCATGCTGCTTGTTTGGCTGCTCTTATTTGAAAGTAGAAGCATGTGGAATAGATTGGTCAACCCATAGGTGATACCTACCCCCATCAGGGAGGACTGGCTACTCTGTGTTGTTTGGGAAACCCCCGTAGCAGTATCTTTAAGGATTAGCAGTATCTTTAGGGATTTCCTTGAGGCAAATTAATTCTCTATAGAAGTATCTTCTAAGCTCTTGCCTACAGGATAAAAGCTGGTTGCTATCTTCCAAGAACCAGCTGGAGGAGGAAGGTAGGAATACCTAGCATTCAGTAGGTAAATATTCAGTTAATTTCTGTATTTATAATAAGTACCCTGATACTTAACTCTGCATGGTTCCCCTGATTCAGAGACCTCTGTTTTACCCTCTCTATGGAGCAAATCTCCCCACCATGTAGTCTGGGTACATGGAGCTGGCAGGGAAGGAGTTACACTGACTTTCGGCCAATCCTTCTTATTTAGGTCTCCTCCCCTTGTGGCTCTGCTGCCACAAGTACCTGGTGATACCAGTCCCTTAGACTGTCATGGAATCGGGGTGTTGGTCAACTGCTTCTTGATTTTTATTACCGTATGTATGTGTGCTTATTTGTGCATGTGTATGTGTTTGTTTTTGATGAGCTACTTGAAAGTAAGTTGCAGATCTTTTAAGACTTCATCCATAAAAATTTTAAGTGTGCATCTCATATGAACAAGGACAGTCTCCTACATCACTACCATATTATCATCAGAGCTCAGAAAATTAACATTACTCAGTAGTATCATCTAATGTACAGTCCATGTTCACATGACCCCAGTTGTCTCCAAATGTATCTTATATTCTTGAACTACACATCAAAATGCTTTCAAGAGGAAGATTATGCTTGTTCTTATAATGTAGATGGCAAAAATAAGATTCTTATAGAGTAAGCACGAACCAATGTGCAATAAACACTTTCCCAGCCATTGTTGACACATAGTTTCTTACACTCGCAGTCTTGGAAACCACTTGGGTTTTGAGCCAGCTACAAGAGGGCCCCTGGTTTGGAAGCCCAATGGGTCTACCTTGTTGTAGAGTGGTTCTCTGTGTTATGATTCTGTCCTTTGACTCCCATGAATTGTTTTTAATATTCTGTACTTTTTGGAGATTCACTCAGTTTGGGCCTATTCTGTCCTAAGAATCTCTAGTTCTAGAGTTGGCCTAGTCAAATCCAGCCTTTGTCAAACTGGTACAGTCTTTGGACTGCAGGATTAGATATTAGGCAAAGTTAATATTGGCATTTGCCTCTGTTTAGGGTCATTATAATTATATTTCTTTACCGCAGAATGGTTAGGTGCTACGTGCAAAGTAAAAGTAGAGTCAGAAATCCCCATGTTGAGTAAAATAACTCCTTTAGTTTGAACTCCTTTTGTTATAGTAGATTATGTAAGGGTCTTAAGTATATATTTCATTTTAAATCATAACTAAAGTTTGGAGCTCCCAGTCAAAAAATTCCGAAAGTGAACTTATACTAACCTGCCCCTCCACCTTCTTTCCTTTTCCTTTCACCTTTGAGAGAACCCTCTGGACTCACTACTGTCCTGGCAAAGGAGGGAGATAAGAGGAGGAGATAAGGGGAAGGAAGAGTGCCGGAGGAGGGAGCGGGAACACGGAGACAGCTGGAGGCTGGGACTGGGCTATCTCCTAGTTAAAGGGCTCACTTGCTGAAAGAATTTGCGAAGACCTAACCGACTGAACTTCACTTTCTGGCTCTAGGTTACTTTCTTAGGCTAGTTTGCCTTTTAATAATCCCTCAGCTAGCAGTCAGTCAATGAAGAGGGACCAAGAAAGCAGCCCATTCCAGCTCCTACCTTTAACAAATCAGCTCACCTCTTTGATCTTGTGTGTTTCCCCCTCTCCCTGTTTTCACTCCCCCCACCCCCCACCCCCCACCCCGGGTCTGGCCTGTGCTCCTCTCCCCACCCCCAGCCCCTCCAGCAGGTGTTGGGCTGCCTCCACTCAAGGGTACCCTGGCCCCTGACCACTTGGGCCTTGGCTGCCTGGCCTGCCGGCCTGGGCAAGGTTCCCATTAGCATCTGTAATCGTATCAGACAGGAGGGAAACGTGTATGCCTACCCGCTGTCTCCGTGTGGCCCCGTACCTCTGTTTTCTTTTGTAGCAGCTCCCCACCTTCCCACGACAGCCCTGAGATGTGCAGCTGTTGGGTGCTAGTCGTTATTTCCGTTTTCATTCTGCTACCCTGGTTAACTGGTGTTCAGACTTACGTACACAGGGACAGCTGCTCTCTTACTTTGGATTGTGTGAAGTAGGAAAGGAGATGTGACCCTGCGAAGAAATAGGAGATTTTGTCTTTCATCATTATTTTTGTCAAAACGGAATTCTTCCCATGTTTCCTAAACCTACAAAGTCTAGTTGGTTTAAGCCCCCAATATTTTTATTAAACTTTTTATTGACATGCTGAAAGACACAGCTTGATAAATTTACACAAACTCAACTCACTCTGTGATCAGCATTCAAAAAGAAAAAAAATAGATCATTACCAGCATCCCAGAAACTGCCTCCCCAGGGTGACTACTGTCTTGATTTCTCACAGCATAGATTAGGGTTTTGTTTTTTTTTAAGATTTTATTTATTTATTTGACACAGAGAGAGAGAGATCACAAGCAGGCAGAGAGGCAGGCAGAGAGAGAGGGGGAAGCAGGCTCACCGCTGAGCAGAGAACCCGATGCGGGGCTCGATCCCAGGACCCTGAGATCATGACCCGAGCCGAAGGCAGAGGCCCAACCCACTGAGCCACCCAGGCGCCCCGATTAGGGTTTTTTTATTGTATTTATTTATTTTAGAGATAGCGAGTGAGCAGGGGGAGGAGCGGAGGGAGAGGGACAAGAAGACTCCACACTGAGCTCAGAGCCTGACAGGGCACTTGATCCCACAACCCTGACATCATGATCTGAGCCAAAATCCAGAGTTGGACACTCAAGGGACTGAACCACCCAAGAGCCCCCAGCATAGATTAGTTTGAGGCCCCCCCCTTTTTTTTTTTTTAACATTTTACAGGAACCAAGCTCCAAGTATTTGACAAGTAAAATAATATATTTTTAAAAAGAAAGGGACTTGGAATCCCATATATATGTTGGGGATAGGGGAAATCCAGGGTAAGAGAAAGCAGAATGAGAATGTCAGAGCAATGGTTTTTTTCTGTCACTATTTCTGAATGGGACCCTTACAGCACTGAATCACATGCTGGGAATGATGGGAGCCCAGCACACCTCTGGAGAAAATCATAGTGATAGAGACGCACGTACAATTGCCACATCCAAAGGTTATGTGCTGGTAGGAAATTTTTTTTTAACAGCTTTACTGAGGTATAATTGATACACAATTGTATGACTCAGGGTTTCCAGAAAATAAGAACCAGTAGTCAATAGATAGATAGATGCATACAGACGTACAAACATACAGATAACGTAGAAAGAGGTTTATTTTGAAGGATTGCCTCACATGGTTAGGGGAGTGCTGAGAAGTCCCTCGGTCTGCTGGCTGCAAGCTGGAGGCCCAGGCAAGCCGGTGGTGTCATTCCAGTCCAAGCCTAGAGGCCTCAAAAGCTGTGGGGGAGAAGGTAGCAGGGGGGCGGTGGTGTGAGCCCCCATCTGAATGCGAAGGCTCGAGAACCGGAAGCACCAAGGGGAAAAGATGGATGTTCCAGTTGAAGCAGAAAAGGAAAAAACACCCTTCCTCACTTGCAGGAGTTTTTAATATTGGCTTTCTAACTTCCAAGAGGTCTTTTAGTGTGTGAGTGTGTGTGTGTGTGATCTGTTGGTCTACAAATTAAATCCTAGCAACTTTCTGAGGTGGGGTGTGGCCGACTCCCCTTCCTGCAGAGTAGGGGGGACCCCGCCTTTCCGTCTGGTGACCCAGAGGGGCCGTGTCCAAAACTGGTCAAGGCCGACCGTGCTGGGGTGAGAGTCAAGGCCAGGCAGATTCTTTAAATGTTCTAGGAATTTTTGTCTCGTTCTATTGGGTTGTTCTATGAGAACAGTCTCAGTCTTCAATAGACTCCAGCAGTTTTATCAGCAGGAAAAATCCTATAATCTGACTTTCCCAGCCTCCTTGATTGTACTCGAGTCACTGGTTAGTGTCATGGTACACACAACCAGGGAGGTGAGGTCCTCGAGGGAAAATTTCGACTTCCTCGCAATGTTCGTGAATCTTGTAACGAAAAAGTTTTTACTGCTTTGCTCCATAAAAGCCAGTTTGGTCCACAAAGTGGAAGAAGGTGTTGTAGAAGCTGGGAGGATGGAAATTGATGGCTTGTTTAGTAGTTTTCCCTCGAAGAACTAAAAATGCTTACATGTATTACCTTATATTTTACGTAGTTGAGTGAGATACACATTTAAATGGAATAAATAATTTTCATTAAGGACAGGAATCACATGGGACTAATTTTTCATTCTACAAACAATGATGGATTTTGCACTAGGAAAATAATGTCTTTTATCAGGGAGCAGTTAAGGGGTTTTGTCTTGCCATCCAGAGATAATCAAGTTATTTTCTTTTGGGTAAAAATTAGCTTTGCACATGTTCTTTTTTTATAAAATCTTTTACTTTGTACCCAAAACATTTATAATAGTTAAGGCATCTATAAAGGAAGCCATTTACTTTATTCACATTATTATTATTTGGCAGACTTTTCAATCTTTGTTTCAAGATTCAAGGTACCTGCAGAGTACAGGCTTTCTGAGATAAGAAAAACCTCGTATCTACATTTAATACTGACATTATCCTTATATATTTCATCTTTCATAACTATAACTAAAGCATTTATTTTCCTGTATTATACTCTTAACTTTTTTGTTACTATTAGCTTCGTGGCCTAAGTCACGTTCCTTTTGAATATTTTGCAGCAAGTTAGGGAGACTAAGAAGTAAAAGAAATACTAAGTAAATATAGCATAATTTATGCAGATAAGTGAGTGTTGTCTCCCTCAGAAGGGATCCATCTGAATTCAAAATCTTTCTTCCAGCAAGGTTATGTCAGAGGTTAGAGTCTTGGTTTTGTTTGTTTTTTTTTTTTTCCTTTTCTGAGATTTTATTTATTTATTTGAGAAAGAGGGAGCATGAGTGGGGGCAGGGGCAGAGGGAGAGCGGGAAGCAGACTCCCTGATGCGGGACTTGATCCTAGAACCCTGGGATCAAGATCTGAGCCGAAGGCAGAGGTTCCACTGACTGAACCACCCAGGCGCCCCTAAGGGGCTTGGCTTTTGAGACTTAGAAGTGGCTTGGAACCAAATCTGGTAAATATGGGGTGAAGGGAGCTAGCGTTTCTCGAGCCTCCGTAACCAGAGTTGTACATATGTCAATGTCCCTGCAAGAAGGGGCCAATCTCCATTTTGATAGCTGGGCAAGTTCAGAGAAGTAAATGGCCTGGCCATGTTCACATAACTAGGAAATGGATTACACTCCAGTTTGGTTTGATCCCAGAGTCATTTACTCTTCTCCTATATTAGGCTGATTATTTTATTTACCCTTTTTCTGTGTTTAGAAAAAATGAGTCTCTAAAGTCATAAAGCTAATTTTTTTCATGTCTGGTTTATGGATTGATTCTGGATGTAAATGAACAAGAGGATACAAAAAATATTTTGAAAACTATCATCATTATTGAAATAAACTTCTTGGAAGGAGAACTCTAATATGTTCTATGTTCTATTAATGTATATGAGAAAATGAGTGTTTGAAGTTATGTGTCAAATGTGATACATAACCTCATCCATTTTTCCAAGTCGTCTGACTTGAATTTCACATTGGATTTCTAAAAAATGTGTTAATTCACCTATTAGATTGAGAGTCACTCATTTCACATTATGTAAGTGATTTTAGGAACTTTAACTTGGTTGTTTTTGGTTAGAGAGCTAAAAGCACCCGCTGCCATAAAATTACTCTTTCATAAACAGATAATCATGTTAAAGTTGGAGGGAGGAAGGATGGATCACTAAGCAACCCCAAAAGTGGGAGTTTAGGTCCCTGTGAGGTTCTGGCCCTGGGTTGGAGGCCACCGCTATCTGGAAATCAGACTGCAGGGTGCCCTGGGCGGCATAGCGCCCGGTGCTTCAGTGCTGGTATTTTTTAAAGTCTTTAAGGAATTGGAATTTTGCCAGTAATGTTCGTTTTCTAAGGGTATCAGCATGAAATTCTTTTTTTTTTTTTTTAAGATTTTATTTATTTATTTATTTGACAGAGAGGAGAGAGATCACAGGTAGTCAGAGAGGCAGGCAGAGAGGGGAAAGGAGGCTCCCCGCTGAGCAGAGAGCCCGATGCGGGACTCGATCCCAGGACCCTGAGATCATGACCTGAGCCGAAGGCAGAGGCTTTAACCCTCTGAGCCACCTAGGTGCCCCTCAGCATGGAATTCTTGAGATGCAGAAAATAAAACATTTTAAAAAAGATTTTATTTATTTATTTGAGAAAGAGTGAGAAAGAGCACAAGCAGGGTGGGGGGTATCAGAGAGAGAGAGGGAGAAGCAGACTCCATGCTGAGCAGGGAGCCTAAAGCGGGGCTTGATCCAAGGACCCTGGGATCATGACCTGAGCAGGAGGCAGCCACTTAACCAACTGAGCCACCCAGGTGCCCCAAAACATTTTTTAAAGATTTTATTTATTCATTTGAGAGAGAGAGAGAGAGAGAGAGAAATGCGTGCACATGAGTGGAGGAAGGGGCAGAGAGAGGGAGAGAGACAAGCGGATTACCCGCTAAGCACGGAGCCCAACATAAGGCTTCACACAGGGCTCCACATGGGGCTCAGTGCCAGGACCTGAGCTGAAGTCAGACGCTTAACCAACTGAGCCACCCAGGCGCCCTGAAAATAAAACATTTTTATATTATAAATCCAAGACAGCTTCTTGTTCTTATGTTTAGACTTTATAATCTAAATTATTTGAGAATTTTTATATTCTTTTTTTTTTTAAAGATTTTATTTATTTATTTGTCAGAGAGAGAGTGAGAGAGAGATCACAAGTAGGCAGAGAGGCAGGCAGAGGCAGAGGGAGAAGCAGGCTCCCCGCCGAGCAAGGAGCCCGATGTGGGACTCGATCCCAGGACCCCGGGATCATGACCCGAGCCAAAGGCAGCCACTTAACCAACTGAGCCACCCGGGTGTCCCGAATTTTTATATTCTTAAAAAAGTACTTTTGTAGAGTCCCAAATATGTAAAGATAGTGTAAAGATAGTACTTATATTCCACGTAGTTCTTGGTGTATGTAGGTCCTCAGTAACTGTTTTCTGAGCTGGCGAGAACACAAAAATTTACAAAGCATTTTGAATACATTCTATCAAATGTTATACAATCTCATAAAGATGTCTGTTTCCTAGCATGGATAAATTGTTTCTTCAAACGTGCTAAGCATGGTAATAGACTATTTAAAATAATGTATTTGACAAAAACTATATATATATATATATTATATATATATGTATATGACAAAAACTATATATATTTGAAATGTGACATCCAGAAGTGTCAACACCAGCGCCACGGGGGTGAGTCTTCTTTGAGACACTGAAATGCTCGCCAATCATTTGAAAAATCTCTTTCCAGAAACCGAAAGCTCCGGCATCTCCCACCACGGAGGAGGATCCTTGCCTTGCCTTTCCCAAGCCCCCAGTGGACCCAGCGAAGATCAGAAGACTAAGCAGTGCCCGGGCTCGCTTATTCAGGGCGGCCTCCCAGGGGACCCTGCTGCCTGACAGGACCCTGCCTCCCGCTGAGTGTAAGGCTAGGTCACCTCCTTTGAAATCTGGGGGTGGGCGTGTTTTTTTGAATGGGCACACAAAAGTTATTTTTACATGATTTTCTTTTTTTTCAAACCCCACAGGATTTTTACATTAACAAACCCTTAGTGAATATTGTGCAAACCTGGTTAAGAAACAGGGTTCATATATTTTTCTGGGCATTTATAAAAAATAACTAAGCAGTTTTTTGGTTTTTTTTTAATTACTTGGTAGGAAAAGAGTATTAGGGTAAGTGTTTTCCAATGAAGGGGTTCACCTGAATGGAAATAAATGATTTTTTTTTTAAAAGATTTTATTTATTTATTTGACAGATCACAAGTAAGCAGAGAGAGGGGGAAGCAGGCTCCCCGCTGAGCAGAGAGCCCGATGCAGGGCTCGATCCCAGGACCCTGAGATCATGACCTGAGCCGAAGGCAGAGGCTTTAACCCACTGAGCCACCCAGGTGCCCCGAAATCAATGATTTTTAAATCAGAGTTCAAACAATTGTTAATTTCATTAGGCACATTTAAGATTCATACGATGTGCACTGAGCCGAGGTCTTTGAAAATAGCTTTCCAGTCCCATGTGACAATGTAAGCTACAGTCGGATGGGGCTTTTCCAGTTCTTTTCCACAGAATGGCTGGTGGGTTTCTAAACTTGGAAACAGAGACGCTACAAACCTCAAGTTCTAAGGTGTGCCCCCAGCCATTGGCATCACCCCTGTCCAGTGTATACTAAGAGTTTTTCAAATTCTGCAGGAAATGACCCATTAGTGAGATGGCAGTCAATTTAGTGGATCACCAGCATTAAAAAAAATGAAGTAGAATAGAATGGAAAACATCAGGGCAAATCGCAGGCAATAAGGTAAGTCTTGTTTCAAAGAAACCTGTAGTCATATACATGTGTATTCGGGGTCATATTACCAATTTATTACATATTTATGTTCAACTATATTGTGAATTTATTATTATTCTATGTAGTCATAAAGTTGGAAAACCACTTTACTGGGGGCTGACCAAACCAGACCTCCTTCAGTCAGTAAGGCTTGAGGAAGAAGGCCAGGTTTACAGACACAGAGAGGAGATAATCTAAAGATGGATCCCAAAAGTTCAAGTCACAGCCCGAGGATCCTACTTGCTTTTTTTTTTTTTTTTTTTTTCCTACTTGCTTGACATACAAGTGTTTTCCTTTGATTAGTCACTAACATTTAAATGTAGAAGATCTCATGAAGAATCCAGATTATGCCCTCTTCTGGGAAACTGGAAGATCTTTTTTTTAAAGATTTTATTTATTTATTTGACAGATCACAAGTAGACAGAGAGGCAGGCAGAGAGAGGGGGAAGCAGGCTCCCCGCTGAGCAGAGAGCCCGATGCGGGGCTCGATCCCAACACCCTGAGATCATGACCCGAGCCGAAGGCAGAGGCTGGAAGATCTGGCAGCACTGGGCCCCCATTCTGGGGAGCACCCACCCCCATTATCCCAGGGTACAAGCTGTGGCTCCCTATGTCTCCCCAGCCCGCTTTCCTCATTTCCTGGCCCCGCTGATCCCTCGTGATCCCCGACATGGCCCAAGAGGTAGAATCAAAAAGAAAGGAAGAGACAAAGTGGCAAGACAGGGCGTGCAGGTCACGCCATAAGGGATGCTGTCACGGGATATGTGATCAGGCAACTCACTTCACCTCGGATGTCCCAGTGTGTTTCTTTTCTAACAGTCAATCAGATATTTACTGAGCCCCTTCTAAGAGCCAGGCAGCACCCTTGGCCCACAGGCTTGTGCCCTCAAACAGCTTGTGAGGGGAGGTAGACAGTAAGTAGGAAAACAAGGAAATAAGATAATTTGGGTTCCAATGAGGGCTGTGAAGAAGATAAGCGAGATAATGGGCGGGGGAATGTCCATGGCAGGAGTACTTTGTGTGAGCTCAGGTGGCACCAGAATGTGTCCTTGAGGAGGTGGCCCCTGAGTTGAAATGTGACCAATGAGAAGGAGGCGGCCATGTTAAAAGCTGTGAACGACGAGCCCAAGCTGAAGGGACAGCGAGGCCTGGAGACAGAAGGAGGGTCGCTAAGGTGGTGGAGGACCTGAAGGCCAGTGTGGCTGGAAGACGGTTAACCCTGGGGACGTGGAGGGAGCTGAGGCCACTGCCCCGCAGGGCCAGGCAAGGGGAAATGGCCCGCACTCTATGCTCCTTGCCCGGAAAAGCCAGTGCAGGGATTAAGGAAGGGACAGACCTCCTCTGACTTCGGTTTCTCAGCTCTAGCTGCATGTTGTAATCCCCTGAGAAGCTTTTCAAATGGGCCTGCGCCGGGGACCCAGGCAGTCCAAGTCCTTGCCAACACGAGAGGGGACGGGATCTGGAGCCCAGGGTGGAGGAGTGAGGTCAGACCTCGCTAGGAATTGTGTCACTCCTTAGAAACGGGGGTGGCGGAGCTGGTGTGAGGGTAGCGTCCTTCACTAGATGTTTCGCTTCTGAGCCTGAATGCCGCCTAGGTGTTTCGTGCATTTAACTCTTGGAAGGTCTCAGGTAAGCCCTACAGTAAGCCCTGCAGCTTACTGAGCTGTTCCTGTGTCTGTGCCGGTGACTGAGGGGATGCTCCCACCGTCCTCACCGTCTCTGCTTCCCTCGTGGCTTTGCGCCTCCCCTTCTGCCCCCCTCCCCCATCCTTGTCTGCACACCCACCACACAACGGTGCTCTGGGAGCAGCCATCTGTGGCTGCCATTTCCCGGCACTGAGACCGTTCTCATGCCCCTGGGGGGTCGGAAGCAAGTCTTTGTTGCCGGTCTCCTACTCCTACCTGCCCTGTTTGCAGGTGCCCATGGCTCCTCATCCCCGAGATCGGGGTCAGCACCCAGGAAACAATGGCAGTAAAAAGTCATCATCATTTTAAAAGCACACATTGCCCCATTAAAACAATATATTTTAACGCTCCAGCCTTGGCACCATTGTCATTTGTTCAGGAGCCCCCTGGGCTTGGTTTCGGAGTCTCTGTTGTCTAGTGAAGGTGTCTTTCGGTGGGAGACTGAGGCTCTCAAGGCAGCTGAGCGCGGCGACGGAGGGTGCATGCCTGTCTTTGGCGTGAAGTCATTTGTAGCTGACTCTGGCACAGGCAGGGCGAGGGGTGTGGTGGCAGGTTGGGAATTCCTGATGGAAGAAAACGAAAGGGGAAGAGACGTGTGCGGTTATCTTAGTAGGACACGCAGTGTCATTGCTGTGTGTTCAAATAGGCCTCCTGGCTGGAGGTGGCAGTGTTGCTAATGCTGCCCAGTTCCTCGAGCTGGACAGAGGCCGCAGGGCAGTCTCCCCCTTCTCACTGTCCCTGTCCTCTTGGCCTTCACCGAGCCCTCGACAGGCTCCCTAAATGGGCTTCCAAAGCGTCTCCTGGCTGTGCACGTTCCTTTCCCAGCACTGCCGCTCTGCTGTTAGCACCCCGCGCCCTGTGCCTGGTCTCCTGGTGCCCCTGTCTTGCTCCACCCTCCGCTCACTGAGGACCCTGCTCTCTCGGAGCAGCCAGAAGAGCCTGGAGAAACCGAGCTGCCAACCACACGTGGCCATGAGTGGCAGCCTCATCCCTTTATCCCAGGGGACCGTGAAAAACGATTATTGTCTGTGTGCGCCATGTGGGACAAGGGGGCAGGAGGCAAATAAAAATCAGATTGCATCATCTTCTTGCTGAAAACCCTTTGGAGGGCTCCCTGGGTCTCGAGGAGTGTTTGCCGAACCGAGTCCCAGCTTTCCCTTGGAAGAGGGGTCCAGCACTCAGATCGGTCTGCCTGCCTCCTCCCCCTTGTGGAGAGCCCCAGTGCACATGGGCCTAGTTGAGGATTGGTAAAGATGCCCATTTCATCTTAATTCAATCCAGCATTTTACAAATGTACTTGATGAGGGAATCTGTCTTTTGAAGAATGCAGTTTGGGAAATACTGACCTAGCACAGAAGCTGGCAAACTTTTTCTGTAAAGGGCCAGAGAGTAAATATTTTAGACCAAATGGGCCACATAGTCTCTGTCCAACCTACTCCACTCTACTACGACTCTGCTGTAGCGGGAAAGCGACGTGGACCGATTGATGGCCCCCAAAACTTGAAGTTCTTGTCAGTTTCACATGTTACAGAATAGTGTTCTCCTTTTGAGTTCTCCCCAGCCATTGAAAAATGTAAAAACCATTCTTAGCTTGCAGACTATACAAAAACAAGAGGCAGGCTGGATTTGGTGGGTAGTTCGCTAACTCCTGGCTGAGGGGATGAAGTCCTTACTCCTCAGCATGCACAGCTCTCTAGCGATTTGGCCCCAGCCTAACATTCCAGGCCCTTCTCTCGACTCTCCTTTGCCTCCTGCCCACAGCCTGCACACCAGCAGTATGGACTTCCTTGCCGTTCCTCACACCTATCCTGTTGCTTCAAGCCTCTTGCAGAATCTGCTCTATCATTTACTGGACCCAGTGCAAAAGGAGAATACGGAGCTCTTTGTTCAAAAATTATGGAGAATTTCAAGATGGTGACAGCAAAGCATTCAACCAAGTGTAGGGCCCTTCTAAGTGTGGGACCCTGCTTGACTGTACAGATTGTATTCACATAAAGCTAGCTCTGACTCCGGACTTCTGTTCCTTTTTCTCAGAACTCCTTTTAGCCTCCTGTTAATCCTTCAGAATACTTCTCAGGCTCTGCCCCCTCTACGAATCCTTCCCTGACCAAGTTCCCAGCCCTTCGGGACTGTCTTATTCTCTGTACTGCCCTTACCTGGCCTGGACCACGCTGTACTGCATTTCTCTCTTTACACATCTGCTTCTGTTTCCCCTATTAGACTCTGCAACTTCAGTAGGAAAAGAGGACTTCTTTATTGGTAGCCTGAGAACCTAAAATGGGGACTGGTATATGGTCGGTGCCAAAGCAGTATCTGTGAAATGGAACCGTTCCCGCATGGTAACACTGCTTGTTCTAGACTTTTTTTTTTTTTTTAAGATTTTATTTATTTGACAGAGAGAGATCACAAGTCGGCAGAGAGGCAGGCAGAGAGAGAGGGGGAAGCAGGCTCCCCTCTGAGCAGAGAGCCTGATGTGGGGCTCGATCCCAGGACCCTGAGATCATGACCTGAGCCAAAGGCAGAGGCTTTAACCCACTGAGCCACCCAGACTCCCCTGTTGTAGACTTTTGAAGTTTAACCCGTGATCATTGCAAATTACTACAGTGTGCTACATATGTTTACCAGGGACACACAGGGCATTGTTACTCACACTCAGTTTAATGGTGGACCTCCACCAGGAATCAGAATGAGCCCAGGGCAGCTCCTCACTGTGGTAATAACTGAGAGCTCCCTCCCGTAGACCGTGAAGTCAGAGGGGCTGCAGCAACTCCGCCCCTGAGTATGGGCGTGCTTGCCCTCTAGGGCTGCAGCTCCTGATGGCTGGGACTCTACACCCGGTCCCACCCCTAGACCCCTAGCACCCGGGACAGCACCCAACACAGGGCAGGGGGTGTCTAATAACTCTTCATGGAGTAAATGAATGAAAGAAACCAATGTTAAAATGTAGGAATAGGCTAAAAATGCATTACCTAAAATAAAATCTGGGCTTCGTAATTCAGTAGTGAAGGTATTTAAGGCAGCGTGGTGCCACAGAGAGAGTCCTGGACCAGAAGTTGGGATTCTCGGGTTTCCTTAATAATATTGAAATAACTTCTGTGTTTGTAATAAATCACTTTACTAGGCTATATCATTTAGTTCTTAGCACATCCCTAAGAGGTGGGGACCACTGAGGAAGGTGAGAGAAAAGTCGAGTGACCTCCCCGCGTCACTCAGCCACAGCTTGACCCTAAGGCTGATGGAATGCAAAGCCCACGCTCTTTGTGCTGTACAGTCCTGGCCCTCCCTGAACTTGCTCTGTGAACTCAGACTGGTCACGTAACACTTGGGTTTTCAGTTTTCTCATCTGAAGAATGAAGTTTAGACTAGCCGATCTCTAGGGTTCCTTTCAGCTTTAAAATTCATTGTTTTGAAAGCAGGGAGCTTAGTCGGAGTGAACTAAGTGGTTTCGTTGGTTTTTATTGGTTTGTTCAAGTGCAGAAAAGGAAACTGAGTTGTTCTGGAGAAGCTTGCAAAACAGTATTTTCTATATGAACCTCATCCCCACATTCCCCTTTGAAAAAAATTTTTTTTAAAGATTTTATTTATTCATTTGACACAGAGAGAAAGAGAACAAGCAAAGGGAGGGGCAGAGGCAGAGGGAGAAGTAGGCTCTCTGCAGAGCAGGGAGTCCGATGCGGGGCTCGATCCCAGGATCTCCAGGATCATGACCTGAGCCGAAGGCAGATGCGTAACCGACTAAGCTACTCAGGGGCTCCTGAAAAAAATATTTTATCAGAGACTCGAGTGTGCTAGCAGCATCATAGATGAGCTATTTGTAATGATCACTGGCTGATAAAGAGTGTTGTAATCAACCTAAGAATCTGCAGTCACACACACAATAGATGTTTCAGTTTAGAGACTGGACTTCTGTTTGCAACTCTTATCATCTTATTCCTCTTTAGAAACCCTTAGAAGCCAATGGCTTCCTCTTCCTACCGCCTGACAGTAGTGTCTAAGTCCTCCACGATCTGGGTGCTGCCCCTCTGATCAGCTCTCTTTCTCTTCTCCCTCACATTCTCCACTCCTGTTGTGCCTTAAGCATGCCAGGCACACTCCTGGCTTAAGAGTGTTCTTCCCAGGGGCGCCTGGGTGGCTCAGTGGGTTAAGCCTCTGCGTTTGGGTCGTGATCTCAGGGTCCTGGGATCGAGCCACGAATTGGGCTCTCTGCTCGGTGGGGAGCCTTCTTCCCCCCCTCTCTCTCTGCCTGCCTCTCTGCCTACTTGTGATCTCTCTCTGTCAAATAAATAAATAAAATCTTAAAAAAAAAAAAAAATAGAGTGCTCTTCCCTCTGCAGGGAATTCTGTCACTGGTCAACCAGTGGCTAGATGCCCCACCTCCATTGCTTAACCATCCCCAATCCTTTTTAATTTTCTCCATTTTTCTACTTTTGCTTTATTTCCATAGTATTTATGATCTTATATCATGGACCTCATTTATTATGGTGTATTATTTATTATCTGTTTATACATATTAGGATGTAAGCCCTACAAAATCAGGGATCTTTGTTTCATCACTGATACCTCCCAAGTGTCTAGACTAGTGTCTGCCATCAGGGAGTCACTCAGCATTTTTTTTTTTTAAAGATTTTATTCCTTTATTTTAGAGAGAGGGAGGGAGAGAGAGAGAGTCCCAAGCAGGCTCCACACCAGCAGGGAGCCCGATGCGGGACTTGAGCCCATGACCCGTGACTTGAGCCAAAATCAAGAGTCAGACACTTAACCGACTGAGCCACCCAGGCACCCTAGCATTCAGTATTTTGTGAATGAAAAGTTGTTACATGATCAAATTCAGGAAAAGGGGTCATTGTTCTGGGATGCAGAAGTATTGCTGTGGACTGAGTTAGTCATAAACCTCCATTTGAGTGCCAAGCCTGAAATAGTGGTGAGGTCTTGTAGATTTTGGCCACACAATTCCAGACTTGATTACAAGTCATAGAAAATTTTTTAAATTGTATAAATTCTTAGATTGAAAATAATATTGAAAGAGTGATTCCTAAAATCAGAAGTACTTTGACCAAACATCTCCTTGATTGTTACAGTAAAGAAGACGGTGGAACCCAAGGAAACAGCTGTGATGGGGGACCCTATGGTGAAAATAAATGGGGCTTATTTAACAGAATCAAGTGCCGTTGGCCGCTTAAAGAGTCACCCACTTCAGCTAACTTACGATGGAGGCATCAATGAAATCAAGAAGCAAGAAATGTTCAAAGAGACAACAACCTTGCCATCTCATCTCAGAAGTGGAGGGTCAGTATTCTTTTGATTTAGTTTTCTGGTTAGGATAACTGTGTCATATACTAGTTTGTTTCCTGATCTTAGGGAGATGATTGATTTGCATTTTCCCTCTTATGCAAACCAATTTTTAAGTTAATGATGCATGAATAGGAAAGATTTTTTTCTCATGGCTAATTGGAGTTGGTTTTACATCATTCCCTATCCAGTCCTCAGGAAGACATTTATTCATACCTGCCAAATGCTGCGTTGATAGGCTGTCAGGATAGTCTTTGCTTTAGTTCGGCAGTTCTGGCCAGCCCTCGAGTGATAAGTGATTGCCCTGTTTGTGTGTGTTTTGGGGTCCTTGCCTGTCCTGGGACCTCTCGTTCCCTTCCTTTGGATTAGTTCACTGTTGTTAATTCCACCAAAGAGTAGACACTTTTCTTATTCCCCAGTAGAAACTTGGATTCAGATATTTATTTTGCAAACAGGTAAATAGTTAAAACAGGAGAATCCCGTAGATTTCTCTTGTCCGTGATATCCCTTTCCTAATCCCTCATAAAATCAATTATTGGGAATTACTTTATTTCATACCATGTTCCTAGACAGGGCTTTCTAGGGCTTCCCCTAGAAAACTGAGGAGCAATTTTCTTACCATATTAAGATTTGTGGAGAAATGTTCGCTGTAGGGACCATGTGAATTCCCCCTCCCCCGCCGTGTTTTCCTAAAGAAGTCTCAAATGAAGGGGGGACTGGGGTGGGGGATGGGAGTGGGGAGAGCAGCCTCTGTTCTCCAGCCCCGGCCAATAACGATGCTAAGATACGCAGAAGGTCTTGGACTGGCCCGGGTCATTCAGTTAAAGATATTTTTCCAAGACTTTCCATTGGGTCATTGTGGACAACTGCCCGGTTCAGATTTGCTTAACAAGATTAAATTCCATGGGCCTTTTTAAGACCGACGACTTGTTGCCCTCACTTCAGATCTGGGGACTGACTTTGGCTTGTACACATGGAGCGTGCTTAAAACTTTTCCCAGAACCGGCTGCTTGGCAGTTGGTTAGCTTAGCTGAACTGACCTTGTCTGCGGACACAGCCCGAGGAGTGTCGCGCACGCGGGATGCATATCAGGCAACCTAGTCGTCCGGGTCACGTTGCTTTGCATTCGGAACATTTTTTAAATTAAGGGAAAATGAAATATCTCCTTAAGTGGAAGAGAATGACTTCAAATTGGGACTTGGGGAGCTGAGCACAAAACATCAGACTGGTCATTGCAACCGATCTTTTCCAGTTGGTGACTAAGAATGGGCTGCAGGCCTCAGAGCTTAAACATAAAAGACTGCAGGAGGGCTTGTGTTTCTTCAGCACTGACGTGAAAAGGAAACATTTATCTTGCTGCACCCATCCTTACAGTAATGAAAGTTGACCAGGAAAAACCAGACAAGAGCTGTTTTACTTTATTTTATTTTTTTCTTGCAAGCCTTCAGATGCTGCAGAATAATCTGGCAAGCCAGAGTTCATTCTGTCTTCCTCCGTCGGGGACAGGGAAGCAGGGAAGGCATTTTCCGTTGCATATTTTATCTCACCAACAGCAGAGAAGAAAGCTATTAGGGACTGAAAGCCCTTCTTCCTGACCGTCCAAAATTATGAGACGTCGGCGGCCCTAATTGTTTTCCTTCTGTTTGGTGAGGGTGACTTTTGCGTCGTGTAGTGACTATGTCTGAGTGTTTGCAATGCACCCTGGCAAGTTTAAGTTCCAGTAACATGTCTGCTTTATGAATCTTTACCTCCTTGAATCATGGATGGGGTTTGGTTGACGTGGTGCCAAAAAACCAGTTTATATGGTAGGCTTAAAACAAACCAGAAAATGGAAACTATTAGCAATTCTGTCATTAATTACGTTTGTGAATCAATCTGGGACACTTGATAGTTGTTTCTCGTAAACATTTAAGTGAAGAATTCCAAGAAATGATCTTTGCTATGCAGTGGAATATTCCCAGTTTTGATGCTAAAGCCTTACTCAATTAACATTTTTTCATCTTTAAACCCTAATGTGGTAAATGAAGACTCTTGTCAGTGAGCCTGGCTGGCAGAAGGAGGGAGGGAAGGGAAAGCAAAAACTAGAAAAGGAGGGGGCTTGAGAGGACACTGGCTTAAGGAGGAACACAAGCAGGTCTCGGAAAGGGGACAGAGGAAGTGAGGACTGGCCTTCCGTGCAGGATCCTTACCCACTCGCTTAATGTGGGGGGAGTGACCACCTTCACGCTGCCTGCTTCTGGGCTGGGGAGAGAAGGGAGCGGTCTATTCTGGCAGAATAGCTTTGATTTGTACCCCCTTAATTTAGAGTATGGATAACTCAGACCCGGGATGGACTGGAGTTTCACTTTATGCTGGTCGTGACGGGAAAAGGATTTGCTAAGCAAGCTAGCATCATAAACGAGATCTTGGGGGACTATCTAACTTTCCCAAAGAGAACATACTCTGAAGCACTTATCCAACTGTCATCTTCAGTCTTGCAACTCTGACACTCTCTCTGTGTCCGGTTAAGGACCCATCTAAGCTTTGGCAGGCTTGCCCCTTAGCGACATGCCATTTTCTCTTACTTTGTGTTGCCATGTGGATTGAAAATAATAAAGCTTCCATTAAAATATGAATATATATATATATATATGTGTGTATATATATATATATATATATATATATATATATATATATATATCCATCTAGCCATTCATCCATCCAGTGGTTCAATCCGATGAACCCCTATGTATACCTGCTTAAAAACCTTTTAAGGCTTTCCATGTAAATATGGTTTGAACTATTATGGTTTGGAAATGTGATCTTCAGGAGGAAAGCCCAAAAACTCTTTGCTGGGAACCACAATCCTTGGATTTAGGTGTGGTTCACATTCAGCCACTTGACTTATCTGTATGCTCTTCGGCAAGTCTCTTACCACTTTCGGGGGCTCAGTTTTCTAACCTGTAAAATGGAAATAACTGGGCTCCTTCACTCCCATCTCCGCCAGCCTTCGCTGAGGGTTGTGGGATAATTAATAAGGCTTGAAAGCCTTATCTGTAGACTGTCAAGTGCCAATAGCATTTTTGGAATCAAAAAGGAGAAAAGAGGGCTTCTGATTAAAGATTATAAAGCAAAGGCATTCTGCAGAAACTGAACACAAGCAGCAAAGAATGAAAAACACAGAAATAAATGCCATCAATGAAGCAGAAAACTGGTTCCAGCTCGAAATGACAAAACATGGAGCAAGTTTTATACTGCTGTGTGTAAACTACATACTTGAATTTTTTTGTCTACCTAGCATACTTGCCTTTGGAGGACAAGCCATCTTGCATCATGTTCAGTCCGGGTTTAGAGAAGGGCTGATCCTAATCTCCCTGCCCACCTTCCTGGGGGGACCCGGGTGATTATGTGGCCCCGGACTGGCCTTCTGAGTTCTCCAATCCACCAACCACAGCAGTTGGTTCAGAGGTGGGCACATGATCCAAAACAGGCCAGCTGAATTCCTCTCTGGGCCTTTTGCCAAAGCCTTTGAGGAAAGTGCTCTTTCAGGTTCATAAGCTGTAAAAACGATGTGGTCTTAGAGCCAACAGTGGCCATTTCATTGCCTTGTGGAGGGTGACTCTGAGGGGGGACGTGATGTATAAACAGAGCTAAGGAAATGGAGAGAGTGACCAAGTTCAGGGACGATCCATAGATACCCCTAGATCCAGCCATACCCGAGGCCACCATATCCACATCATAGACTGCTCTGTTTTGTGAACCAGCATGTTCCCTGTTCTTTCTTTCTTTCACCCTCTCCTTTCCTTCCTTTCTTTATTTTGACAGGGATAGCGTGTAGTAGTTCAGATTCAGTTTTGTCACTGGGAATAGTGCAACCAGGTGTCTAGTTAGCCTGCGGGACTCTATAAAGTATAGATGAAAACAAGGGGTAATGTGAGAGCACACACTGACCTCCTCAGACCTAGAGCAAGAAACTAGATTTCACTAAGAGTGAGTCTCTCAGTTCAGAAAAGTATACAGCCAGTAGTCTTTAATTCAAGAAATGAGACTTGAGGGTGTGGGCCAGCCATGGGAAATGTGGAGATGCCCCTGTAAAGACCTCATTCAGGAGCCAGATGGTGAAAGGACAGGGGAATGGAGCCAAGGGCAATGATCTCATTTCCTGTGGGCCAGCGGGTGCACGCGTGCATGCGTGCGTGTAGGCGTGCATGTAGGCGTGCGTGTGTTGGCAGGGGAGGGAGTTTGCTAGGTTAGAACTCCAAGAGCCTATCCTGAAACAGGGCTTTTCTGTGAGTCGCAGTAATACGCCACACACAGACCCGGTGGCCACACGCTTCAGGTCAAGAAAAATGACAGACTTGGTGAATGGACGTTCAGGAAAGCTGACTCAAGTTGAAGCTACAGAACATCCCGGTTGTCCCCCTCTGTGGCTCCTATTTATTCTTCAGCAGATAAATGGCTCTGTTTAAAGATAAATAAATAGGAGGACAAGAGTGAACATAGAACTCGAGCACAGATATGTAAAAAACATATGTAAAAAACATTTTCTTCATCTGAAGAAAATGGATGAAGAAAATGGATCACAAAAGGAATTGCCCTCTAAAAACAAGAATTAAAACAATTTTCCATAATGTCAAAAAATTTTTTTAAAAAAAAGGAAAAAGCTCTTCTTTGGGTTATAAGAATTCAAATTCGAGATTCTAAGCCCCCTAAAGAGATGAAAAATATGTTTGCAGTTCTCAAGAAATGAAAGAAAAATGTATAAACATGGAGCGGAAAGTCATATTAGAAATAAAGCGAAAATAAAAACAGTCGAAAATGCAGTGAGACGTGGTGTACAGGCTGGAAGGAATCCGACAAAAAGAAATGAATGCAGAGATATGAAAATGATTAAAGCAGTTGAGGTAGATACAGGAGCCGTGGCACTTGTATTCCCAATGGAGAGTCTTCCTCCTCCCGCCCCCCTTCCTAGTACTAGCTTCCTTTCAACAACTAAGTGCCACGCACTCTTCCGAGTGATTTACATGTGTTAACTCATTTGATATTCACAAGAACCAACTGACAATGGAAGAGGCAAGTTTCTGAAATAAAAATTCAAATGTGAAGCTCAGTGGGCACATCAACAAAATTTTACATGGAATACTCCATGCTAAGATGCTTCCAACTATGTTCAGCACTAGAACACTACCCAGGACGGTACACACTCAAGTAGTAATTGTCGATTGAGGGGATGAATGGAAGAAGGTATCCAATGGCCATCCAGGCTGAATAAGCAAGTCACATAAAAGGAGAAAAAGGCAGGCTGCCTCTGGCTTTATTAGAGCACCTCTCAGTGTCAGAAGACAGTGGAGTAAGGTCTATGAAGTCCTAAGAATAAAAAGGATAACCCAAGATCGTATTGCCAGCCAAGTTGTTCTTTAGTAAACAGGCAACAGATAGACGTTTCCAAATGTGGATGAACTTGGGAACTATATCATACATGCGCTTTCTAGAAAAAAATTAAAAAAAAAAATTGTATGTAGGTATGTATGTATTTGAGAGAAAGAGAGAGAGAGGAGGGGGAGGAACAGAGAGAGAGAGAGAGAGAGGCTCTGCGGTGCTCACTGGGAGCTCATCTCATGACCCTGAGATCATGACCTGAGCCGAAACCAAGAGTCAGATGCTTAACTGACTGAGCTGCCACCCAGGCGCCCCTAGAAAACTCTTTGCCATCAAAAGGATGTGTCAAAATTCAGAAATTCAGGAGGCATTCATGGTGAGTATTGACGTTATTTTCATAGTGAATTAAAATTCTGAAAATGATGGTTATGGAACAGAAACCTTAATGATGTAATAGTAAATAAATAACCCAGACTGGTATTTGGAAGGCAATGTGAGAGCCAATTAGTTCGCTTGATAAGAGGGAATAGATTTGTCAGTAGCTACAGTCTGAAGTTGAAATATAAATTAAAAAAAGAATATTTCAGCATTCTAATGTTTTTCATTATCTTTCTTTTCTTAACTTCAGAGAGATCTTTTAGAAACTAATATCTCTTGGGAAGACTCATTCATCTGAAGTTCTGCAGTTCCTTCAGTTTCATCTCAATTTCTGTTTCTCTGTTAAATTCAAGTAAAATTTCTACTTAATACTTTAAAATTACAGTGACATGTGTGATATCGTCCTGTTTATATGTATCCTTTACCTGCCCTCCCTCCAAATCACTCTTCTGTTCTTTCTTTTCTCTTTTCATCTGAATATGTGCAAAATATGTCTGGAATGATGTTTACCATATATTAATATTTATTTCTGGGTGGTGGGATCCTGGATGATTTTTTTTTTTTAATCTTCTTTGTACTTTCTCATATTGTCTGGCCTTAAAAATTAATAAATACATCACTTTTTCAAAAATAATGAAGTCATTATTATTTTAAGCAATTACGGGTAATGTGGCTGAGAAACCATTTTCTATTTGGAAAAGACAAACAGCGGCCAGAATGGTTTTGCAGAATCCCACCTTATTCGACCCTTTTCATTTAATACGCATTTTTTGGGAAGCAAGCAGAGCCGTATGCTGAGGCCTCAGGGAGTGGGAGACGGAGAAATGGACCCGGCCCACGAGGTGCTTACACCGCCGCGGGCTTGCTGCTCCGGTGTCATCCCTAGAACAGCCGCGTCACCATCACCTGGGAGCTTGCTACAGATGCAGCATCTCAGGCCCCATCCCACACCTACTATATCTGAATCTGCATTTTTATACGATAGCCAGGTGATTTGAATGCACAGGAAAGTTTGGAAAGCGTTGTTTCGTGATTAGCTCCAAACCCGGGGAATGAAAGCGCGTGCCTTGGGAGTTTAGGTGGGAGGGCACCTCATTCTGACCTGAAGATCAGGGGAGGTGTCCTGGGGTGCGTGGGTTTGGGGTGCCTCTGGAGGCTGATTTTCAACAGGGTTGGGACGTGGTGTTCTCTGTTAAAGGAGCGGGTATCTGACTTGGTGGCAGCGGGTTGGAAGACAGGCAGATGGGCTGGTGTGGCCGGAGTGCAGGTCCTGAGGCTGGAGGCTGCAGGGAGCCACTGGGACGGTTCCAACTGGAGACCGAGTCTGGTGGCAGAGTGAAGGGCCGGGGGAGGGGAGAGCCCGGGCCAGAGGAGACGGTTGGGAAGCAGAGTCGGTAGCTGTTCTGGTGGGAGGTGGCATGTGTCAGCACCTCATCAGGACCGTAGGGAGGAAAACGGAGAACGGAGGCTATGTAGGGCCAGCGTCCACACTAGCATGCTGGGGAAGAGGGCAGTCTCGGCCCCTCTCCCCGACGAGGAAGTCCTCGTCGCTGCCACAGTGGGAAGTTACAGGGCTTTCCACACGAAGTGCCTTGAAGCTGTGGGGCTGTGAAGGCTAAGGGATGCATGAACCCGTGGGCTTGTTCTCGAAGCCAAGGGAATTTGAGCTTAACTAAGTGAAGCTAACGTGGTTAGCTACAAAGCCATGCCTAATCAGGTCTATACAAGTAGAGCTTGAAGAATAACTACTTTGTGATTATTGAAAAGGAAACTAAGATTATATGTGTAATTTTTAAATATGTGTTTTTTAAATCTTGGGCCACAACCCAATGCTATAGATACCTTGGAGGACTTAAAATTTTGACCTTATGAACCTTATTTTGGAAGTCATATTCTTTAATTTCACTGGGCTTGTATGTAACTGCTTAAGGAGAATTTTATTTCTAACACTTGTTATTGAGACAGAATACTAATGTTCTTAATACTAATATGTCTAGAAACCATATATCTGATGCTTCAGGCCACAAAGACATGATTAAGAGACCTCCCCTTCCCCCCACTCCACCACCACTCCTTGGTGGTGGCCTTCTCAAATTGCAGGCAAAGAATCTAAGAGAGGATGAAGCAGGGGTAAGCAACCTAAGAGCCATGGGCCAAATCTAGGCTAGTACCTGTTTTTGTAAATAAAGTTTTATTGGAACACAGACATATTCATTCAGCTCTTGTCTGTGGCTGTGTGCACACTACCAGCAGAGCTGAATAGCCATAGAGACTGTATGGCTGCAAAGCCCTCAATATTTACTTCCTGACTTGAATCTATTCAACTGGAGTCTAATCTAAAAATGAAGTATCTTTTTCTTAGAGAAAGGGGAAGTTTAGCTCAAAATTTGCTAAATTTTCTTTTTATCATATGCTTATGATAATGAGCCTGTTTAAAATTTAAATGTGCTTAAAAAATTTAAATATACCTTTAAGATTTCCTTTCCCATTTTCATACATGTAATTTTTTTCCAAATGGAAATAAATTTATTGTTTTTTTTCCACCTTAATTCCAAATCCTTCTTAATGTCTTTATAGTTACCGCTTTAAAGCAGGAGTCAATAGACTCTAGCCCAGGAGCCACATCTGGCCAGCCACCTGCCTTGTTTTGTTTGGTTTACAGCCCTTCTTCCAAGAACGGTTTATATGTTTTTAAGTCATTACATTTATTTATTTTTTTTAATATTTAATTTATTTATTTGACTGAGAAGGACACAGCGAGAGAAGGAACATGAGCAGGGGGAGTGGGAGAGGGAGAAGCAGGCTTCCCGCCGAGCAGAGGGCCCCAAACAGGGCTCGATCCCAGGACCGATCATGACCCGAGCTGAAGGCAGATGCTTAAGGACGGAGCCACCCACGTGCCCCAAGTCATTACATTTAAATGGTTACCAAGGTACCTACGTGGTAGCCTCTATTTTGCCATTTGGCCTGCCAAGTATAAAACATATATTGTCTGGCTTTTTAAGAAAAAGTTTGCTGACCTCTGACTTAATCATAATAATTGGAAAAACTAAATAATAGCAAAATCTGAGTTTTCAAATATTTTTAAAGAAATATACTTTATTTCTTCTGTGTATATATGGTCCAGAAGTAGATGTTGCCAATAGGACTGAGTGGTAGATGAGCACTAGTAACTCAGTCAGTCTGTGTATGGCATTGCCTTGGCTAGAGAGCTTGGTTCTGGTTATTCAGTGAAATGTAGAACTCCTGTCAGTGATTGGGAAGAGAAGATCTTGCTTTTGCTCTGAAACATGTTGGCAGTAGATCAGGGGCCTGGGAATGCCATAGCCATCTTGCTGTCCTCAGTACTCCCACCTGAACTGAAGGAAGGGCGGAACTGAGAGAACTGCATAAAGATGGAGCCAATGCCCTGATCACACCACACCTAAAATCCACCCTAATGTTTGACGTTTAGGTTATATGAGCCAATACATTCCATTTACTGGCTAAGTCTGTTAGAATTAGTTTTTTTTTTTGTTATTTGTAGATGAAGATACCCTAACTGATTAAATGGTGTTATTCTGCCTCTAAGAAGAAGTTCACAAAAGAGCCTTAAAGAATAATTTCTGGAATTGTTTTATTGTTGGACATCAAAAATCACTGCACAAAAATTAATTATGGTCTTTGACAACTTGGAACAGGAAGCTGGGAAGAAGAATTATATTGGATGACTGCATCAAGATCTAGTCACATCTGATAGACAGGAACCCTTTGCCAAATATAACACTGTGAAATTTAATGAGTCCGCTGTGGATGGAGAAATCTGCCCTAGATGCATAAGTAAGAAAAAACAAGAGTTGACTAACACTCTGATGTGACCACCAAAACCACTAACGTAGTCTTAGGCTGCATTATTTAGAATCTCTCTTCACTGTTCCTCAGGCCATACGTTTAGCTCCGTGCTGGGTTCCAGACTTTAAAAGGGATCCAGACAGAGTGACACTCGCTCAGAGTGACTGAATAGGCTGGCAAAGAGATCTGAAAGCACGTCCTATGAGGAGGAGTTGAAGGGACAGGAGAAGTTTGTCGGTGACATCAGTGGTGACAGCTGCAATGATAGTAAACCCTTCCCGAGTACTTACTAGGCACCTGGAATTCTGCTAGCAATCCCACATTTTATCATTTGATCCTCACAATATTTGCCACTGCCCTCAGATATAAGTGAGGAAACCAAAGCTTAGGTGAAAAACAGACATGAAGTCACACAGCTAATAAATGTGATCATAATTAGCTGATAACATAGCTAATAAAACCATGGGATTTAAACCCTAGGAGAGGACGTTAAGTGGTGAACACCACATTTTTAAGTATGCGGAGAATTATCGAGAAGAAGGAGGATAAATCTTTGCTTCATGTGGCTTCAATTAGTACAGAGAACTGAGAAGGTTCTCGGGGTAGAAATTGCAGGAGAACAGATTTCCATTAACTATAAGTGCATCTATTCTCGTCTTTGGCAGAGAGGGGGTTTTCTTTTCTTGCCTCTCTCCCCACCTCACTCTGATGTGGGACTTCAGCTGTTCTACTCCCCAGAAACCCTGTTGGGCTTACTCTGGTCAGACGGGGTAGTTCTTCCTCAGTGTGCGTCTTTGACCTGTTAATCGTGCCTGCCTTCTCAGTGTGCTTGGGCCGCATGAGAACATATTTTATTTCTCCTCTTCCTTTGGACTTCTTTTCCCCTTTTCTGTCTTTTACATTATCTGACAGGGCTTGGGCCTGAGATTCTGATCTTTCAGCCACAAACCTGATGACTCGAGTCCCTGTGTACCACTTGGATCTTTAATAGTGCTCTTTCCCCGATTTCCACGTCTGCTTTGCCGATCCTCCATTTTTCATCTGAAACAGTATGGCAAATATCACACGTGCTCCACTCCTCAAACTGTTCTACTCTCTAACCGTCCCGTTTCTGTTGATGGCAACCGTGCTATCCTTTTCCTCCAGGCCTACCTTCTGCTTTTTCTTCCACCTGAAATCAACCACCAGTCCTGTCAACTTTTCATTTGCAGGATCTCTTCAATTTGTTCCTTTTTCTCCAGTCCTACTGGCACCCCCAAAGAATTAGCTCTCGTTACCTGCCTCCAAGTCCCCTAAGTGCTCTTGTCACAACACCAGATCCCATTACCTCCTGTGTTAGAACCTATGACAGCTCCTCGTTGCCCATTAGACCGGGGCCATCGCCTCCCCCCAGAGTTGCAGGCTGCCGTTGCCATGGGTCCCAGCAGAAATCCCCTCTTCCTACCTTGCTGGCCCCGTGCAGTTATCCCCTGCCCTGAGTCCCAGGCTGCTCACGTTCCTCTTTACCTTCACTCATGCTCCTCCCCTCCGGAGGATAGTGCTGTCACTTGCTGGTTCCACTTTTATTCTTTTAAGACCTATTCTGTGGCCCACTTCTCCCTCTCACTCATCGCTTCCTTCTCAGCATCCCTCTAGTTCTTGTAACCTGCTGGCTGTCACAATCTAGCCCTTGATTAGGGACTTCCTTGGAATTTTCCACTGAAAGAAAGTTGCTTAGCTCCTCAAAGTAGCTTTTAGACTTCTTCAGGGCAACACTTTATACATTCCTTATCACAATAACATCCAGCACTGGACTATTCAGACAGGTGCTTGTTGAGTCAGAACAAAAGAGAAAACCGATATTGACTATGAAGTTCTTCAGAGGTAGCAGTCACTGTACTAAGGAGAGGCATTGCCCTCCTGTCAAGATAAGAAGACCAAGGCCAAAAGCTTACGTAAGTTGCCCAAATCTACATAGCTGATAAATGTTGGCCCCAGGACCCTGTAGTTTGGGTTCAGAGCTTGCAAGTTCAACAACTGTACAATGATGATCATGGTGAGTGTTAGGAGACCCCAATCCTGTGCTCTTCTTGAGAACCAGTAGGACCCAGCACTGCTGAGCTTTGGTATATACTAAGAAGGACCCTCTTCTTTTTTTTTACCCCCACCCATAAGTGGGGATACACAAATGTGTTATGTAGGGAGGCAACCTCATCAACGTCCACGACTCTGAGAGAATGGACCAGTGACTTTGGAAAGCCATGAGTTGAAAACTAGCTTGCTGGGTTTCAATAGTTATTTAGGACAACAGTGAAAAGAAGGCCTCGCCTCTATTGTTCTGACTTTCTTGTTATTTCTAGGAGTGATATGTATGAGAAGTTCCTTGGCTTCACACCCGTCAAACTTTTGGTATTTTACCTTCTCATAGGGTAGATCAGATCTGTTGCATTTGAATCTCAACTCCGAGATCCCATCCCCACACTCTTTCTTTGATTGGCCAGGGACCTCTTGCTGCCAGATCTAGGTTTTAATGCTGCATAAAAATAAAGCAATTGTTTCAGGGTATGAAATAATTACACATTTTGGGAAAGATTAGCCTGATGTTTTCTCTACTAAATGATAAAAAGAAGTGTTAAGTCAAGTGTTTAGAAAAGGGGGATGTTTATGGGGAAAATGGTATCTGAAGAAGCTAATCCTTGGGCAGCAGTACAAGCCAAGGGCCAAGACACAGCTCTGAGCATTTCCCTGAGCTCTTACTGCACGGGCACACGTGTGGGTGCTTGTGAGTGACCCTGGCCCCACGTGTATGCGTTCTTTGTGATTTTGTTGTAGCAGATCTTTTATTTGATGACAAAAAGAAATTTGTTGTAAAACTTGCACTCAGTGTTTTTTACTTTGGAATTGTGTACAGGTATTTAAATGTAAGTACTTTTAAGTGTCAGCTGTAGTTAAAGAAAAGTTGTATCCTTCCTAGACAGTCTCTACATTAAATATAACCCTAAAGACAAAACAAAACAAAACAAATCCAAACCAACCTGGCAATATAATCCTACTATTGGCCAACTGCTACTCTTTTATTTGGAACACAAAATATTTGTCATCTGGAGGCTGCCTGAATTTACCTTCAATTTTTTCACATTTAAATTATTTGGAGAAATAAAGCATTTTTCAGAGAATATTAAAAGCGGAAACGGGACACCCTGTGATGAAGTAGAAAGAGCTGTGAATTGGAAATTGTGAGACCGGGGCTGCAGATCTTCCCCTGCTTTGTGACCTGGGGCACATCCGACCAATTTGGGGACAACTTCCTTGTGTGCAGAGAGACAGAGAAAAAGGATCCTTTCCAGCTCCTAAATGCTAGTCTTTGTGGGTCTCGCAGACCTGAGTTCTTTCTTACTGTAACAGTGACCTCTTGTGGTATATATCCTTCATCAGTTTTTTTTTTTTTTTTTAATTTGCAAAGTAAATTTGGGATTTGTTTGTTGTTTCTAGTAACTGTATTTAATACTATGAAGCAGCTCTGTCTTGTTTTTTGATAGATAAATCTAAGCTGGAAATCAGATGTTGATTAAAGAACTGTAGAGCGCGAAACCCCCCAATCTGCCAATAGCCGAGTCTACGCTCACAGAAAGAGAAATGTTTTGGTTTTTACGCTGAGCTTGTTGTCGTATTCCTCTTCCTCCCAGGGACCAGGGGAAGCGGCGTGCGAGAGCCTCATCTCGTTTCAACAGCTCAGACCTGAGCCAACTGGAAACCAGAGCAGGTGAGGTGAGCTCGTACGCTGAGCGGTCCCCACAACTTCTTCACCTTCAGCATCTCCACTTGTAGGAAAAACCGTTGCACTCAAGATGTCTCATGTTGGCTCACTGTTTGAAAACTCCGGTAACTTCATCCAACTTGGCCACGTGTCAACATTTATTTTTAGAAATTTTTATTGTTTTCACAACAGTCTTAAAATTCTTACCATTACCCAGCTCTGGGGCCTCAGACATCTGTAGATTATGGTCTTAGTGAGCGTGTAAGAAATTATTTTGTAAAAGCATTTGGAAAGTTGCAAAACTTGACATTAACATAATTCTTGAGTTAACCGAAAGTTCAAAATCATTGCTCACGTAAATGAAACTATATTAACTGTGTCAAGACAGCCTTCTGGAGCTTTAATCTGTTTGAGAAAAAAAAAATATATAACAATATAAATCACAGGCTAGAAATGAGGCAAAGTATATTCATGCAATGAAATATAGCAGTCACACTTCTAATATTGACTGAGATGAGTACAAACATAATATTACATGAAAACGTTAAGTTGCAAAAACAATGACATATGTTGTTTATGGATACAGATCTATGTGGTGACATGTAAAGTCCGACATGATAAAAATACCCACCTGATTTACAATAGTGGTACCCTTGGAGGGAGAGGGAGGAGGGGAAATGGAGAGGGGGAGGCAGCTATGTCTGTAATGTTTATTTCTTTGAAATAAAGGGGAGGATAAAAATACCATTAGTATTTGACCAAACTATTTGTGGGCACACAGGTGTTTGTTACATTTTTCACACTTTTTTTTTTTTTGCACACATGACGTTTTATAAAACCAAACTAATATCAGGTTCAAAAAATATTTTATTGCTTTCAACACTAATTTCTTATCACTAAAATGACTTCTGTGGCCAATAGGATTTTCTGTAACACTCAGGAAAATCTTAGACTGATTTCCGCATCAGCATTGTTGCTAAGGATTTTACACTTACTTGCTAAAAACATCAGCCAATAAACATTGTGTCAAGTTTTTGTGTCCAGAACTCAAAGCTGTGGTTAAAAACTATAACCACTGAGACAGCAAAATCGTCAAAAACATGCTGAAATTTCTGCTTGACTTACCCAATTTCCTGTTGAATCATAATTTTTATATTTAGCAAACCGTGAACCTAGATGAAAGTGATTTCTAAAATATTAGGTTGTTGCCCAAGACTGAGGCAAACTTTATTTAGTTTTTGTAGATTTTCAAGAGTAATCACAGGATTCCATGCTTCAGTTGCTGGAGTGGAGAGTGGTTTAGTTATAGAAAATGGGATTTCTGCAGAAAGCAGAGTTGGAGGAGGTGCGTGAGTGGGCGGAGACATGGAAAGGTCATAGCTGGATACAGCTGCTTGCCCTGCAATTCTTGGGGGAGGGTTGAAAGGGAACCCTTACGCCACAGTGTCTGGCTGACTTCTGCTCTGAGAAGGAACAAGTCTTAGAACCATTCAGAAGGGCCTGCAAGGCCCTTTCCTTTGCCAAGGTTAAATAACTGCTCTGTGATTTCTGGCTCACCCCTGTAATTCCACTTTGCACGGGGTGAACGCATTATTGATTTTGTTTGTCCTAAGAAACAGAGTGATAATCATTGTTCCTCATAGAGCTATTCTATTAAAGAGCATATTGCATAGAAGGTAAAAATGCTGATTTGAACTTTTTGGACTTGGAGTCTGTATGTCTAGTAAATTTTAAGTGTGCCGTAAATATTTGGTGATTAAGTTATTTGTTTGACTTATTATCTTCTGGTTTTTCACTTGCCTTGATCTACGTTGACTATATTCACATGCTTTGGACTTGGTCAGGTACCTGGGACTATGACCAGCCGTGGGTTTTATACTGCTTGAATATTCAAGTTTACTTTTTGGGTCCATACCTGTAATTTATCAAAGTTAGGGTAGACTCCTAAAAGTAATGACCCAAAAGATTAAGATGGTGGTCTCCCATCCATTATCTGCTGTTCTGAAATCCCCAAACCAAAGCTTGGGAAGGCGTGGAAAACAGAAGTGTTTTTCAGACTCATTTAGTGGCAATGCCTGCGCCGAGCCGATGGGAGGCCAAGAATAGTCTTTGTTTCATTCGTGTGAATTTGCATGTACCCTACTGCAGGGTGTCGCCCCAGAAGACCCTACTGGGGGTGCCGTGTGATGCGCAGCGTGTGCGCCCTATTGCCTTATTAAAATCCAAAATTTTTGGATTCCCAAACCACATCTGGTCCAAAGGCTTTGGCTAAGGGATTGTGAACCTGTTTCGATATGGACTGAAACAATGCACCTGTGCATTTCATGAATTCTTCCTTATGGGTTAGACAAATGATGGGAAACTTTGCCCTTAAAACTATAGACAGCACACCTACACTAACTGAATTACAGCTTTGTCAGCAGCCCCTCTCTACCTACTTTTTCTGCTCAAGGGCTCCTCACGCCCAGTGTGCCTGGTCCCCTTTTGGTGTCAGGAAGGTTTGAGAAAAGGCAAGCCTAGACTCAATGTCCCTGGGTGGGGGAGGTGGGGGTTGGGGGACTAGGGGGGAAGGAGGAGGTGTTTCCAGTGTAGAGGGTTAGAAGAAGGCCCACGCACTGGAAGGGACGGGTAAATCGCATATGCTTTCCTGCTTCTCCTAGATGACATTATCACCGCATGCTTGGGAAGTTTAATATGTATTGTATGTTTTTTTTCTCCTCAAGAGTAACACACATGTACGAGAGGTTCTGGAAAATACAGGAGCACATACAACAAATTAATAACCCATAATCCCAGTACTTGGAGATGACCATTGTTACCCCATTTTATAGAGGGAAAGTGAGGCAACTTGCCCAGAGTCAACCAGCAGAGCTAGGATTCAAACCTAGACAGTGACTCTAGAACCTACCCTCTTAACGGGCTTCCCTGGTCAGCTGGTCTTTTTTTTTTCCCCCATTTAAAATAACCTAAAAATATATAGGCCAGATGCCTTTTCACTGCTCTCACTCTCTTCCTCTCTTTCTGTGAAACCCTGATTGTCCCTATCATTTCTAACTCTTTGTGTGACATTTTTGGGATCTAGGCACCCACTGTGGGCATTTGATTGATTGGTACCAGGTCCACTCCGGGCAGGTACAGACTCTGAACTTGAATAGACTGGGCACCATGAGAGGGCCTTATGGAGAGGGAGGGAGAGAGCGGAAGGGAGAAGGGAAACTGAGGCATGTCTCTTTAGCATCGCTCCTGAGAGTCCACACTGCGGGCCCCCTCCGGCTGCACGGTCTGTGCTTTAGATAGTGGGGTATTTCCTGTGTGAAAGGTAATGATGATTTGCAGTTTCTACTGTGATTCACACTGCCTTCCAAAGTCACCCCTCAGTTTACTGATTTTGCAGAGGGGTGGAATAGTATAGAGGTCAAGAGCAAGGGCTGTGGCGCTGTATGACCTTGGGCAGGTAGCTTAATGCCCGCGAGCCCCACTTTCTTCATCTGGAAAGTGGAAGCAATTTGCACACCTCCTCATTATGTTATAAAAATTAAGTACAGGCACGCGGCCTCTTACGGCGCCCAGCCAATGGCAGCCATTCCTCTTCTAGAACCTATGTTCCTGGGCAGCATGTAATCTTGATGATTCAGTGGTATCGTGCAGCCGGATGAACTTCAGACAGCGGTGGCCTGTTGTTTTTTAATCAAGAAAATGAAATTCACATTTACTGAGTGTTACGAGATGCCAGACACTCACTGGGCTCTGAGATTTACCTATATCATGTCTTTTAATTCTCAGAGCCCTGCAGGCAAAGATTTTCATCTCTGTTTCACTGATGAGGCTCAGAAAGGATAAGAAGCCAGACCCCGGCCAACCAGGGCATCCATACCGAATTTGGACTGAAATTCACAAATGCGATTTGGCTGCGATTTGGGCTGAAATTCACAAATTCACTTGGCACTGAGGACAGTGGCTTTAAAATGATGTGGCCATTTCATTTCCTATAGGAAAGAAAGCCTCTCTGCAGACCTTCCTTTTAGAAAAGTTTTCATTGAACATTTTCAAAATCCTTATTTTTTTTTTTTTAAAGATTTTATTTATTCACTTGACAGAGAGAGAGAGAGAGATCACAAGTAGGCAGAGAGGCAGGCAGAGAGAGAGGGGGAAGCAGGCTCCCTGCTGAGCAAAGAGCCTGATGCGGGTCTCGATCCCAGGACCCTGAGATCATGACCTGAGCCGAAGGCAGAGGCTTTAACCCACTGAGCCACCCAGGCACCCCAAAATCCTTATTCTTTACATATGTATAGTTTTCTATTTATTCCACATTACCGAGTGGTAAGCTGAAATAAAAAATAACTCAAACTATTTGCCTTATGGGGGCACCTGGCTGGCTCAGTCAGTGGAGCATGTGACCCTTGATCTTGGGGTCATGGGTTTATGCCCCACATTGGGCGTAGAGCTCATTTAAAAAAACCAAAAACCAAAAACAACCATTTGCCTTACTGACAACAATGCCAACATTTACAAAGCTTAAGACATCATGCAGTGTCCTAACCAGAGTTTAAAGTTCTGATTTCTTTACATGACCTTATCTGAGTTTGATGTGGGGTGATTTGATTAAAAGACAGTGGTTCTAATTAGAATTAACTGGGCTTAGGGGGCAAGGTATAGTTTAATTCCAGAGCTGATTAATTTTGGTGATGAATAGCAGAGACTTGAGATGGCACTCCAGGTCTACCTCCTTGTTCATTGCTTTCTCCCGGTCTGGATTTCTTTTGCAGCCTCAAAAGCCGACGTGCAAGAAAAGGAGACAGAGATAGAAGTAGATGAAGTCTTTTGGAATACAAGGATCGTACCGATTCTGCACCAATTAGAAAACGGTAATACAAAAAGTTTTTGTTTTAAATTGAGAATATCGGTAGTTATTTCTATGTTCCCCATTGCCCTGATATTTTTAGTACACTTTGACTACCATTTCTGCAAACGTGTTCAGAAACAAATGAAGTTTTCCCTTTATTCACCTGGTAATGTACATATGAAATACATGTAAACCTAATTTTTAGTGAGTAAAATTTAAATTCAGGAAGACAGCCTACTTCTAAAACTCCCCGTGGAATACATATTAATTATCACCTTCTGTCTGCCCAAGAAAATGCTGGTTTGAACTGTCTGGGGTGGCAGTTAATACATGAAAGTGAAAGATTAAAACAGATTTCAGGCCCCTGAAGCTTTGACTCAGTCTCATAGATTGGCATGCTTGGGAGGTGTGCCCATGGTTTTCTAGATCTAAATGCATATGTCCTACTCTCCTCAGGTTACCACAGCTCAAAACCCCAATGGATGACTTTTCTCCTTCTGGAGTTCCTAATTTTCACCCTCAGCTTAGCAAGCCAGCTTCCCTTTGGGCCCTTTATTTTAGGAGACGTGTGCAAAAACTAGTGAGGAGAGCAGTCAGTCTGAACAAAGGTTCAAAGGAGAACATGCTAGGGGAGGAAGGCCTGCAACACGAAGGCATCTCCTGGAGGAAGTCTTCAGCCTAAAGGATTTTAAGAGAGCTCTGAGGACACCAGCACAGAAAAGTGAACCGGAGTTTGGGATTTGGAATGTGGATGAATCTCCCTTCTCAGAGGATTGTTGGCATCTCTCTCCTCAACGTTAAGAACAGTGAATGGTGGCAAGACTGGGTTACTTGAGCTTTTGAGGGTCTTTCTTTCTTTTCCTTTTTATTTTGACATAATTTCAGACTTAGAGGAAAGTGTCAAGGGTAGTACAAAGAAATCCCATATGCCCTTCCCTCAGATTCCCCAGATATTAATATTTTACCACATTTGCTTCGTTATTCCCTCTCTCTCTTCCTCCCTCTTGCTCTCATTTTCTGTAGCCCCCCAACACACACACACACACACATTGTTTTTTTCCTCTTTTGAACCATTTAAGAACAAGTTGCCAAGTGATGTCCCATATCCCAAGTACTCTAACATATATTTCAAGACACAAGGACATTCTAGCACATATCTGGAAACTGTCACACCATACTATACAAACCTTATTCAGTTTTGCCAGTTATCCTGATAATTTCCTTTATAGAAAAAGAAAATCCTGGATCATAAGTTCAAGTTATTTGTCCTGTCTCTTTTCATGATCTTGACATATTTGAGGAGTACCGGCTGGTTATTTTATAGACTGCCCCCACAGATGAGTTCGGCCTGGTATTTTCTCGCACTTAGACCTGGATGAGGCACTTGGGGCGGGACAGGGCATGCGTGGCACTGTGTCCTTCTCAGTGTGTCATAGCGGTAGGCTCATGATGCTGATCTGCTCTCTTATTGGGGATGGGAATTTCGATCACTTGGGGAAGGTGGTGTCCAGGTTTTTCCACTCTAAAGTTACTCTTTTCTCCTTTGTAATTCATAAGTATCTTACGGGGAGACGTTACTTTGAGGCTACATTGCTCTCTATGACTTATCCAACTTTTACCCACTAGCTTTAGCCCCTTGAGAATCTTGAAAGCGCTTAAGTTCAAGTTGTCTTTCAAGGTTTTACAGCCTTTCTAATAAGCCACCTGGTAGAAAGAGTTAATTTGATCAACAGTTTAAAATTTGACCCATGAAACTTCTTTTTTAGTTTCTTTTAAACTAAGACACCTACTCCTCATTGAACCCACCAGGCTGAAGAGTTTGCAGAGGGAAGTGTTAGAAAAATGCCTTGAGGTCTCCCCACTGCCGGAGAGTGGCCCACGGCCTGGATTTGGGGTTTGTGAAGAAACTGCCAGGAACAGAAGAATAAAACAACAAAACAAAAGTGTTCTTACAATAGAGCTCAGGTTTTTCCTTTTATTTAAAGTTAGTCTAAGTCATTTCCCAAAAATTCATTTATTTAAGTGCATAACCGAAAGGCATTGAAGGTTACCGAGCTATTGAGGTTTAACATTTTTTCTTAGATGTTATTGTTGAAAAGAGCTAAAAATGGCCTGAGTCATTTCCTTCTTCAGGCGCACACTTCCTCTATGTGGTCTTTTAAGAACACATTATGGTATTTATTTAAGATTGGTTTCCTAATTTTAAGTTTTGTGATGGGATCTATCAGATAATATTTTTCAACTGAATATCTCAGACTTGGATTCTTAGATTTCCCCTCAGGTTCCATTTTGTGTGCTTGTTTTCTTCCTTGCATGCCTGTTGGGATGGATACCACTTTCAAAGACTGCTGTCCTCAAAATTCTCACCATAAAATAGAATGTTCTAGGGTTCTCCCTTTTCCCAGCTAAAGTCTTCTTTTTATCCTCCTCTCTTGTGATAAAGACCTGCAGGTAATAGTGGATGAGGTGACATTTTTGAGATTTTTGTTCCCTTCGAGCCCTCTTTTCTCAGATAATAAGCATTGTTCTCACAGAAAAATACTGATCGTTGTTTACATCAGCAGATACAGTAGAGAACGAGCATATGCTAAACTATGTTATAGGTTGTCAGGACAGTATTCTCATTGTACCATGTACTGCTGATACGAAGATACAAAGACACGATTCCTCCTCACTTAGCGTGACATCTGTTTGAGGGCACTGGAGCAGGACCTACATAAATATGTGAAAAATAATACAGTACAAAGTAGTGTTTGTGGGATGCGGGATGGTACATCTTTTCTGGAGGAGCCAGAATGTAAACAGAGCCTTGATGGACCCAAATCAGTAGGAATGAAAGAGAGGAGAACATTCTAGGCCAGTGGAACTACGCCCCAAGGGCTGGAGGTGGAGACGCAGTGGTGTGCTTCCCTGAGACCGAAGGGAGCACCGTGAGGTGGAGGGCATTTGGGGAATGAAGCAGGCCACCTGAAATCGGTACAATTCTATTCTTTAATACACTCTTTGAAAGACCGTGTGTTCTAGGTAAGCTGACTGATGAGTAAATAAGTCTACATGGTAGGAGGTGGATTGATAAGGTGAAAAAAAAAACAGGTAGATGGAAACTGCAAGAGAAGGGAAAAAACCTAGTTCGGGAATTTGAAGATGTTTGGGGAAATAATTACGGGGTTTTACTTACACTATGTTTGACACATTTGAAAACTTGACCTTAATTAGTAAGTGCTGCTTTACTCTCTTTGCTCTGACAGAAGAAAACATTGAAACGATTTGTGCTGCTTGCACACAACTTCATCACGCTTTAGAGGAAGGAAACATGCTTGGAAATAAATTTAAGAGAAGAAGTATTCTCCTGAAGACTCTATATAAACTAGTTGATATTGGTTCAGACTTGCTCAGCCTTAAACTTGCAAAAATTATTCTAGCAGTAAGTTTTTCTTTCCTCTGGTCTAGTAGACTGTAGCACATAAAAGTTTTATCTAATGCTTTATTTGTAAATATTACAGAGAAGATTAGAAATGCAGTGGGTTCATTTAGAATCTTGAAAAAAAAATCAGGGTACTAAAATGACATCTCCGAATTTGACTAGGAACCCTGTCTAAGGCTGAGTATGTGGAAAATGTTCAAATAAACTCTTGTATTTGGACTGCGGCTAGGTTTTTAAAAAAGGTGACAATAGGCAAATACATTCAAAACAGTTTCTCAAGTGACTTGACTGGAGATCGGCATCAGAGAGCGCAAGCTTGTGGTTTCTGCCCTCCGGTTTCTGCCGGGTCCTTGATTCTGCTACATGATTTAATAAATAACCGAGGATAACCTGGGCCCTGGGCACACTGGCCAGGTGCTTTATGAGCCAGTGTGAAACAGAGAAACAGCTGCTTGTGGCCATGGGAGGGTGGCAACAGAAGGCTCCCGGGAGGTGTTAGAAGAAAAGGCCAGACACCAAATAAAAGTCTGGATAAACTCTGTCTCAGACAAAATGATACCATTGTTTGAGGGGAACACTTTGTTGTCCCAGCCATAAGCGGTTGGAAACAAAAGATAAGACAGAGTTATTAGGGTACCTTCTAAAAGAGCCGCTAAAACAAATGAATAAAACTTTGTTTACCTGGTTTCATAAAAGTAGAAGCTATTATGTTAACACATAATTCATATAATTTTAAATCTGAAAGTACACAGTGAAGGTAAGCATTGGCATTAAGCTTACTAAGAGTAAGCAGTAAGCTTACTAAGAGCTCAGTAAGAATGCCCAGTGTTCCTTATTTTGATGTCTTTCATGAAGCAGAATGTCCTGACTACATACTCTATGTAATTTTTTGGGAGAAGCTACATCCTTACTTAGCTGTCATCCCAAACTAGTCACCCTCTTTTAAAACACTGTGATATGATATATGACTCCGAAAGTAATACTTCTTTGAAATAGTGATTCGAGTCGTATTTTAATCCCCTCATTGGGGGGTAACTGATCCATCAGCTTTAATGAAACAAAAAAGAGCATAAGCCACAGAGATAATTGAAGTTAAAAGTTGCAGGTAGATTTATGTTAACTAACTGGAATTTAAATAAAAAGTTGAAAAAAAAAGGTGTTAGGTAAAGGTAAAAAGGTGAAAAAATATCTGCATGCTTGCCCCATTTCCTGTCTGGCCCTGGATTTGGGGTGCTCCCTTGGCCCAGGAGAGCCTCTGTGTGAGGCTGGAAGGTTCTACCAGGATAGCTGCCCTGGGGAGATGAAGCTGCTAGCTGCTGAGGGATCCATTGTCTGTGGTTTTTCATCTGGATCTCAGACATTTTGCTTCATACCAAGCCAAAAAATAGATAAATGAGACAGAGGAGGAAAATGTCATGAATTCATCAACGCTTTGCCGAGAAAATGTTATTTTGGTTATTAGAGGTGCCATTCAAATTAATTATATACATGACACAATTTAACTATTTTAGAATAGAAGGCTAGGTGATCTCCTAGGCAGTGATCGCGTCCTGAACTCAGTTTAATTAGATAAAGCTCTGTGTGTGGCACTGACTGTCTTGCGGAATCAGGGGCGATTCCGAGCAGGCCACACTCCAGAGTGCAGACGTGGGCAGGCTGTTCCTTCTGATTAACTACAGAACCAGGTCAGGAGGGACCTTTAAGGCCATCAAGCCCAACTTCCCATCTGCCGCCTGAATCTCCCCTTAATGTTCCAAGCAAGACATTGCTTTGCGTAGGCCTTGGTGAAGGAATTCTATGTAAGTTTTAGAAAGACCACATCATAAAAAGTTAAAAAAAAAATCAGCTAACAGAGAAAAAAATATACGGAACTAAGATGTTTTTAATATCTTCTCTAGTTTCTGCCAATATTTTAACTACCAGTTTAGTTATCAAAATTCAGACATTTAAAATTATTTATAGATAGGGGCACCTGGGTGGCCCAGTCAGTTGAGCATCTGCCTTTGGCTCAAGTCATGATCCCGGGGTCCTGGGATCGAGCCCCACGTCAGGCTCCCTGCTCAGTAGGGAGCCTGCTTCTCCCTCCCCTCTGTAGCTCCCTCTGCTTGTGCTCTCTCTTTCTCTCAAATAAATAAATAAGACCTTTAAAAAATTATTTATAGTTAAAAACATTCAGTGAGCATAATTTCAGTTTTTCTGATTTCTTGCATTTTTTTGGTTAAGTAGTTTGGGGGTTTTGCCACACAGCCATATAATTTTAACCTTTGTGTCAAAGGATCTTGTAAGAACGTATCAGTCTGTATTAAGAATTTTTGAGTACAAACATATATGCAATGAATGCAACTATATTCAGGAGGGGGGAAAAAATCTAGTACCCTAGACAGGGGGTAAAAAAAACAAACAAACCAGAAGAGAAACCTACCAGTCTGTCAACAGTGATTATATATAGTAGTAGTAGTAGTAGAAGGGTTTTTAAACTTCTCTTTAATTTTCCAAATTTGCCTTAAATAGAAAAGACTGCTATTTTTAACGTAAGAAGTAAACTATCCCAGTACAAGAACTTACTCTGTGCCAGGGACTCTTGATGCTGGGAATACAAGTGAATAAAATCCTCTGCCTTCCCTCCTGGCGCTGTATATAGCAGGAGAGGCTGTGAAAACGCAGAGAACAGGGTGGGGGGAGTGGAGGAGTGGGGGGGGGGGCACTGGCCCGTTGCTGAGAGCAGAATGTGAAGCACAGAGCAGGGGATGGTCCGGGTGGGGGGTAAGAGCTCTTCTGTGTAAGGATGTCTATGTTCTTTGCATATGATTTAGTATCTTATTATATTTTTATGTCTCAGAGTCATAATTTTACAGTTACCAAAAGAGAAGGCATAGGAATGTGCTTTGAATGTAAACTGACCTTATAACAGGCTTGGAAATTGTCGGGTTTTTGTTTGTTTGATCTTTAATGAAAACCCGGACACGAGTTGTTGTCATTTTCCCTTTGTCACTTTTCACTAAAAACAGAAGACTTGGGCGGAGGGTGAAGTTAGTTGTAGTCATTCATTTCTTCAACACGTTTTATTAAGTACGGAACATGCGCTACATACCCTCCACGCACACGCAGGCTCACAGTGTAGCGGAAGATCATTAACTGATTAAAATATATTCTCAAACATTAAGAACAGCATCTATTTCCATTGATACAGAATTTATTTCAGTTCTCTTTAGTCAGCTTATCTTCTGGGTTTTTATTGTATTTTTTTAAGATTTTATTTATTTGACATAGAGAGACACAGCGAGAGAGGGAGCACAAGCAGGGGGAGTGGGAGAGGGAGAAGCAGGCTTCCAGAAGAGCAGGGAGCCCAATGTGGGGCTTGATCCCAGGACCCTGGGACCAAGACCCGAGCCGAAGGTAGACACTTAACGAATGAGCCACCCAGGCGCCCCTATCTTCTGGGTTTTTAAATAATTTTTTGAAACCCCTAAGCATTACATTATTTATTTATTTGTTTATTATTTTTTTTGCTAATTCCCATTTCCTTTTTCCTCCTGAGAACAGCAGGAATGGCCAGCCTGCCACATGTAGCAGTTTCCGATGCTTCCGCAACGGAGCTTCTCAGACTTGCACCAACACTGATCTCTGGGGAATTTGTTAAAATGCAGATTCTGATCCAGCAGAGCTGTCCGGGGCCTGAGAGTCTGCATTTCTAATACTTACAGAGACTCCCCAGGTGCAAAACAGAAAGAACTGCTACTTTGCAAGGTTGCTCTGAGATAACCTGTGGGGGGCCCCAAGCAGGGAGGCAGATGGAAACTGCTGTGTGGATAAAGCTTCCCTCCCTCGGTCTCCCTCGGCACCGGCACCGGGCTGACGGCGCTCATCCTCGCGTGTCCTACAGTGAACAAGCAGCCCCGTGCCTGGTACACAGCAGGAGCTCAGTAATATTCGTGGATCAAACACAGAAGGAATCTCTAAAAACATGTCTGACAAATTCCATGATCTTTTTTTTTTAACTAACTAGAAAGTCATTAATAAACAATATTGAAGATAATTTTACAGATGCTTTTTAATGATAACATAATGACCCATATGCCATCCTTTTCACACAGATCTATTTATTTGTTCTGATGACCTCATTCCTATAAACATATTTTACATTCTTGCGATGAGGGCATATAGTATTTCCATCTTACAGTAAGTTATAAATGTCTTTTTTTTAAACATGGTATTCACAGTTACACTTTCTGGGACTGCTTGAGATGAATGGTATTGTTCTACAGTTTATTAAATTATTCCCTAATAATGGACACTGAGGATATTTTTAATTTTTAATTTTTAGTTTTTACTACTTTAGATAAATATATAGCAAATTGAGACTCTTTGATGTAGTTAGTCCCCCTTTACTGTGCCTTTTTTTAAAAGTATACTTCCTTATTGTCCCTATGTTTAATTTAGTTGAATATTTTTGTATGATTTAGAAGATAATTTTAAATTTTGAACATTATTTGTCATTATCTCAAAACCCTCCAGATATAGCCTGAAAAATAAATATATATGTACTATCTAATCAGAAAATTATTACTTTTTTGGGTTCTTTTTATATAAATAATAAAGAGAATCATACTTTCCCCCTTTCTTTTCTTTCCCTCAGCCCTACTGGGTTCTTTTCTAAGTTAGTCTAATCTGAAATTTTGGTATCCGTCTTCCTTTACTTTTGTGTGTTAAAGCAATTACTCCGCTTAATTAAATTTATCAACATCCTCCCCCCTTTAATCCTCATATACTCTTTAAAAAGTAACTAATAATCTTATGTATAAGGATGAGACTTTATGAAGTAAGAAATAAATGCTTATCAGTAAAGTATGCGTACCCCAAAGATCATTTATACTGTATTTACCACAAGTGATTTAATGAAATACTACAGTTGGCAAATACGGAGCCTAACCTTAGTCTTGTTCTTTATGTTTTAAAAATACCCTTGGAGCACTTTTAAAATAGATATTTGTGATAAAAAATGATGGCACGTCTTTATTTCCCTCTGCAATAAAAACGTGTTTTCTTTCTCTGCAGCTTAAAGTGAGTAGAAAGAATCTTCTTAACGTCTGCAAACTTATATTTAAAATTAGCAGGAGCGAGAAGAATGACTCTCTGATTGAGAATGACAGCATCCTCGGTGAGCATCATTCAGCGAATGTGGCCCTTGAGCGTGAGTGAGAAGTTTGGGGAGCAAAGTTATCATTAATGGTAGCTAGAATATTTTATTTTCTCCTAATATCCAGAAGTTAGGTGATGCCTAGTTTTGCTCTGTCCTTCTCTGAGTTTTCCACGTTCTGTTTAATGTATCCTTTGGAGCCGAGGATAGTTGGCTGTTTGTTTTAAATGCCTGTAAGTAACATTATGTGACTTTAGCAAGTGTTCCCTACTTAAAAATCCATTTCCTGGTCTCAGATTGATTATCAGACAAAATACATGTAATGGTATTTGACATAATTGAAATCTGGGGGCTTTTGATGGAGTAGGAATGACTCAGACTTAGAAGACAAACTGGAAGATGGCTGTTGTAGACATTTGACATCAAAGTGTCTCAAATGTGTTTCAGATATATAGAGAAATTTGATTACACACTACCTTCCGAGCTAATACTGTTTAAGTCTTGATATACCCTTAAATAATTAAGATGTTTAAATAGTTACCTCAATAGAAATATTTTATGAATTCGCATTGCTGATCTAAGGCAAGGCAGCAATAAGGAAAATGCCCTGAGTTCTTCTTCTTTTTTTTTTTTTTTTGTGACCTAGGATGAATGATCTCTTTTTTTGACCCCAGCAGACAGGGACAAAGAAAGATTCTGACAAGTGATCACACTGACATTAATAAAATTAAATGTGAAAGAGGCATGATTAACCTTATCAGAACTGCCTGGGTTACCCCTAAAATCTAGTAGTTGTATGCTATTCAGATGGATGTTCCTAAGTTGTCTCGGGAAACAAGTGGATGTTATCTTTGAAGTATCCCTTTGTGTGGTGACTGAGATTTCTTAAAAGACCCTGTCTTGATTAATTTCCCATTCATACAGCAACCAGTATGTCCTCAAAAGTTTGTTGGAATTTAACTCTTGGGTGCCTGGGTGGCTCAGTTGGTTAAGCGGCTGCCTTTGGCTCCTGTCATGATCCTAGGGTCCCGGGGTCAAGCCCCACGTTGGGCTCCCTGCTGAGCAGGGAACCTGTTTCACCCTCTGCCCTTCAGCCTGCTTGTTCTTGCTCTTGCTTGCTCTCTCTCTTAAATAAATAAATAAAATCTTGAAAAAAAAAGAAAAAAAATTTAACTCTTAAATTGCCTCAACTATCAATTATTCTATAATAACTCAACTTTTTTGAAACTAAAAATAAAGGTTGGTAAATATCAGTAAGAGGCAAGAAATGGCATCTTAATTAAAAGAACATGTTCTTATTTATATATTAATAATCCCATCCTTTTGCGGTCATTCTTATTACAGAGATTTGTCTCAGCTACAAATAAGCTTACCTCTTTATACCACAAGAGTAACACCTAACAAGCATTTGAATGTAGTACTGACCAACGTTTTACAAATTGTGTTTGATGGTCACACACAAGTGCTTTACAATGTCTCTCTCCAGTTGTTACATATTTGTAATAATTCATCTTTTTGGCAGAATCATTATTGGAGGTCCTGAGAAGTGAAGAGCTGCAAAGTAACACTGAAGCTTTTTTATACTGTATGGGGACCATCAAGTTCATTTCTGGAAATCCACGATTCCTCGATGAAATGATCAGCAAAGATGCCGTGGAAATATTGATGAATTTGATAAAGCAAATAAACGACAACACCAAGAAATGTGGTACCTGTTTGCCTAACTCAGGCCACTTACTAGTCCAAGTAAGTATTTTACTTGAAAAGGTCGTATGTGTAAAATGAGTTTTCATGTTCCCCAGTACCAGTTACCTGCCAGGTGGGTGTAATGGGGAACAGGTGGACTGTTACCTACAGCCAGGTGGGGGTCCCTGGCATTGGGGATCGAGAGAAGCAGCCGCTGACCCCCACACACCCCATGTGTGCCCATTTCCCCTGGAAAGACTATTCCATGGCTATTCACCGAGCATCTCTCTACACAGCTTTGACGTCCATTTTGCTACTCTGCAGGGAAAACAGGCCTAGGCGACAAAAAAGAGAGCATCTCTCTGCAAAACAATTGCATGCTATCATCAGAATTTTAAAGATTTTATTTATTTATTTGATAGAGAGATCACAAGTAGGCAGAGAGGCAGGCAGAGAGAGGGGGGAAGCAGGCTCCCTGCTGAGCAGAGAGCCCGATGCGGGGCTCGATCCCAGGACCCTGAGATCATGACCTGAGCCGAAGGCAGAGGCTTTAACCCACGGAGCCACCCAGGCGCCCCTATCATCAGAATTTTAACAGGCAGAGTTGTAATCTTTAGAGTTTCAAAGACTGGATATTTTTCTTGAGGATGGGTAGCTAATGTCATGAATCTTGTATCTGCCATAAAAAGCAAAAGTTAATGATATTGAGTGGACAGTCGTTGCGGGGTGTGTAGGTGACTTTCAGGCCTGAGACTATAGGAATGAAGGTAGCAAAACTAGATACATTTAGTATGACCAGGGGCAAGATGAACAAAACGTGTTATGTGTTACTTTTATTACTTCTTTTGTGGCAGATTAAATTTCATAGTTAAACTGTTTTCACTGGAGCTGCTTCAGCTCTCATATTCATTTTTAGATGAGACTTTACTTGTTAATAGCATTTGTATATCAGATAATATCGTCTTTTATGTAATAATTCATGAGATTTGAAATGTGCTTGTCAATTACTGAGGATTGATTGAGTGCTCAGAGTGCTTGGAGGCTTTGGGAAAGTGTGTTAAAAATTAGATTTAAGCCCTGCCTTAAAGATGCTTAAAGTGCTTATGATGATCACTAATTTTGGACTTTGTGGTCTGTCTCCATTTTGAAAAAAGTTTGGGAAAACCCCTTTTAGTTGTGAATGATTCAAAATTCTACTGGATATGCCATCTTTTGTCTAGGAAGACTTAGAAACCTCATTTTCATGCTGCCAGTGGTAGTGAGTTATTCAAAATTTTTCCTCAATGAAAATCCTTATTTTGGTTATATAATTATTATATTTACTTACTAAAATGCAAACAAGTACAAGGAAGAATGTAAAATCCCCTGAAATATTTTTACCCTGAGATAGCACACCTCCAACATTTTAGTAACCATTCTTCCATTGGATTTTCATGCAAATATATACTTACATATGCATAATTTTATGTAATTCTTGATTTTTATCATGGACCGTCTTATTTTTAATATTTGTTTTTGCTTATTTTCCATTACTCTCTTCCTTCCTCATTTCTCTTGTTCCAACCAGCTAGCCAACATTGTTCACACTGATGTGCTCAGCACCTTTTAGTGCAATCATAGGTTTTCAAAAATGGGATATTCTATGTACTTCTGTGTTCTCATGTAACAATACATAGTAAGAACCCCTGTAGATTTATTTTACATTTTTAAATGACTGCGTAATATTTTGTAATAAGGATATACCTCAAATTCTGAACTGTTCTCCCATTGGGGTGTTCCATCCTTTTAATTTTTATGCAGCAGCTTCTAAAATTCTTGTCTGATTAAAAAAGTTCTTTCTAGGGACGCCTGGGTGGCTCAGTTGGTTAAGCAACTACCTTCGGCTCAGGTCATGGTCCCAGGGTCCTGGGATTGAGTCTCGCATTGGGATCCTGGCTCAATAAGGAGCCTGCCTCTCCCTCTGCCTGCTGCTTCCCCTGCTTGTGCTCTCTCTCTCTGACAAATAAATAAAACCTTAAAAAAAAAAAAAGTTCTTTTCAACCTATTTATATACATATATAAAAATATATATGTAAATATATATTATAATCTACATTATAATATATAATAAAATACACATATAAAATGTGTACAGATTTATTTATATGTGTATTTTATTTATATTTATATTTATATATTTATAATAAAATATGTAATATATAGAAGTAAGGTCAGTTGGTATAAGGGAACACTGAGTATTATTGTGACCTAAAATATATCCAATCCAGAGCTCGGACCTCTGGTATAGCAGTAAGTACAGTCCTATTCCCTGTGCTCCTCTCTTTCCTCCCTTTTCGCCCCATTCAACATCCATAGGTGCAAACTGACTCACGAGGTTAGATGCCCCTTTCCTTTCCTGACGTCCGTGCACCCCTCTAGGGGGTGTGACAAGAGACACTGCAATAACTTCCTCCACACTACCTGCCATCACTCACCAGGCACTGTCGTGGTCTCCAGGCCTCCTCTGAAGCTGCCGAGGATCTGGCTTGGGCAGGCCTCACGTGCCTGTGCCTGAGGTTTCTCCCCGGGGCACAGTCCAGCAGGAGGAAGGGCCTCCGCCTGAGAACGGGCTCCCGCTGTGGCCACCAAGCCCCATTTGCATCAGCTGTACGGCGTCACTCCATGTGGTGTGTGTGTCTGTGTGTGCGTGTGTTTACGGACCTAGGGGGGAAGGAGATATCGTTGGAGGCTATTTCATCTGCAGGACCCCTTGAACTGGACGTTCTCTCCTCTTTCATTAAATTGAAGAAAAGCTGTTTTGTGTCACGTGATGGATGAAATGTAAGCCACATGGCTTCACGAGAAGAGCAGATGAAGATCTACTCCTGTACGTGTGTAAGACTGCCTGGTTCTTCACTAACCAGCTCGCGTGCACATGTGACCAAGCGGATCTGGTCACGTGCAGAATTGTTTGTTCACACTGGTTTGCAGAACTCAGTAACTCTAGCTCATGAGACATTTTTTTAAGAAACTTTGATCAGTAGAAAAAATCAGTTAATTGCTGTGGCTATACTGATAAAATGTCTATGAGCCGGAGAGCATGTGGCAAGGCCAAAAAGACAAAGGCAGGCAACACTGGACAGTTGTGAGTTCCTCTCTTTCATGACTTTCAACCTGGAGAACCTCAGTAACTTTAGCATACTTTCTGGGGACCTCTTGTTACAAAACTCTACATTCCAGCATCTGGTGCAAATGCCAGAGTCATCGTGTTTCCCTAAAGTTGCCCTTTTGGACTTCTGGAAGCTGGAGCCTGAAAGTTGTATAGGGCTTGGGAAACTGGCACAAAGGGAAAGAGATAAAGTGTGTTTGGGGCATGCTGAGGAGGTAGGTCGGTCCAGAGCAGAGGGGTTCCGTGAGAATCCGTGAGATTCATAGGCCATAGCCCTGAGTCTCAAACACCGGGCCGTGCAGTGTGGACTTGAAGGAGCTGCTGGAGGTGGGCGTGGGGAGAGGAGAAGGTGAGATCAGAGTGGCAGAAGGATGACTGTGCACGAGATAGGAGACTGATCACGACCAAAACGCTGAAAGTGATGGGAGGAGAATGTATTAGGGGTAGGAACAGATTGGAAGGCTAACATCTCACACACAGTACCAGTTAAGCGGTGTTGCAGTGATTTGATGCAGATTTTAATAGCGCTAAAGGAATGAAATCCAGGAATGGGTGTGGAAGAAAAGCTCCTCCACAGCATCTGGGCTAATGCGGCTTACAGGAAAAAATCCTGAAGTGTTGAGATTTCAAAGGCTTTCTTTATGTTGTTTCTTATATATATGCATTTGAAGAGGATGAGTGTTGCTGCTCGGAGGGTCCGAGGGCCACCACCTGTGCACCAAGTGGAAGTAGTAATACTCCCAGTCTGGAGATACGACTCTGTCTGTAAAACTGCAAGAGTAAAGAAAGTTAAACCGTGCACATTTACTGAATTCCGGAATACTAGAATTTCAGGAGAGCTCCCCAAAACTTGGAAAAAGAGAAAGGCCGGGTAAAAGGCAAGGCCCCCTACAGGTCAGTAACAGATTGCATCACCCAAGGAGGTGACAGAAGTAGGGATTTGTCAGTGTTCTTCTGGAATGGATTATCAGGAGGTGTTAGGGTTCATCTCTGATTTCTAAGGCTAACATTTGGGAAGGCTTAACCCAGGAAAACTGCTGGAGTCGCCTCCATCGGCAAGTCTGTTGTGGTCTCCTTCATGCCCCGTTCCTGGGGAATGGACGAGAGCCTCCTGTATAAGTCATCATCACAACCAAGCCCTGATTCCCTTCGTGGCTCATTTTTCTCTGGTGTTTCGAGAACACCATGCGGAAAGCTGCTTTGCTGTCATTGAAGAAAATCTCAAGGTATCACATTTGTAGTTAGGTAATTTATAGGTATATAATGTAACTGTTAAAACCTAGATTGTCTTGAACTAACATTCCTATGTTTTTATTCCTTTGCATTTCCAACCTTTCTTCTTTACAGCCTACCTCATTTGATTTTGAGTTCAATCCATGGAGAAGTATATGCTTTCCCTGCTTCAGATACATTTTTGAAGTTAGACAGTTTTGCAGCACCCAGATACCATGGTTTGCTTCCCTCCCCGCCTCTCGTGCCGGGCTCACTTCTCGAGGTCTGCAAGTGTCACCCCGATCCTAATCTTTCCCCCTCCTTTGCTCCGTACATCTCCTGCGTCATCTTCTTCCTTTTTCTAAGAGGACATTTCTCAGTAATGTCAGTCACCCTGGCCCTCGTCACTCCCTGCTCCATTCCATCATCTTGGCTTGAGTTTGGGGAAAAGGAAAGTGAATTAAACAAAGAGAGATGACTCAGACATTATGAGCCTAGATGGTTCAGAAAATGATACTATTACCATGAGAAATTAGAGAGTTATACAAGGAACTGATTTGGCGAGAGGAGGAAATTACGTAACTAGTCTTCATTGAAACCTTGAAGGTGCTGGCAGAATAGCGAAGTGGGGCAGTCCAGTAAGCAACTGGAGTTAGGGACTAGCACTTAGCAGAGACAGTAACGCTAAGAAAACAGATTTAGGATCATCTGCATGGAAGCGAGAGTTGATTCAAAAAGACAATGCAGTTACTCAGGGGGAGAGTATAGAAAGATTACAGAGGAGGGCTGAGAACAGATTCTATAAAATGGCCAAATTTGTGGAATGGGAAAAAAAAAGTAGCCAGAAGACTAAGAAAGGACATTGTACAGGAGAGTAGAGGTCTTACATGCATGGATTGGGTTGGTCGGCTTTGGCTAATGCTGTGGACAGTACCCACGGGAAGAGGAGTTTTGCTCCTTTGTATGGAGAAGTTTGAGCAGGCAGGTGGGATGGAGTCCTGCTGCTAGCGGTCGGTCCTTGCTCTCTTTGAAGCTTGCCTGAGTTTTTATCTCTGTATCTTTATTTTTATTTTTAAAGATTTTATTTATTTATTTGACAGAGAGAGAGAGATCACAAGTAGGCAGAGAGGCAGGCAGAGAGAGAGAGGGGGAAGCAGGCTCCCCGCTGAGCAGAGAGCCTGATGCGGGGCTCCATCCCAGGACCCTGAGATCATGACCTGAGCCGAAGGCAGAGGCTTAACCCACTGAGCCACCCAGGCGCCCCTTAAAAGCATTTCTAAGCCCTAGAGTAAACTCCCTGCTTTGGCAGATCTGAATTCACTGCTGTATGCTGTGTCTGGCTCTTCCTCTACTGCATCTTCAAGAGCCTGATGGTCCATTTGGCTCTGTCCCTGGTGCTGGGCCAGGGCTCTCTGGTGAAGAGGGCAAAGGCCTGAGCTGGCCTTTCAGCTCTGACCCCGGCAGTGCTTCTCAGTCTCTGAGCCTTCCTTTCCTCATCTTTCAATGACC
>CM052886.1:46530665-46544467 GCA_028534135.1 Potos flavus | reverse complement strand
AGCACTATAGAGTAGGACATGGCACATAGCTGCTACATAGTTGGCACTCAGCAGAAATTTATTAAACAAAGTAAGATCAGAGTTACCAAAACCTGAAGCTTCAAAGAGCCATTTCTTCTGATGAGAAAAAAAATTAATCACAAGAAATTAAGGTGACAGAGTTAGAGGTGGCTCTCAAAGTTGGATCTTTTTCATTTTTCTGTCTTTGAGAAACTCTGTGGAGAACCATGCTGAATAGAAACTAAAATTGGAAGGGGGTGTTGTAGTATCCGTGTGGAATTCTGGGTACTTCATGGAGCCCGAGTCTCAGGATCTGGGAAACTCAAGAGATGCCTTTGACTGAAGTCTGGAGATTCAATGAAGCAGTGATTTACGTTATGTTAGTAATTAACGACTGTACCAAGGTGGTTAGGGTACTTTAAATCTTGCTTTAGTTATATTTTATAGTTTTAAAATGTAGAGATTAATAAATATTTAGGTAGTTAATTGTTCTGAGTATGTATACTTAAGTAGGAAAGTATGTTAACTCCCTTTCTCTGGCTTACCCTTGCCTATGGGAAGCCGACCTCTCAGACCGTAAAATCAGAACGAAGGCAATAACTTCCATCTGATGGAAACTTGCTCTGGTTATTGGAGGAAATAAATTGCATACCTGTGAGAGCAAATATTCCCATGGTTATATTCTTAAATTCTTTTAAAAAATTTCTTAAATTCTTATAATTTTATTGGAGATTTGATGATTAAACAGAAAAAAAAAAAAATAGGGGCGCCTGGGTGGCTCAGTTGGTTAAGCATCTGCCTTCAGCTCAGGTCATGATCCCAGGGTCCCAGAATGGAGCCTCGCATCAGCAGAGAGCCTGCTTCTTCTTCCTCCCATCCCCCTGCTTGTGCACTCTCTCTGTCTGTCTTTCTCTCAAATAAAAAAATAAACTCTTAAAAAAATAAACAAAAAAGTATGTTTAAAGCATCTTTTTTGGAGGTTTTGTTTGAATAGGAAATGAGCAAATGAGGTCATTTATTTTCTTATTGTTTTAATTGCATATAATTTCTAATACAGTGAAATGCTCAGATCTTATATGTTTGATGCGTTTCGACAAAAGTATACAGCCATGTAATTCACACCCCTATCAAAATGCAGATTTCTATCACCTCAGAAATTTCCTTCCACCTCTTTCCAATTAATTCCCACTCTCCAACTCCACAAAGGGAACCATTTTTTGTGATCCCTTTCACCATAGATAAGCACTGCTTGTTCTAGAATTTAATATAAATGGAACATACAGTGTGTGCCTTTTTGTGTCTGACTTTTTTTTTTTTTGTAACTTTTATTTTGAACTAAGTATAGGTTCATAAGATGTTGCAAAAATAGTACAGAAAGGTCCTGTGTCCCCATCATCCAGTTTCTCCCAATGGTGACATCTTACATAACTACAGTACAATATTAAAACCAGCAAATTGTACAATACTGTTAACTAGAGTGCTCTTTCTGGCTCATTTTGCTTATAGTATATTGTTTTTGAGTTGGGATGCAACTTTTTTGGTCACAATCTTTGGTATTGATTCTTAGGCGTGCTAATTTTGTGACCATGGATTTGTTAGTGGGCAGAGGACTGCTATTTGCTACTTAAGAAGCTTCTTTTCTATAAGGAATAGCAGTATAGGTCTATAGCTAAGAACTCACTCACCCAACTGGCATGAGAGAGAGAGTAGGCAGTCAGAGCTCTGGCCCTTCCTCCTCACTTCTCCTCCCTTTCTTGGGAAGGGCCTAGGAATAGGTAACTCATATTCACCTCAGACTTTCCAGGGGTGGCATATCTAAAGATTTGGGGAGACTCAGAGACCCCAGACATGTAATGTAATGCGTTGGGTTTTGAACCTGGAAATAAGAGAGAAACTAAGGCAGATGGGAGAGGGAGAAGATTATCACCATATTGAAAGCTGTAATTTACAGCTGAGGCAGGCTGGCATTCTAATCCTGAACCCCTGAATTAGACCTGCCCACCTCATCACAAGCTGCTTCTGCCCCAGCAGGAGCGAGGGAGAGAAGCTCATGCTCCCCAGTCAGGAAGGGAGGAACGGATGGTGGCCGGGAGTATCACGCTGAAGAATATCTCTTCACAAGGAACATCAAGCGTAGGAAATAAACATTCCTATGCCTTTTGTTTCCGAGGAGAGACATTTGCTTCTTAATTGCCGTCATGACTGCTCAGCCTCATCTCTTCATTGTAAACGTATTAGTTGTGGCGATAAAGAAATGTCACTGACTTATCATGGAATCGGGGAAAATTGGTGGTATTACTTGGTAGTTCTTGGTATTTCGTTATCTTTCTCAGACTCATTTTCCTCGTTTTACCGCGTTGACAGACGAGGTAGTTTATACGACATTCAGAATTTCAAGTGTGCTGATACGTGGAATAACCACCACTAGCAAAACCAGCTACCTACTCGTTTTACCAAGGTGACTGACGTAGAGGCGGCGACTGGATAGTAACGAACAGAGGCAAGTGTGGAACAGAGTCTCAGAATAGGGCACTGGGGGTCTGAGGGGGATGGAACCATTTCCTGCTGAAGTAGGACCCCCGTGGTAGGAATGTGCCAAGGTGCGAAGGATTATCAAAGATTATGAATTAATATTACTTTCATATGCATAGATCTTAACCCCAATAAAAGGCTTAGGAATTTGGGGTGCTAGCGGTTGCCCAGGTACAGTGGCATCTTGTCGTTGATTTCTCTTGTCTCAGCCAGAACTGTATGAACCATACGTGAGACAATACGAAACTCCCCCGGTTACCACAGAGGCTCTGGTTTGGGCACATATGTGGTCGCAATTGGGCACAGATCCAGAAAACGAATGTGCTTTTATTAATAGAGGGAGATGGTTTTGCTGAGGGTGGAAAATGGTGTGGCTTTGGTTCTTAAATCATTTGACACTGTTTGCGGTCTCTGGCGGCTGTGTTCATTCTTTCACATCATCAGCGGGAAGTGAACCATTTTGCAGTTGGCAGTTAAGTGGAGCTAAAGCTCGAGGGATTTTGGTTATGGATGTTCTAGATGATTGAGAAATAAAGTGAATGTTTTTAGAGACAGCCAAGTGGAGCGGGGGACACAACAGACCAGGAGTTGGAGCTTAGGATACCCACCTACCTGGTGGCTGGTGTACCTTCTGAGACTCAGTTTCCTCATCTGAAAAGTGGGACATGTAGTACCTTTCTTGTCTGCCTCATGGGGCTGGTTTAGGGAGCAAATGAGATCAGGTTTAGAGGGTAGCTTTATAAACCATAAAGCTGCTCAAATTCTTTCCATAATCCCATTCAATGTATAAAAATAAATAAAACTGAATCCTCATGCTGATTTGGGGAGAGGAAACAGTAACTTTCAGACTATTGATGGTGTGGTTTTTAATTATGCTATGTTCCAGAGGTTTCTTTGAAAGCTGGTTTTTTGAAATTAGGAAAATGTTTCTCCAAGGAACAATATTGTGATTGATGGCGAAGTTCCTAGGCTAGCCAAAAAAGACTGCTTAACTTCTGATGCACTGAACCAGGAGTTTTGTGGTGGGCTGTGAGCTCCAAGCCTTTGTGCTCTGGGGTAGCTCTGATGGCTGAATGCCTTCTAGGGCAGAAGCTGGTGGGCTCCCTGGGAACTGAGGATTCTGATGGAGGAAGAGTGCAGAGGGAAGAGAGAGGGCCAATTACTCTGGAAATGAGCGGTGTGCGGAGGCTCGGGTCAACCACCTTGCGCCCACCCTGCCCTCCCCCCCCCGCCCCCACTGCGGTAGAACCTGCAGGAATGGGGCCCCAGCTGCTGGGCCTGTCCTGTCATTCTTAAATCCTGTGATATCAATCAGGAGGGCCTCATATTTTAAGACAACGATTTCTTGCGTTTGCTAAGGTTTTTAAATAGTTGAAAACACAGTTGGAGATCAACAACTAACTGCCTATAATCGATTTGAAAAAAAACACGGATGCTTTTGAATTCTAATTTTGCTATACTAAAATGCTGTTTATAAATTATAAAAGCCTTTATGATTTATCTAATCACTTCGCGGTATAATTCTTCCCCTTACAACGTGTCTCCAAGTGTTGACGACGCAGTGAGAACTTTCAACCCTAGGGAGGACAGCTTTGCCAAACCCATCAGGCCTTTTTGCTCACAGATTCTGGTTGAGGGTGGAATTTGGGGACCCAGAAAGAAGAAGCTGCTTCAGAAAAAAACATGAGCACCATAAAGTTGTAGAGTGTAGCTTAGTCTGTTTTCAGGAGCAGATTAATAACCAGAATCACACCAGAATGCTTCTTTCTTGGCTTATACCGAAAATGAAAGGCGACGCCTCAGACATCATCTAACAGCTGCTAAGAAACAAGGACACCTAAATTCTTACCGACTCATCTTTGTAGATGATCAGTTCCGTATTCTTCTCCTTTCTCTTCCCCCTGCTTGCCTCGCTGCCCCACACAGTCGCGCATAAGGAGATGGGAAGAAAAAGAAACATGTTTTTCTGTTTGCTCTTTCTTGGTGGGATGACACGTGGGAACGTGTCGTGAGCCCGCTGGAAGCTCAACAGGCATCGGTATAATCATCTAACTTGCACTGCTTTTTCTGTCCTAAAGGATTTGAGATGACTTAAGAGATTATAGACAGTAAAACAGGAAAGTGCAGAACTAAGCAGAATTAGGAACAGTATAAATTGGAATGGAAAGTTAAGAGCTGGGTCCACTTCTGCAAGCTTAAAGCTTAGACTTTGGTGAACTGCTTTGGGGGCAGGCCCGGCGGGTGGGCTTTCCTGGGGGGAGGGCAGGAAAACTCATTAGTGATTTCCGCAAATATATCTCTGTTAAAAGTGGGAGCAAGGTTGAAAGTTAAGTGGGTTGACTAGAAATTCGCCTTTACTGTTACCGCAGTATTTAACGAGTCTCTCCTCCCACCGATCTTTATATGTTTTTCCCAGAATCAGCCCCTTGTCTGTACTTGGCAGTCAGCCCCTCCCCCCCCACCATGAGATTCCTGGCTCTCAACCAGCCTCTCAAAATGGGGGGCCTGCTCTGCTGGGTCTGCCTGCTGACCTCCTGCTGATCCTCAGCCCTCAGAGCTTCAGGCTCTGATTTACCACCAGGCCTCTGCTAATCCCCCACACTTTCTTGCCAGAGGCTTCTTAAAGGGAAAGTCCTCCTTTTCTGCTCCCTTGTCCCTTCCTCTCCTTGTCCTCCTCTTTTTCTTCTTCTTCTTTGTTTTTATTTTATTTTTTAAAAAGATTTTATTTATTTATTTGATAGAGAGAATGGAAGCGGGGGAAGGGGCAGAGGGAGAGGGACAAGCAGGCTCTCCACTGAGCAGGGAGCCCGATGTGGTGCTCGATCCCAGAACCCTGGTATCATGACCTGAGCGGAAGGCAGGCGCTTAACCAACTGAGCCACCCAGGCGCCCCTGTTTTAACTTTTTCTAATGAGATGAGAAAAATGGTCGAGAGAGAGGGAAAACCTGAGGTTGAAACAAGAAAATAAAAGCTCCTGAGAAGACTTCCATCCCTTTTGCTGCCAGCGTCCCTTGCCAGAGGTTGGATGCGGGGAGCAAGAGGATGGCTGTAGATCGAGGTACCCAATCCGTGAAGCCTCGGGGACCGGGGAAGAGGACGTGTTTCCGTGTGTGGTGGTTAGACTGGGTATTCCACGGCCTCTGGCTGCCTGACTTCAGGTCGGGATTCACGCAGGCATCTAGGCTCTTTGGACTCCAAGGGGGAACGCTTGTGAGTCATTCCTGGGATTGATGTAATCCAGCAGCGCTCGACTGCTCGGGCTGTCTCTAGAGAAGGAAAACAGGTAGAGCCAGGGTCAGATGATGAGAATTTTCCATTTTATGGTGGTGATGGCCTGGAAAGCCTAAAATGATGTATTAGCCTTCTCAGAAGACCATTCCCTAGCTTGGGGGACCGTGTTGTAGATCCGCAGTAAAGTGGAATGCTCAAGGAGATTGTTTTCCCCTCTGACATTTTGGATGCTGAAGTTTTCAGGGAATAATTTGCTGAATTGCTGTATCATGGAATTGACTTCAAAAGACTTGAACACATTTACTTGAAGCATTATTTTTATTTTCTCTGCTTTCAAGGGAGTCAGTTATATTTTTCTTGCTGGGGTGGCAAAGGAAAACTAATCAAAGATACATATCTTAATAATTGCTTTTAAAGTTTATTGGCTATGGCTACAATGAAGCTTTATATTTACACAATGCTTTACAGTACACAGAGACATCGTTACATGTTTCCACTGGATACACACAACCACCCAGAGATGGTAGCTGCTTTTCACAGGTGAGAAAGCGGGAGAAGTGGAGCAATGAGGGTTTGCCTCAATCACATAGCTAGAGAGAGATTTGGGCCTTGAATCTCCATCATTGGACTCGAAGGCTGGTGATCTCTCTTTTGCATTTTGGGTGCGAAGTCCCACAACAAATATGGAAATGGGAGCCTCGATGTCTGAGCTCCTGTTGGATGGTGGGCGTTGGCAATGGCCTTCACACATCTCATCTCATCGAATCCTCATGACTCTGGGGAGCTCTCACCATGCCCACTTTGCTGATGAGAAAGATGCTTCCTGGGAGGTTCACTTGCTAACCACGGCCAGGAGGTGGTGGGGCTGGGGTTTGACCAGGTGTCTAACTCCTGAGCCAACTCCTTTTCACCAAGAGCCTGCCTCGTCCTTTTCCATGAGGAAAGATCACACTGAGCGTCGAAAGTGTTAGAGAACCGAGGCATTGGTTTTACTAACATTTACGTTTGGTAAATTGGATTTATGGAATTGTTCTCTTTCCACTTTTTTTTTTTACAAATTTGTTTACTTATTTTATTTTAAGATTTATTTATTTATTTGACAGAGAGAGAGAGAGAGAGAGAGAGCACAAGCAGGGGGAGAGGCAGGGAAAGGGAGAGGGAGAAGCAGGGAGCCCAATGCAGGGCTCGATCCCAGGACTCTGGGGTCATGACCTAAGCCAAAGGCAGATGCTTAATGACTGAGCCACCCAGGCGCCCCTGTTTACTTATTTTAGAGAGAGAGAGAGCAGGGAGATGGGCAGAGGGAGAGAATCTCCAGCAGGCTCCCCACTGAGCTGAGTGTGGAGCCCCACATAGGGCTTGATCTCATGAGTCTAAGGTCATTACCTGAGCCAAAGCCAAGAGGGAAATGCTTAACTGACTGAACCTCCCAGGCGCCCCATTCTCTTCTCCACTTTTAGACAGAGATAGCTTTCCTGAACATTTTTTTACAAAATAAGACAAATTTGGGGGCACCTGGGTGGGTCAGTCAGTTAAGCGTCTGCTTTCAGCTCAGGTCATGATCCCTGGGTCCTAGAATGGAGCCCGCGTCGGGCTCGCTGCTCAGTGGGGAGTCTACTTCTGCTTCTCCCTCTCCCTCTGCCCCTCCTCCCTGCTCGTTCTCTCTCTCTCAAATAAATAAAATTTAAAAAAACTAAGACAAATTTTCAAGAAATCAATACTTGTCTCTTGGAAGAGAATGAAACTAATAGTCTTAAATATCCTTTGGCCAGAGCATTGTTTGATGCTACTCTTAAAATTATAGAATGAGAGGTTTCTAATCTGTGGAACTGATGTGGCATGTCGCAGGGCGAAGTGAAAGTCTTATGAGGGACAACTAACAAACCCAGATGATGACTTATTTAACCCTAGGGTTTTGGTATACTAATTGCTTATTATTCTTTGCCTTTGAACCAAAGGAGGACTTCTTTGCATTAGTTTTTTTTTTTTTTTTTTACTTCATGCCATTTGTTCTCAGGCCCATGTCATCTGGTAGGAGACGCCTAACAGGGGCTTGCTTGCTTTTGCTACTGATTTAATGGAGTTTGGAGGATGAATTGTGTGGTATGGGTTGGTGTTACTGTATTTTCCAATTAAAAACAAAATGGCGCAAACACGCTTTTGTCCTAGATGACGGCTACACTGAGAAACTTGGTTGATTCACCACTAGCAAGAAGTAAGTTGCTGAGCATCGGTGCCCTTCCCCAGCTCTGCACGGTGATGGGACAGTACTTGGCTGACAAGGATGTCTGCACCAATATTGCCAGAATATTCAGGTAGGTGGACTAGGAAAACGAAGTAACCTTACACAAATGCTAAGGCTTAAATTTTGGGTTATCTTTAATATTTGTGTGTATGTGGCTGGCAAGGAATCCTATTTTTGCTTCTTACTTTCCCCAGCAGAAACAGTAAATCTAGTGGCCCACGTTCAAAATAAATGATGTGAAACGGGGCACGTGGGTGGCTCAGTGGGTTAGGGCCTCTGCCTTCGTCTCGGGTCATGATCCCGGGGTCCTGGGATCGAGCCCCGCATTGGGCTCTCTGCTCAGTGGGGAGCCTGCTTCCCCTTCTCTCTCTGCCTGCCTCTCTGTCTGCTTGTGATTTCTCTCTCTGTCAAATAAATAAATAAAATCTTAAAAAAAAAATTAAATGATGTAAAACTAATGACCCCATTTCCCATGTATTCCTAATGTGATTCTAAACTCATCCATTGTAAGTCACCTTAGTTCTTTGGTGAGTTGTGAGTTATCCTGGGGTTTTTACAGAATAAACAAAAATTCCTCTTAGCTTATTGGAGATAAAGAGCTGTATCACAAAACGCGATAAACTTTCTGGTATACTTGGAAACTGTACTTAAGGATTATAATTCAAAAAGGGGAGCACTGCTTAGAAAGTCTGATCTGACCTGATTAGTAATAGAAGGATATTTTATTTCAGTTGTGTGACTGAACTTTGGCTCACATATTCACTCGGCATGTTTACACTTCAGTCCAGAAGTGAGGACCATTCTGAATCCAGGTCTCTTCAAAGCAAGATGTTAAATTTCAGAACTGTATTTAAATTATGCATTTATATTTCCTCCCTCACTGCTCCTTGCCAATGTTTTTACATAATTATCCTTCTCAAGAGACCTGGGCCTTTCTTAAACTTCACTGTAGTTGTTCAGCAAAATAGAACATTCTCTGAAGACAGAATTGGTAACTGACCCCGGGATGAGGATGGGAGTCCAGATTTGATTTTTTCAGCACTGCGCTTTCCCATATGGGTACTGAATTCTCGGTACTTATCCCTCCCATTTTGAAGCACTATAAAATCATACATTTTGGTTTTGTATCTGGTGGCGTGCAGGGATCCAATTTAATTTTTTTTCCATGTGGCTAGTCAGTTGTCCCAGCACCTTTTATCGAATATGCCATCCCCCCCCACCCCCCCGATTCTAAGTGCCTAGTTAGTCAAACACAAGATTCCATATACTCGTAGGTCTGTTTTTGGACATTCTGGTCCATTCTAAGATCAGCACCACACTGTTTTTACTGTTATAGATCGAAGTCTTGCTATAAGATAAGATGAATCCCTCACCCCTTTTCTCCTTTAAGATCCAAACTCTTCCCTCTTTCTCAAGGATGGGAGAATCAGCTAAGGTTTGTAGTAGGAACTTTAGGGTTTTTCTTGGAATAACACTGAGTTCGTAGGACAATTGGGATGCAAGTGAGGAGAAATGACACCTTTATGATACTGAGTCTTCCATCGATAAACATTTATGATATTTTCTTTTATATCTTCCCATAAAATTTTATAATTTTCTCCAAAAAGATTTTGCACATCTTTTGTTAGATTTATTCCTTCATGGCTTTTGTTGCAACTATAAATGCAGTCTTTAAACATATTTTTTAAGGGAGTTAAGAGGTACAAGCTTCTATTTTTAAAATAAATAAGTCACAGGGAAGAAAAGTACAGCATAGGGAATATAGTCAATAATATTGTAATAACCTTGTATGGTGGCAGATGACGACTACACTTATGGTGAACATGTTATAATGTATAGAATTGTTAAATCACTATGTCATATACTTGAAATTAATATAATAGCACATGCCGACTATAAAATGTGTATAAAATACTTCCTAATTGGTTGTTGCTGCTTTATATAAATAGTATTGATGTTTGCTTATTAATCTTTATCCAGGAATCTTGATGAAATTTAGGTCCAAGTGTTAGTCTATAGATTCTCTTGGATTTTCTAGGCAATTTGTCTACAAATAGAAATAATTTGGGTTTTTTTTTCCCAATTATTACAACTCTTCCCTGCTGTGCCCACCTCTTCCTTACCACCTTGCCCAGGATGTCTCGTAGAAAGTTGTAAGAGTGTTGGACCTGCTGCCTTTCTCCTGACTTCAAAGAAAATATTTTTGTGGTTTTACCAATTAAAAGTAATATTTATCATAGATTTTTGTATATACCCTTCAGAAGGTTAGGGAAGAATTTTCTCACACTAATGGATGTTAAATTTTCTTGAATGCTTGCCCTGAATCTATTCTGATTATGTAGATTTTCTTTTTTAATTCATTAATATAGTAGATCACAGATTAATAGATGTTCTCATGTTAAGCCACTATATACTGCTAGGTTTAATTAGCTAATATTTTGCTCAAGATTTTTCATCTGTGAGTTAGAGTAACCTGTACTTTTCCTTTTTCATATTGTCCTCATCTGGTTTTAGTATCAAGTTTATTCCAGCCTCATAAAATGAGTTGTGCAATATTCCCACCTTTTCTCTTTTCTAGAAGAATTTGTGAAAATTAAACTTACCTGTTTCTTGAAAAATTTGTAGAACTTGCTTGCAAAGCTATTTTGTCCTGGTGTGTGTGTCTCCACACATTCATGTGCGACTATCACTGACTACAGATTCACTTTCTTTAATGGTGATATATTTGTCATATTCTCTATTTGTACTTGGGTTAGTTTCAGAAAGTTATCTTTCTGATGAGCAGGAATCGCCCATTTTATCTAAGTTTTCAAACAATATGCAGTCATTCCAAATGTTCTCTTATTATGCTTTTAATTTCTGTTGCATTTTGAATCGTGTCCCCTTTTATTCTTTTACTAATAATATTATTTAACAAATACTTAGATAGTGAGTACTATGTGCCGGGCAATGTTCTGAGCACTTTCCAAATATGAATTCATTGATTCCTTATAACAGCTTTAAAGGTGGGTACTATCCTTATTGTCTTCATTTTATATATAAGGAAACTGAGTCATGGAGAAGCTCAGTACTATTCTCAGTATCACACAGCCGGAATTCAAACCAGGCTGTCTGTCTGGCTCTGGAAACCATACATTTAAGTACTATGTCACACGGCCTCTGCATTGTTGATACTGATTTTCATTCCTTCTTTTTTTTTATTTTTTTATTTTATTTTATTTTATTTATTTATTTATTTATTTATTTATTTATTTATTTATTTTTATTTGACAGAGATAGAGAGCACAAGCAGGTGGAGCAGCAGGCAGAGGGAGAGGGAGAAGCAGGCTCCCCACTAAGGAAGGAGCCCGATGTGGGGCTCGATCCCAGGACCTTGGGATCATGACCTGAGTAAAGGCAGCCGCTAAACAACTGAGCCACCCAGGCGCCCCTCACTCCTTCTTTTGATTGCTTATGATGTTTCTCCTTTCTTCTTGATCAGTCTTGCCAAAGGTTTGCCAATGTTATTAGTTTTTGCAAAGAACCAGCAGATTTATTGATCCACTCCATTTTATGTTTGTTTTCTATTATATTCCTTCTGTCCTTGTCTGTGTCAACCCTTTTCTTCTACTATCTTTGGATATATTACATTTTTCTTCTGTTTTAGTTAGAAATGCTGTTCCTTTTTTAAATTTCTTCTGAAGACTAGAAATTTTCCTTTAAATGGTACTTTAGTGTATCTCACAAATTTTGATTTATGGGTTTTTTTTTAGTTATTCAGGTCTCCATGTTTTATTGTTAAATCTTCCTGCTTCTTTGACCCATAAGTTATGTTTTTAAGTTTCCAAAAGTATGTTTTCTAAGATCTGTATTCTTACATTGATTTCCTAACTTAATTGTTCTTTGACCAGAGGACGTGAGCTGGAAGACACTTCTCTGAAAATTTACTGAGACTTGTTAATGGCCTGGTAGATGGTCATGTTTTTACAATATTGATGATGTTTTATCTATTAACCTATCACTTAATGAGAGAGTTAGAAACATCTCCCAAGTCGATATAGGTTTGTTAGTACTGCCTCGTGGGTTTTGGTTGGTTGCTTGTTCGCATGCCTTCAAAATTTCGAAGCTGTTTTCAAGGCTTTTAGCTTTCAGGTCTGTTTTGCCTGTTATCAGTGAATCACCACCAGCCTAGTCTATTCAAGCAGTTTAACATTTGTTTCTGATGGGGTCCCAGGGGATTCAGTGGTTGGTATCCAAACAGAATTTGTGTAAATTTCTTAGCTTGTGTTTTCCGAGCCACACGTATAGTGTAAATTCACACCATATACATGTATTAGAGGCTTCAGGTTTCTCTTTTCAAAGGATTCCCCCCCACCCCCCCGTGCCCCCGGAGTCTAGAGCAGACAGCAAGCCTCCTTGTGTCTTCTCTGGACTGGTGTGCGGAATATTTCTAGCCTCCTTTTCAGGCACTGGGCAACACTTTGAACGTCTGCATTTAAAGTAACCATATGTGTATTTGAACTTTCTGAGAAAAAAAAAAACAACAAAGTTTATTTTTATTTTCCCATTTGGCATTTCTGCAGCAAACTTACTTCTTACCATGACTGCTGTGTAGCCTTGGCCAACTATTCCAGATGTTACGCCTTGTTTTTGAAGCTGATAAACAAATACCAGAAGAAACAGGTCAGTTCTTCGTGCATATAATTCGTCAGTATGTCTTTGCATTGGTGTGTTCTTGCGAGCTCCTGGCGGGTAGTCTTATGTTTCGAATGTACCAGTTTCTATGAGAAGCTTCCATTTGATGTGTTCATGGGCAGCCCAAGGAGACAGTTACCCGTAGGAGTTGAGGAGGGAGTAGTTTGAGGCAGAAACGGCTACAATAGGATGGTTGATGTGGTAGGATTCCTGGTTTAGGGAAGAAGGTGGGTGCAGTGTTGTTCCTCCCAGTGACTTATAGACGCTTACATGAAAATCCTCTTGGGGGGCCATGGGGGTCACTTCCAGGCCCCACCCCAGGCCTGCTGAGTCAGATGGGTTGCAAGGGGCCCGGCCATCCCCACCTCAATGAGGACCATGGGGACCTCTGATGCAAAGTACAGTTTGGGATCCCCTACACTGGGTATACTCTAAAGATTCTTCTAGCCCTGAAATTCTCTAATTCTTTGACACTTTAGTATTTAGAGGATGAAATTCTTCCAAAGTAAGGTAAGTATCAGAAAGAAAAGAATTTGGTGTTAATGGATCGGGTCAAAGTATATATAGTTGTTTAAAGGAAGGAAGAAGTCACAAATGACTCCACCTTAATAAAATCATAATAGTACAAACATTAAGGTTTATTATAAGTTTTTGAATATTCATTAAATGCAGTTTATTTTTATTCAGCTTTATAAATGCTTAAGGTGACATCAACTCTTTAGTGAGACAGTATGTATTCATTTCAAGTATGGTAAAATTTCCGAATCACTAAGTTTAAAACCAAGTAATTTATGTGTATACTAAGAACAAAAACGAAGCCTTGTGTTTGTTGATATTGGTCATCTCAAAACCACCTCAAAATATAATCCCTGTTTGCCACAAATAGTACTGAACTTATTTTTACCCAGCCGAGTACTTCTGCCGAGAATGACTAAGTTTGTCAGATTTGATGCTATTATTAGCTAATTTATTAAAAGGTTACTAGTCTCTTTTTGGCTATACAGATGACAGAGAAGTTTCTTTGCTCATGTTATACCATTACTACATTTTGAAGATGATAAAACCTTGCTTAAAGTGTTAAGTTTTTATTTAGCTTTTAAGCAGCGATTTACAAATATG
>CM052886.1:46417670-46530165 GCA_028534135.1 Potos flavus | reverse complement strand
CTTTCTACTGATTGTTAACTCTGCCTTTGGTACTCTTCACTTACCTTTTGTGATTATTTGCTTGGAATTAGGAGGGGAAACTCACTATAAAACTTGTTAAAAGTGTCACCTAAAGAAGTCTTAAATAAAATTGAATATGAACAGGCTCTTAGTGAGTGGACCTGAGGGGACTCTTTGATGACTTGGCCTTTGTCACTTCGCATCTTCAAGGGCCAATTAATATTACAAGATGTAGCTCTCGAGTCCCCTCCTTTATGAAGCCCTTCAAAACCCTCAATTCTTTTTTTTTTTTTTAAGATTTTATTTATTTATTTGACAGAGAGAGAGAGTTCACAAGCAGGCAGAGAGGTAGGCAGAGAGAGAGGGAAGCAGGCTCCCTGCTGAGCAGAGAGCCTGATGCGGGGCTCGATCCCAGGACCCTGAGATCATGACCTGAGCCGAAGGCAGAGGCTTAACCCACTCAGCCACCCAGGCGCCCTAAGACCCTCAATTCTTCCCGCATCCGTGTATCATTTTAAAGATTTAAATATAGCCAGTACACCTGGCTAGCACACCCAGAGCTAAGGACCCAAGCAGAATGTCTCTAATCTTAACCACTTCACTGTAATTAAGAAAAATTACTTAAAACTTAGAAATAAGATGCTGGGCTGGGAGGCTACATGTCCCGACAAAGTCATGCTGGGGAACTGTCCGATAGGCAGGGCTTAATTCTCCAGGGGAATGTATCTGTGTTTAAACTTGCTATTTACCATTTGATTAGAACTCAGGCACTATAAAGTTACACATTAATTTGTAGATTTTTCTCTGGTAGACAAGATAACCTCAAAAGGTATGGTTTTATGACCTGTAGGCTATTAGCCAGGTGTGTATCTAACCTAGTAATCTAACATTCTTTTTAATGCTTGTAAGCACCCAATTCTTTGATTGTTCTTGGAGCCAACTTAACCATTGTATTGGCTCCCTCATTAATGAGATAAGTAATTTTTTTAATGTGTTAATTTTATATCTGTATGAGTCATGTTGTTAACTCTTCAAAAATTCTACTTTGACTCCGTCCTGTGTTTTACTTATCCTAAAGAATGAAATGTTTACAGTTTTGAACCATCTCTGATTTTTTTTCTAGTGAGAAAAATGGACACATAATTTATATTTTCCTCAAGACCAAAATATTTTAGAAGAGCAGGGAAATTGTTCAGGCTACAAGGAAGTAGTTATATGCCCCAACTACTTCCTAAAATCATTAACCAAAAGCTCCATACTCCATAGGTCTTTATAAATATTTCTTTTGTGATTCTCCAAATGGTTATTTTTTTGTGTGGCTGCCTCGCCCACTACTGGGAAAATTCCTGAAGGACACAGGCCTTGTTTTGATAAACCTGAGATGATGCTTGGTGTAGTAGACACATGATAAAATGCTGAAAGAATGAATTTTGAGTATTTGAAATGCTTTGGAATCTGTAAAGCATGGTAAATTATTTCTTCTAGTATTCTAGTACTTCTTCTTAAATATTTACTTTCCTTTTCCTAGTTTGGAGGCGGAATAATAATAATTTTTCCCCACATTTTTCACATTGGTGAACTGCCATACACAGGACTAAAACAGAAGTAATGGATTTTAAATTACTTCAGACCAGGGTAACATTTTAGGTCCATGTTCCCAAATGGCCAGGTGAATATGATTTGTATTTCCTCACTTTGAGAAATAAAAGTAAATCCAGAAAACCCACCTCAGGCATGTTCTGCTGGGAATGTATTAATCTGCAGTGGCTAAAAACCGCTACACCTGAAATTTATTTGGATGTTGAGGTTTTGAACTAATCTTTGGAAAATCCACCAGGCCTCCAGCAACTTATAGAATTGTTACTTCCTATAATTATTTTTGTTTACAAAAATCCTAGACTAAGTTGCATTGTAGACGTATACTTGGAAGGATTGGTAATCTCTTAATATACATAGCTATCACCAAGTGATTAAACAAGCAGAAAGAGTCTATATTCCATATCTTTCTTCTGAGAGGTCACTATTAACTTTGCTTAAAAGTCTGAGGGCTATACTGGGAATCAGCAGAGACTTCATTTTTCTGAGATTCATTTTTAAAGCAAAGCGTGTTCATGGCTAAGCATATTTTCCAAGAATACAGAAACAAAAATTAAAAAAAAAAAAAGGGGAAAGGAAGGAAAAAGAAAGACCCCTCCATACACCTCTTTAAGTGATTTTATCAAGCTGGTGAGAAGCTTTGCAGGAAACTGTCTGCCACTTCCATGATCCACCAAGGGGGAATTTCTGTTTTGACCCGGGGAGTGCCAGAGCTGATGGCTGCTGGGGAAGTAGAATATTTCCTCCTCTATCTGCTGCTTTTCCCACTGAAGGAAGGAAGGAAAAAAGGAAGGAAGAAATTATGAGAAAATGCCAAAAAATGGCAAAAGAATTCCCCCCCCTTTTTTTTTACATTATTCATATTCATCTCTTGTCAAGGTCAAGTCTGACTTCTGCATATAAGAATGGGTCTTTTTAAAAATGTACTTGATTTGTGTCTATCAGGTCAGTGATAATGAAGGGTTGGGGAGCATTTTCCCTTTTATATTCTACACCTCTGTGTTGTGAGAATTTGTTACAAGGAACATGGATTCTTATTTTTTAAAGTGATATTATAAAAATAGACAGTAGGTCTTAAGATGGAGAGATTTCTAATTCTTTCTCGATAGTAGCTCCTAAATGATCATCAGAATCCCCTGGGGAGCTTTAAAAATATAGGTTCTCAGGGCCCCACCTTTGGAGATTCTGATCCTGGGCTGGAATGGGGCCCAAGGACCTATTTTTAGAGGCTCCTCAAGTGCTTGAAATGCATAGCAGCTTTGGGAACCCTGTGATATAAATTATTAAGGTGGTTGCTTAAAACAATTTTCTCCAATATCAACAGCGGAGGTTTTCTATAGAATCTCAAGAGATTTTAAAGTGATGAATCAAATCAGCCACACAGGGTCAGTCTTTCTCTGTGGGGCCCGTGGCTGACAGTGAATCTCCCTTGCAAAGTGGGAGCCAAACTAGCAAGACAAAGCAGGTACAGGCGGAGGTTTCCCCAGCAAGCGGGGGTAACTGGGCCTTTTGCTTTTTGCACCAAGAGCTGAAGGCTTTCTTAGCTAGAGAAAATGAGATGGTTTATTAGACTCTTCCACGAATTTTTTTTTTTTCCTGCTGGACTTGTGTCAAAACAGCTACTGCTGGATAAAAGAAAACAAACAAAAAAGGGGTCGTGGGACTGCTCCCGGGCGTAACACTGATGGTGCTTAACAACACAGCCTCACGTTGGTGAGGGTTCAGGCGCCGGTTGGGATGAACCACTCAGGAGAGGCAAGTTCAGGCTTTCTCCTGCAGGACCCTTGGAATGGCCTCAACCTCAGGTAACTAGACAAACCACGAGTTGCGGATTCGCAGTTAGCGAAGTCACCCCCAAATTTTATTGTTAAAGTAACCACCAAATGTTCCCGCTGGTGTCCTTTGAGGAAGTCCAGTGTAGACCCATATCTAAACTTTGTAAGTTTGCAACAGATACATGTGAGGAAGATTCGTGCACATACAAAAAAGGCTGAGTTGGCTCCAGCCCTCTTTGCACACAGCCCTCCAGCGAGGTGGGCCTGTCTGTGGCGGATGGCTGTGGTACCAGCCAGGGTTTCTGGTTTTTCAACCATCTTAGAGAAAAGGAATCCACTCCTCCCAGCTCTTACAAAGGACTTCCTCAGGGAGAACAAGGGAAACGTCTTTGGCTCCTGTCTGAGGAGGCTAATTGGTCCAAGATCCATGGTACAATTCATAACTTCGGTTCCCACACACACACAAATGGAGACCAAAACACAACATTTCAGTCAGCTCAATGCTGTTTGAAAGCTAAACTTCAGCATGAGGTAGAGCAGCTATTACAAATGCTAACCAAAGCTCGATTAAATGACACTTCTCATTTCAGAAATGTGCACATATTGTATGATTTATGGTGTAAACTACATTTGGTACAAACCAAATGTACCAACAGATGGGTCTCGCAACGCAGGAGTGAGCAGGGTCGGTAGCATCCTTGCAAATCGGGGCCGCCTCAGAAAGTGCCTCTGACGTCAGCGTCGCGGCAGTTAGCATCTCCGCAAAATATGTTTGGGTTTGTTTTCTGGAAGAACGTGAAGGGATTTTCCCCACTTCTTCTGGAAATATCTATTGGGCAGGAGATCCGGTAAAATGTCTCCAAGAAGCTTTGTAAGATGGGCAATATTTCACAGAGGTCATGGTCCAGAAAGAATAATCTTTATCTGCATTCCCATCACTTGCACCCATGGAGTAGCTGCCTGTCTAACCCTCTCCATTTTTAGATGGGGTCACTTTCTTGTTTTGTTTTTTTTTTTAACTGGAACTTCCAGTGGCAAGCCCGTCATCAGAGCACTCGCAAACAGTCTGGGAATCGCCCGACGTGTCCTTGCTTGTGCCGCTTTCAAAGTCATGCCTCCCTCATTCCATTTGGACTTCTTTCCGGGGAAGCGGTCATGTTCAGCCAGGCATGCACAGTGAGCACCGTCTCATCTGGACTGCTTGGAAATGGCCGTGTTGACAGCGAGACCCGGAATGTCTGCAGAGTGGGGGCTGACCGCGCCACTGTCTGCCGTCTTTCTAGCTGTTTGTTCCTCCCTAACGCAACCACAGCGGTGCAGCCATCCAGAGCTAACGTGCCCGCTCTCTCCCCCCATCGTGTGTGGGGCCCATGAGGATTGGCCAGGAAGGCACCTCCACCCCTTCCCCCGGAGCCTTTATATGGCAACTTGGCTCCCGCCTGGCAGGAGCGCGCCTGTGGCTCTCTTCCCAGCCCCTCTGCAGGCGCATTCCCAGTGGGTACTGCTAGCATTTGGCTGAGCTCGCTCCTTTTTTCAGCCTTGGCCTTGGTCTGCACCCCGGACCGGGCGCGCAGCACAATAAGCCCTCAGCTTGTTCATTCTTTCCAGCTCCTGCTGCTTTGCCCTTGTGGAACTGACTCTTCCCCTGCGCAACACGGAACCCGAACGCCTGATTTATGTCTGCGGACTTAAAAAAAGAACAGAGCCCAGTGAAATTCTAGCCTTTCCTGGCGCTTTGGAGTGATCCAGAAGCACGTAGCTGGGGCTTGATAAATGACTGCCGGTGGACAGATGAGGCATCAAGCGTGGTCTCTTCTGGTTTGTAAACGATGGTCCACTTAGATCCTGGGTTTCGAGTCTCCAGCATCTCAGATCCTTCCGTCTTGTACGGGTCAGCGCTTCTGCAAACTGTGCACCCACTTTCAGGACCCCAGAGTTAATTAACATCTTTGCGGGAACGCAGCCTGCCTTCTGCGTGGGTAAAACCGATCTGTTCTTCAAGCCACCATAAGTTCGACTCATGTGGACGATTCATGTTGACCTTTTGTTTGAGGCTGGGAAGTTGGGTAAAGGTGGCAAATTGCCAATTGGATCCCGATTCAGCTCTCAGATCCACATTGCATGAGAAGCTTCTACCCAATTTTAAACGGGGCACCATGAAGATATTTGCCAAATGTTTTCCTTTACTCACTAGAAGTAGTTCTCTCCTGAGTAAGTGGCGTCTGCTGAACATGGTTTATTCTTTCTGTGATAGTTTGATATGGTTCCTTCCCTCTGGTCGGCATGATGCACACCAGTTATTTTAAGGCCGGGTAGGAAAGTGTGGGCCTCAAGGAGGAATATGTTCGCTTTGGCTGCCTGTGGGCAGGGCTAATAACGTTAGGTCATGCGGAACTGTTCACACGGGCCGGACGGTCACACGGTGCATTGGACGCTAGCTTTGACATTTACGAGGCGGTGTATGTTTTTGAGCAAGGGGATGACGTAAGAGCCTCAGGAAGTGGTGTTAATGTTGATCCCAGAGGGAGGACCCCCTCAAGGGTCTGTGGCAGAAGTCTATACACAGGCACCCCTCCCATCCAGGGGGCAGGCGTGGGAAGGAGGGATGGGGGGAGATTCTGAGATGCCAGAGCAAAGGGAACTTGGCGACTGGTTGATGAGAGGAGTGAGGAATCACAGATGCCTGCGGGGCCAAGTCTGGGGGATCAGACAGGTGAGGGTTATGGGGAAGGAGGAGATGGGCTGAAGGAGTTTGGGAATCCGTCTGTGAGCACAGATACTCCAAGTCCTGCCCCTTCTTACCAAGGTTGGACTTGGGGCTCCGCGAGCACCGTGAAGCCTGAGTCTCCATGTCTCTGAGGAGCCTCCTTCGCTGACTTGAGGCCAGTCACTCCCATGTGGAAAGCAACATCAACACAGTGCTGCTTGGAGCCTGCCCCTTGCTTTGTTCCAGTTAAAACAATTTCATTTATAGCAGCACGGGGCCCATCGAGACTGAGTACCGTGCTTGCTCGCGAGGGCACGACATATTCGAAACTAAAAAGAATATCCCACAGGCTATGACTGAAAGGCACGTTGGAGGTCAGGCCTCTTGTGAGAGGCGGACCTCTTTGTCTGAGCTCTGGTTGGCCACCACTGTTGCGGGGCCGAGTCCACTTTCATGCACGATGAGAAAGTCCCTGCGAACCGGTGATACTAGACTGCTTTCTCTGAGCAAAAAATTCTCTCTCCTCATTCATCTTCATTTTGCTGTTTCCAAATTCATGGCTGGGGTATCAATCTGCAACCTGGTGTTAAATTTATTAAAAATGCTCCAAAAGTTAGGGTTGACTTATAGGAGGTTCTCAGAGACTGAGAATAAAGGAGCGAATCTGTACCTCGAAGGAGACCTATATACCGATGAAACGATTCTCTGCTACGGTTTCAAGCTGTGGTCTCCACACATCGATAATTTGGGCCTTTATCTAATTTTTCAAATCTTTATAGAATATTTAATCAAGGGGCACTCTGTGGACTTGAGAAGGATTGGGTCGTGGGACAATAAATAACCTGTCTGCGCTACAGTGCGAGGCAGTCCTCCGCGCAGTGCCGACCACCCAGGGCCAGCCACGGGGCCTCGCGAGGCCTCCTGCTCCGCCAGGCCTCTCAGGGATTCCAGAGGAGTCCAGACAAGCGCCAGCTCTGCCAGCCTCCTGGGAGACAACTTCTATTTCGGCCTCGTCCACGTTCCCTAGATCTGCAGAGAATATATTTGAGAAAGGTGGGGGGGGGGCGGTGGGAATGAAAAGCTGCCTTAGCCAACCCTGAGGAAGAGGACAGACCCAGTGAGCATAGCAGTTGCTGGAAGCTCGGTGCTGCAAGCCGCGCAATCTGCCATTCCCATTTGTTGATGTCGCATGCCATCCTTCAGTTGGCATCACGGCTGCCAGGAACCACCCCCTCCTTTTTCCATCCGAAGGCAGGGAAAGAGGCATTGTGGCAGAGTTAACTCTTCCTGCCCTGAAGTCTAGAGTTTCTCCTCCCCCGCCCCTGGGAGGGGGTGCGGGGGGGGGTGTGTGTTGATAATCTGTGCCATGTTAGGGTCCACACAGATAGTAGAAGTCAAAGGGGCCGAGGGAATTTTTCCAAAGAAGAAAAGCAGCACTTAGTCTCTCCCAGATTGGACCACATGTGACGGGAATGGAGGTCACCTGAATTTGGAAGGACAGTGATCTCTAAGGAAAGCTGCCTTTTTCTCCAGCCTGGAATGATCCAGTCCGAACACTCCTGGCAAGTTGGCAAGGATGGGTAGAGACGGCACAGGTCTAGAGACACCTGCCGCATTCTCCGAAAGAGGAAAACACACACAGGGAGGCAGAGGTGAAAAAGCAAGTCCCGGGAAGAGGGAACGGGGGGGAGGGGGCGGGCGGAGAAATAGTCCAGCATCCTTCCAAAGACAGTTGTGACATTTTACAGGGTAAATTGAGTAGCCTGATGTGACTTAGCAAAAAGAATACCACTCCTTTTTATGTTTTTTAAAGAAGTCATTGAAAGTCACATAGAAGGTCTTTCCCGTTTTGCTTACCGTGCTTCTGAGGAGATGGGAGAGGGGTGCAACCCGGGACCCAGCGTGAGGTCCAGAAACGTCAACAGGGCTGTCGTCGGGTGCGTGAGGGAGGGACTACCTGGATTGCGGAGCGTGGGAACAGCTTTGTTCAGAGGAAAGGACTACAAGCTATCATTTTTAATGAATTAATTTGTATATCTAAATGCTTGGAACAGTGCCCGGCCCATCATAAACGCCGTTCTTTCACTACTGCTGCTGTTACCACTATTGTAGCCGACTACTGTAATTTTTCGGTTCTAGAACTCGTGTGGCGTGTCTTCACTCAGAAACCATACATCAAAGTTGATGCGAAACGCTCCTTTTCCTCAGCTTAGGAAATATGAAATGGAATAGCCTTCGAGGAACCTAATTCTCAGAAATACCCAACGTCCTGTTGGGAAAACGTCCTGCTTTTCTGCTGGGCGAGGCTAGGGCGGAGGGGCGCTTTCCTTCCAGAACCCAGGGAGGAGTCTCTGCTCTTAGGAACGATGTGAAGTAACCACTGGTTTTATGCGAGGGGATGGGTATTACAAGGAAACTGTGCTTGTGTGAGATGTAAGACCCACAGACTTCAGCTTTTTTAGGGAACCATCTGGTGATCAGAGACCGACAAAGGGACCCCAGTTCCCAGGGAGGGGATTGTCCCAGGTACTCTTTCTCGAGACCCGCTGCTTTTGACTGGCCAGCCAGGCCCGTCCTCCCCTCCAGAGAGCCGAATTTCACACGTTTCAAGGTTGGAATTACCTCCAATGGATTTGAATTCAACCTTACCCCACGGATGTTAGCCTCGTCCTCGCAAATAGATTAGAAGCTCTTCAGAGCCCCTTGTCTCATATTGTTCCTGGGAGTGTATTCTCCCAGGCCCCCAGCATCGAGAGTTATCTAGGGACTGGCATTCAGGTCCCGGTGGCCCAGGAGCGGGTTCTCCTGACTGGATGACTGGCCGCGGTGCGTTGTGCGCCGAGCGGAGGTTTTCCCAGTGTGAACTCTGCTGGACCAGCGCCAGTTCTTGCTGGCGTGTTAGCCTCTGACTTTCTTCATGTTGACAAATGGTTCCCAGCTGCACAAGCTGCGGCCTCGCTTCTCCTCAGCCAGTGGCAGGGAAAACTTTTCTTTCAAGAACAAACAGGGACAAGTTGGTGTTGGCCGAGTTGCCCCAGGCAAATCCAGAGTCTTGTCCTTTGTCTGTGACCCTCTGCTCTCTGCTACACGTGGTCCCTGGGCTGCCCACCCCCCCACCCCCAGGTCCCACCTAGACCTGGCTCCCCAATTAAAACAGGTCCAGGGCTCTGCCCTTTGTCCCTGGTGGTTAAGGCTACTAATTACTACAGATCTGATAAACAAAGCCGAATTTACTGGAAATCCCTCCTGGTGACGTATTTGCATTTTATTTTTATTTTACTTTTTAAAGAAATATTTTATTTATTTATTTGAGAGACAGAGAGCACACTCAAGTGGGAAAGGGGCAGGGGGAGAGGGACAAGCTGACTCTAAGCTGAGTGCAGAGCCTGATTTGGGGCTAGAACTCACAACCTGAGGTCATGAGCTAAACCAAAATCCAGAGGAGTCTTAAAGGGCTGAGCCACCCAGGAACTCTGCATGTTTGCATTTTTAAAGGAGATAATTCCTTAACTGCTCTGCAAAAGGCAAGGCAAAGGAGGTCCTTATAGGACAGGCCCTGTGGGAGGCAGGGCTTGGCTGTAGAAAGGACTCCAGGTCAGGGGAATCCTGGGTTCAAATCCTGGCTCACTCCTTGCTAGCTGTGTGGCCAGGCAGCTTCTGCAAACCCCAGTTTCTGTCAGATTGCACAGTGCCTGGCACAATGAGAGTTAGCACCCAGATCAGTTAGAGCCCCTCCATGAGTGTCCCTTCAAAGTCCCTTCCTGGGGTGCCTGCGTGGCTCAGTCGGTTAAATGTCTGCCTTCAGTTCAGGTCATGATCCCAGGGTCCTGGGATTGAGCCCCAAGCCCCACATCAGGCTCCCTGCTCAGTGGGGCATCTGCTTCTCCCTCATCCTCTCCCTCCCCACCGCTTGTGCTCTCTCTCTCTCTCTCAAGTAAATAAATAAAATCTCAAAAAAATAAATAAAGTCTCTTCCTCCCAGAGGGATTCCCTCACCATCCGTGGGTAGGGGGGAGGCCAACTGTACTGGGTCGTCTGTCTGTTGTTGTAGAATTAAGAATGTAATTGTTTTTGTATCCTGTTCAGTTGTAAATTGTTCTCAGCTTGGGATTTTTAGAAACACTTACTTATTGTGAAATACAGCTGACATGCAGAAAAGTGCATGAAACACACATGTACAATTTAGCAAATTGTGATAAAGGTGTCGCCCATGTAACCACTACCCTGGTCAAAGAAGAAAAGTACTGCTTTTTTTTTTTTTTTTAAAGATTTTATTTATTTATTTGACAGAGAGAGAGAGGGATCACAAGTAGTCAGAGAAGCAGGCAGAGAGAGAGGAGGAAGTAGGCTTCCTGCTGAGCAGAGAGCCCGATGCGGGGCTCTATCCCAGGACCCTGAGATCATGACCTGAGCCGAAGGCAGAGGCTTTAAGCCACTGAGCCACCCAGGTGCCCTGAAAAGTATTGCTTTAAAGTGGAATATTTATATGACACAGTGATTCTCAGCTGGGGGTGATTTTGCCCCCAGCAGACATTTAAACCTTTTGGTTGTGGGGGCGCCTGGCTGGCTCAGTCAGTAGAGCATGCAATTCTTGATCTCGGTGTCATGAGTTCAAGCCCCACGTTGGGTGCGAAGCCTACTTAAAACAATGGTTAACCCTTCTTGGTTGTGACGTCTGGGGAGGCACTACTGGCATCCCCAGTAGGGGCTGGGAATACTGGCTGCTAAACACAGCCCCCCACAGCAAAAATTATCCTGCCCCCAAAGTCTGTGGAGCCCGGGTTGGGGAAGCCTGATGCAACACAATCTGATGAACCATCGTGTGGAACACCCGATTTCTGGAAACACAATGCTTCTATAGGAGGTGAACTCATAGGGAAGGATTTAGGTGGTCAAGAAACCAGTTAGTGTCCATACTTATACATAATGTGTTATCAGTAATCCCATCCCACTCAACTAATTGTTCCCTGGGGGATTAAAAAAAAAAGCCAGCTAGAATTTCAGATGAAGGATCTGAAGTTAATAGCCCTTGCTAATAGCATCCCTCAGTTTGTATTCTCTCACCGTTGCCAAATGCTTTTAATCTCCCCTGTCAATTTGCACCAATCTTGGGAATCAAATACTAGACAAGTTAGGAGAAGCCAGATGTGTTCCATCCTACTATTAATTAACTCGTGAATAAATTAAATACTGTACTCTTTCCAACGACTGGTCCCGGCCCCCCGCGCCCTTGTAACCGTCTTCCCTTTGCTGCAGGATTTAGTCGTCCGCATTGTCTTTATTCTCGGCAACCTGACGGCGAAAAATAACCAGGCTCGCGAACAGTTTTCCGAAGAGAAAGGGAGCATCCCGACCCTGCTGGCGTTGTTCCGTGCGTTCTACAAACTGGACCTGTGTGCGGAGAAGCGGGCGGCGGGCGCGGAGCCGCCCCCGACGCCCAGCCCGCGGGCCCAGGCCGAGGACGTGCTCATCAAGCTGACCCGGGTGCTCGCCAACTTAGCCATCCACCCCGGCATCGGCCCGGCGCTGGCCGCCAACCCGCACGCCGTGGGCCTGCTGCTCGCCACGCTGGGTAAGGCCCCCGCCGCCGCCTGCAGGGGACGCAGCCCGGTGGCCCCCGGCGCGGGGAGGGTTTCAGGGGTGCAGTCGGCTCACTTGAATGACTCTTCTCAGCTGCAGGCAGGAAAATTCCTCTTCTGCTCAGAACTGCCTCAAAAGTAACCCAGACTAAAAAAAAAAAAAAAAAAGTAACCCAGACTTAAAAAATATATATATAATATATATTACATATATATACACACATATATGTATGTATATATATATGTATTAAATATTTGTTTTAAATATATACTTAAAATCCACATTAAAAATATATATAAATATATTTTTTCATATATATATATTTGAAAAGAAAAGAAAAAAAATAGTTACTAAAATCCACTGAAGTGTACACCTTGAAGAGGATTTATTTTATAGTATGTGAATTTTATCACAATTAAAAAAAAAAGGGGTACCAATCAAATTGCCAAAAAAATAAAAGGGTACCAATCGAATTGCCAAAAATTGGCCAAACTAAGCACAAAGAGTTTAAAATCCTTCATTTTTCCTGGGTTAGCCCACGTGATGAGAGTGTATTTTTTTCTTAGGTTTTTACAGTATCTGTAATCATGGCCTCCCCGTCATTCAGGTCCCATTTCCCCCCATTATTCGCCACCACACTCTTCCATAGCAAACTACCAGAGACTGGGTGTCTTAACCCAGAGAAGGTTGTTTCCCGTGGTTCTGGAGGCCAGAAGCCCAAGGTCGAGGGGCCTGGCCCGGGTGGGGTCTGGGACAAGAGCTCTCTTCTTGGCTTGTAGACAGCTGACTTCTCACCAGGTCATCACGTGTGGTTCCTTGGAGTGTGCCCTCAGGGAGAGAGTGGATGATCTCTCTCTCTTTCTCTTTTTCTAAGACCACCAATCCTAAGGGATAAGGGATAAGGACTCTATCCTTACGACCTCACCTAACTTTACCCCCTAAAACCCCTGTCCCCAGTTACAATCACACTGAAGGTTAGGGCTTCCACATATGAATTTGGGGGAGGGGACACAATTCAGTCAATAATATTCTGCTCCTGGCCCCCCCTCCCCAAATTCATGTCCTCCTCACATGCAAGACACATTTATTCCATCTCTATAGCTTCAAAAGTTTTAATTCATTCTGGCATCAACTCTAAAGTTTAAGGATCAACATCTCATTTAAATATCATCTACATCAGATATTGTGAGACTCAAGATACGATACATCCTGAGGAAAGAATTCCTCTCCTGTGAACCTGTGAAACCGGACATGTAACATGCTTCTGAAATACAGGGTGGGGCGGGCCTAGGATAGACATTCCCATTCCCAAGGGAGAAACAGGGAAAAAAGAAAAGGTGGCAGTTCCCAGGCAAGGCTACCAGCTAGCCAGGTGAATTCTGTCGTAGTTTAAGACTTGAAAGCTATCCTCTTTGGTTCGGTGCTCTGCCTTCCAGACCCATTGGGGCGGTGGTCTGACTTCGCATCTCTCAGTCAGGGTGCCGGGGCTCTGCAGGCTGGTCTCCTCCTCAGGGCTTTGGGGTAAAGGTGTCTGGCCTGCTGAACCCGAGGCAGGGGCCCTGGCTGTGATCTCTACTCAACTTTGGGGTCATTTCCACTCTTCCGGAAGAATAGTGCCCACTCACAGCCCAATAGGTCTCTCCTCCTGTCCCATCACATGCAAGGATAGCCTTCCTGTCTCAGAGCCTTTCGGTTCCAACTGGCAGGGTTTCTGCCCACAGAATCCCAGAAGCTCTGTATTGATTGATGTTCCAAATGCACGCTTGGTTCCCTCTAGCACATGCTTTTGTACTTTCTGCCATAGGGATAGACTGAAAATCTTCCAGATCTTCAGCTTCTAGTTCCTTTTGCTTAACAAATCTTTCTTCAATTCATCTCTCTCTCCTCACATTTTACTATAATGTCAGGAGAAGCCAAGCCACTCCTCAAACACTTTTGCTTAGAAATCTCAGCTCAATATCCAATATCATTGCTTACAAGTTCTACCTTTCACAAAACACTAGAATGCAAACATAATTCAGCCAAGTTCTTTGCCATCTTACAACAACTATCACCTTTCCTGCAGTTTCAGTAACCTGTTCCTCCTTTCCTCAGAAGGGCCTTTCTGTCCATATGTCTACCAACATTCCGTTCATGATTATTGTTGTGTTCCCTAACAAGATGGAAGCTCTCTCTCCCGCTCCCCTCTTCTTTCTGAGCCCTCACCCGAACTGCCTTTAACATTTCTTATTTCCAGCACGCACCCCAGACTCCTCCAGCCTCCCGTTATCCCCCCGTTCTAAAGCCGCCGCCACACTTTTAGGTACTTGGCACGGCAGCAGCCCACTTCGTGGTGCCAACACCCGTCCCAGTCCACCACGGCTGCCACAACAAAAGAGCATAGACTGGGTGACTTCAACAGAATTATTTCTTCACACTCTGGAGACCGGAAGTCTGAGACCGGGCGGACATCGTGGCTGGGTTCTGGTGCAGTCTGTCTCCCTGGCTTGAGGATGGCTGCCTTCTCTCTGTGGCTCACACAGCCTCTGCTGGCGTGTGCCCTCGGAGAGCATGTGCTCTCCTCTCTTCCTCTTCTTGTTTTGTTTTATTTTATTTTTATTTTATTTTATTTTATTTATTTATTTGTCCGAGAGAGAGAGCACAAGCAGGGGGAGAGGCAGGCAGAAGAAACAGGCTCCTCGCTGAGCAAGGAGCCCAATGCTGGGCTCGATCCCAGGACCCTGAGGTCATGATCTGAGCTGAAGGCAGACACTTAACCGACTGAGCCACCCAGGCGTCCCCCTTCCTCTTCTTATAAAAGCCACCAGCCCTATAGGATAAGGATTCTACCCTTATGACCTCATTTAATCTTCATTACCCCTTAAAAGCTGTACTTCCAAATACAGTTACATTATTAGGGCTTCAACATATGAATGGGGGGGCATAATTCAGTCTACAGCACCTCCTTCCACTTTTTAGGCCTTGTTGTTTCCCGCAGTCACCCCTGCCCGCCAGTGTGCAGGGAAATTAACTACCACACAGAGTGACCAACTTAGCTACTACTTACCAGGCTCTGAGAGATTTTCTCATTGTCGAAGAAACATTAATACCTGATGAAAATGATGTTTTGGGGTAACCTTTGAACTTGGCCCCCTGCTCTTCATTAAGATCCATTATTGAGTGCTTAGTGCTTAATGAGTCCTATGCTAAAGGAGGTTTATCTCAGCCTGCTCAGGCTCCGTGTAACAAACCACCACAGACAGGGTGGCTTAAACCACAGACATCTATTTTCTCACATCACAGTTCTGGAGGCTGGAACCCCAAGGTCAAGGGGCCAGCAGGGTTGGCGTCTAGTGAGGATGCTCTTTCTGGCTTGTGGAGGCTACTTTCCTCCTCTTCTGAGGGCAGCAGCCCTATTGGACGAGGGCCTAATTCTGATGACTCATGTAACCCTTCATCACCTCCTCGCAGGCCCTCGCGCCAGATTCAACCACATTGGGGGTGACGTCACACTGGGCTCCTCCATATGAGCTTGGAGAGGAACACCAACCTGCAGTGCATCACAAGGTTTAAAAACACGTAGTGTCTGCTCTCCAGGAGCTCTGGGTCTATGGTGGAGGGGTGCCAGGCATGCCGACAGGAAGCCGATGACAAGCACCAGCAGCAAGGCCGACATAGGACATGAGGCCCGAGGACTTGGAGCCCCAGGACTTGTCTCTAGAGGCCAGTCTCTTCGCAGAGGGTCTTTGAAAATTAAAACAAACAAACAAAAATGTTTCCAATAAGGACTAGCCCTTTCAGCAAGCTCCCAGATTTAGAGATTTGCTGCCTTAGTGGCCAGCTCCAAATTCTAGACTTTCTTACATCTGTGAGCCAGCAGCACAAGGCTGTGTGATTCTCTCAAGCCCTCTGGCAGCAAGTGCTTGCCCCACGCAGCTCTACTGGGCACTGAGGAAGAGGCAATAGAAAGAACAGATGGTTGAGTCAGGCACACCCAGACTCAGATGTGGGTTCTGTGAAGTCAGGCAAGGTATTTAACGCCTCTCAGCCTCAGTGGTCTCATACGTAAAATGGGCATATTAGGAGGCTGATATGGACTGAATTGTATCCACCACTCCCTGACTTCAAATGTTGAAGCCCTAACGCTCAGTGTGATGGTATTTGGAGATGGAGCCTTCAGGGGACAATCAGGTGTAGACAAGGTCATGAATTTAGGGCACTCACGGTGGCATTAGCGTCCTTCTAAGAAGAGACACTAGAGAGCTTGCTCTGGCTTTCTCTCGACCATGTGAGGATACGGCGAGAAGGCAGCTGTCTGCAAGCCAGCAAGGACTCTCACTGGAACCCAACCACGCTGGCATCCTGATTCCAGACTTCCAACCTCCAGGACTCTGAGAAAAGAAATTTCTGTTAATTAAGTCCCAAATCTGTGGCATTTTGTTATGGCGGCCTGAGCTGAGACAGATGCACCCTTGGAGTATTATTGTCGGCTCAATTGCTTGTAAGTGCATGTAAGGCATTATTATTAATCATTTACTTTCGTGGGGCTAAGTGCTGTTGTGGTGGGTGCCTCGTAGTGAGTCTCTACCCTCTTGCCCTGGATGTCGCACACTATACGGAAGGCGGTGATACAGAAGAACTCTCCTTTCTTTTCCTGGATGAGCTAAGGAATTCTCCCAAGGTGAGAGAAACAAACCAGATTCCCGAACACTGCTGAAGGTCTAGTGCCATCATTCTGGGGGTGGAGGGAACCAGGGCTCCTAAAATGGCACTTCTACCTCTGCTGGGAGATGAGTCTGGAGGCTGAGTGGAAGACAGGGACAGAATGACCAAGGGTCTCATGTGCGGAGTAAGAGGTCAATCCTTCACTCGTTGTTGCATTCAGCAACTATTTATTGAGCACCCCTGTGGGCCAGAGTCTGTTCTCGCTGCTGGAAATACAATAAAGAAAACAGACAAATCCCTAGTCTCGTAGAGCTTCCATTTTAGGACTAGAAGACAGACATTAAACACATAACAGGTCAGATGATTGCGTGTGCAATGGAGTAGATAAAAGGAGGGTAAGGGAGAAAGAGGAATGGATGCCATTTTATGTAGGAAGGTTAAGGAAACTATGTTCAATAAGGTGACGTCTAAGCAACAACCTGAAGGATGTGAGGAGTGAACCAAGTGGGTAACTGGAAAGAGTATATTCTAGACAGAAGGAATAGCCATGCAAAGGTTCAGGCAGGATCATCCTGATATGTTTAAAAAAGGGGGGGATGGGCAAGAAGACCAGTGTGGTTGGCACTGGGGACCTGAGGGCTGGAACAGCAAATGAGGCCTCCGATGTCAGAACTGGGGCTGCCTAGGGGCGCCTGGGTGGCTCAGTTGGTTAAGCATCCAACCCTTGATTTCAGCTCAGGTCATGATCTTGGGGTCGTGAGATCAAGCACCGCGTCAGGCTCTGCGCTGTACGTGGAGCCTGCTCCAGATCCTTTCTCTTCCTCTCCCTCTGTGCTGCGCCTCCCACAAAAAAAGGAACTGCGGTTGCCCAGGTAGGGCCTGAGGCCCAAGTGGGACAAGTGATGTTAGCTGACTATTAAAGGACCGCCATGGTAAGGACAGACTCAGGGAGGAAGGTGGAAGAAGAAAAGCCAGTTAAGAGGTGAGGGATGGGCTAGGTGGTAGCAGAGGAGGTGAGAAGCGATCAGATTCTGTGTGTTTGGAGGGCAGCATGGTTAGGAGTTAAGAACAGATTATGCCCTAAGGGTCATTCTGCTGAGAGGTGGGGGTGTGAGGAACAGACTTGCAGGGTAGAGCCCCCAGGAGAGCTCAGAACACTGCAGATCGGTGGGGGTGAGATGCAGGTCGGCTTGCTGGTGTGTTGGCACCTTCACTTGACTCTGATCACAGAGCCTAGATCGGCCTAATTTTTCCAGACCCCCTGACTGGAGGGATTGAGCTTAGAGTGTTCTAGAACCGGGTCAGGAGTGTTCCCCTGTGTTTGGTGCATTTCCCTGCAGGAAGAGTCCTGGGAAGTAAAGCAGCAAGCAGTGCCCTTGCACAGACCCCATCTGGGACAACGACTTGACCTTGGCATGCTGTTGGGGCAGCATTGCACGGCCCCTGCGATGAGTCTTTCACACCCTTTTCCTAACTTTCTTTCAGAATACAAGTCAATTGAGGATTGTGAGGAGCTGGTGATCAATACTACGGCCACAATCAACAACTTATCTTACTACCAAGTGAAGAATTCCATAATTCAGGACAAAAAGCTATATATTGCTGAACGTAAGCTCAGAATTGGGTTTGAGTAGATGAATGTGTTTAAGATTTCGACTTTTTTAACGAAACACCGAACTGGTGTCCTTCCTATTTTCTGATTTCTGGTACAAATATCAAAGAGCCTAATTTGTTTCTAAGAATTCAGAATATGGGGGAAAGTTAGGGCCTCGGTTCTTGCTAAAGTCCCTTTTGGTTTGTATTTTATTGTCACTTGAAAATTTTGAGTTATCGGTGTTTAGTATGATGCTGGTGTCTAATAAACTTTAAATGACAAGTTAAATTCACTGATTTTATGTCTCTGGTCCCCAAACCCAGTGCTCATAAAGCTTCTCGTGAGTAATAACATGGATGGAATCCTAGAGGCTGTGCGTGTTTTTGGAAACCTCTCCCAGGACCATGACATCTGCAATTTCATTGTGCAGAAAAATGGTGAGTTAATGACACTTCATGTTCAATGCCAATAAACAGCTAAGCAGTGTTCGAGCTTGGGTCATGACAATGTGATACTTGTTTCTGCTCTGGGACAAGTAGTGCTTTACATTCTGTTCCATCCGTACTTAAGGCCTTCAGCTCCGTATGCCAAGATAGATCTGGGCAGTGTTCTCCCTGTTCCTCTCTCCCTCGGGAGTGCTCTGAGATGGTGTGTGGGCGTGCGTGTGTGTTTAAGGGAAGCAGGTCATCTATAGTTATCATTCTTGCCCCTGAGAATGGACTCAAGAGACATCCTCCTTCATGTACTAGAACGTCCATGACAGGATGGCTTGTAATCACAAAAAATGGAAAAAGCCTAAACGTAAATACATGACGACATTCACACAACAAAAAGTTCTATATCGGGGCACCTGGATAGCTCAGTTGGTTAAGCGTCCAACTCTTGATCTCAGCTCAGGTCTTGATCTCAGGGTCATGAGTTCGAGCCCTGCATTGAGCTCCACACTGGGCAGGGGCGTCTACTTAAAAAAAAAAAAGTTCTACATCAATTAAAATAAATGAACTAGAGGTTCAGTCAACACAAATCAGCCTCAAACATGTAACACAGGAGCGAAAAAGCCAGTGATAAGAGAGTATATAAAGAATAATAACATTAAATATGTTTTAGAACATACATAACAATCATGAGTATTGTTTATGTAAAATACTTACATAGTAATGATATAAGGTACAAACGACATTTGGAAATAATAAGACAGAAGTCACCTTTGAAGGGGAAGGGATGCCCAAGGGTATAAAATTGGATCTATAACATTTTATTTCTTAAACTGGGTGGCAGGTACCCAAGATAACCATCCTCTGTATGTCTCAAATATTTCATGTAAGAATAATAACTAAAAAACCTAACTATCCGTGATAGCACATTTAGATAATACGGTTATTAGGGGGGAAAAAGAGCAGCAGCAGTAAACTGTCACCCATCATCTCACTCCCCCAGAGAGTATAAACTGTTAACATTTTGATGTACATTATTTAGACTCTTTTTTTAAGATTATTTATTCGAGAGAGAGCAAGAGAGAGAGAGACAAGAGCTCGCACGTGCACGAGTGGGGGGAGGGGCAGAGGGAGAGAGAGAGAAGCAGACACCTCACTGAGCAGGGAGCCCGAAGCGGGGCTCAATTCCTGGCCGCCGCCCCCCGCCTCCACGATCATGACCTGAGCTGAAGTCTGGGACCCCGAGGATCATCACCTGAGCCAAAGGCAGACGCTTCACCAGCTGAGCCACCCAGGCACCCCCATTCTTTAGACTCTTAAATGCGCGATCCCTGGGACCAAACTCAGAGCAGGATGGCCACCTGTCAGGTGTGGGGGCAAACAGGAAGAGGCAGAGCACACACTTTATCCAACCTTGCCCAACCCTTTGCCTGACCCCTGCGGGGGGTGTTAAGAGAAAGGATGAAGAGTTCCATTTCCTGGGAGTAAAGGAAAGTGGTTCCCAAAGGTGGGGGGGCCTGTCTTGATCTAAGCACGCCGCCCCCCCGCCCCAGCAGTCCTACCTTGCTAGGGGCCGGTTTCCAGTCCCCTGAGCAAGTTTTCTCTTACAAACCTTGGAAAACTTTAGAGGAGATCTCAACGGGAGCCTACCCTCCTCCCCCCGGGATTGTGTATTTCAAGAAAATTGCTGGTGAAAGTTCAAAAGGGCCCTTGAGAAGAATCAGATGTTAGAGATGAATGTCACCTGTGTGGTTGGACCCAAGATTTTTTTTTTTTTCCTTTGCTACCAGAAGGGACTGTATCACTGCCCTGGAGAGGGAGCTGCTGTCTAGGTCAGAGACAGCACAACTTGGGCACTGAGGACCTCGGGGATGGGGAGCAGATTCTAGATGCCGTGGCTGTTGGTGAATCCACAGTTGGGCATGACGAGAAAGCCCTAGGAAGAATGGATTAAATCCCCTAGCAGAGTTTCCAGTTTTGTGAGCCACTCCCCATTTCTCCCTTTGCCGTTTGTAAAATAAGGCACAGCTGGGAACCCTGAGCTTTATTGGTCCGCATTTGTTCTCTGCCCTCCCAGTACATAAGTTCATGATTGCGCTGCTGGATGCCAAGCATCAGGATATTTGCTTTTCTGCCTGTGGCGTTCTCCTAAATCTCACCGTGGATAAAGACAAGCGTGTCATCCTAAAAGAAGGAGGTGGCATTAAAAAGTAAGTTTCAGGGCATGGAGTCCTGACTCTCTCACGGTTTCCCCAGGGAGCTTGGGCCCCTCTTGCCTTCTCCCAGCGTGGAGGTATTTCAACGTTTGGAACCGCCAAGCTACTGCTAAAGAGGGAATTTAAGTTTCACTGGACTCTTAAAATAATTCAGAAGTCGGCTGTTGTGACTTTGTAGCTACTTAAATTTGTAGATGTGAAATTTTTAAAAATAATCACTGAGTTACATGTAATACATATTAAATAATACAGAAGGAGAATTCTCGTTCTGCTAAAAATATAAAAAAAGAGATTCTGACCTAATGACTTCTCAATTTGACTTTTCTTAAACTCAGGTTGGTGGATTGTTTAAGACATTTTGGTCCTACCGATTGGCAGCTGGCCTGCTTGGTTTGCAAAACTTTATGGAACTTCAGTGAAAATATCACCAATGCTTCGTCATGTTTTGGAGATGAGGACACCAACACGCTCTTAGTCCTGTTGCCATCATTTTTAGGTAAGACTGAATCTGTGTGTTTTATCAGGGTAAGAGAATTTTTTTTTTCTGTGACCTGCATGAATAAAGATTGGTATGTGTTTGAGTAGCTGTGTAAATTTGGAAATATCTGGAAGAGGCTGAGTGTTATTTACAGTGGAGACACAAGGACTTTTAACTCCTTAGAGACTGTCATGATTTTTGCGGCTTTTTCTTTTTTTTTTTGCATTTTTTATAGACTGCCTAAATCCAAGATTTCAGCCTAAAGTACTGCTATTGCTTAAAAATATATAGATGTTGTAATTGAGAAAATAAGGCTAAAAGCTACTCTGAATTAAGTCATGCTTTTAATGTACCTATACATTTTATTTGTTTTTATTTCTTTTTAAAGATTTATTTATTTATTTATTTATTTAGAGAGAGTGAGAAAGTGAGCACCGGGGGTGAGGAGGGACAAAGAGAATCTTTTTTTTTTTAAAGATTTTATTTATTTATTTGACAGAGAGAGAGAGAGAGAGTGATTACAAGTAGGCAGAGAAGCAGGCAGAGAGAGAGAGGGGGAAGCAGGGTCCCTGCTGAGCAGAGAGCCCGACGCAGGGCTCGATCCCAGGACCCTGAGATCATGACCTGAGCTGAAGGCAGAGGCTTTAACCCACTGAGCCACCCAGGTGCCCCGAGAAAGAGAATCTTAGGCAGACTCCCCGCTGAGCAGGGAGCCCCGCACGGGGCTTGATCTCAAGACTCTGAAATCATGACCTGAGCTGAAACCAAGAGTTTGAAGCTTAGCTGACTGAGCCACCCAGGTGCCTCGGGATCTATACATTTTAATTAGCAGCTATATTAATTATAATATGGAGGAGCACCTGTGAAACTATTTTGACATTACAGTGGCGTTCAGACCACTAAAAGGCAGGAAATCACGGATACAAACCAAATGAAAGAGTATAGTTCCTTACATTAAAAAAAAAGTTCTTTAGGAGAATTTCTTTTCATCTTGGGTTAGGTCTAAAGACAATGATTTGAGTAAGTAAATGAGCGTTTTCAGTAATCCTTTCCCCCAAACGAAGGCAATGTCCCTCCCACTGCCCAGCCACGGTGTCGGATCAGCAAGGCCACGTGGAAAGGCTCAGTGTGACTTAACAGCCGTGGCTTCAAATCTCTCTTATGGTGTGATTCGACATGAGAACTTCAGGACCTGTCTTTTCACCTCCACGATGAGGACATGGTAATCCCTGACACGTTCCAGTGAGTCGTGAGGCTCAATTAGGCATCTGTGCACATCATGAACAGACCAGAGGACCATAGCCAGACACTTCTGAGTTTAAAACCTTGCTTTTGCCCCTTCTAAGTTGTTGACGTTGGGCTTAACCTCCCTAAATGTATCTTTCCTCATCTCTAAGCTAGGGACAATTGATGGGCACTTGGCGGAGTTACTAGAATGGTAGAGGAGGAGACGTGTGCAGAGAGCCTAGTACAGTCCTGGACACACAGCCCGGCTGTGAAGGTGCTTTGTAAATTCCGAGTGTTGTAACAATGTTAGTAAACAGGAACTCAGAACCAGAAGTTACCTGAAAGACTCGGGATGGCTGAGTTGATGTGAAATTTGCTTTTTCGCGGTAAAAATAATTTTGTGTGTGTCGGAGTAAGAAAAAAATGAGCTCGGTTTTAAATGATTGCGGTTCACAGGGCACTCTGTGAACGCGGGGCTTTCTCGGGTTGGCAGGAGTGAAAGGCTGTGCTCAACTTACCTTGATTCAGTCCTTAGGTGTGGCGGGACATTGGAATCAGGTGTGGAATTTAAAGAACACACACTTGTCCTGACCCCATCCCCAGAAATTCTGACATAGGAACTCTGGGGTGAGGCTCGTTATCTGCATTTTTTGCAAAGCTCCGCAGGTGAGTTTGCTCTGCAGCCAAGCTTGAGAACCCTTACCCTGGTTAATGAAGGACTTTAAGGGAAGGGTGCACCTTGCCCAAAGCCTGCTGGAGAGGCACTAGAAGGTCATTCTGGATGAAACCGGAGTCCCAGACTGACCCCTTCAGTGGCAGGCCATCATTTCTGCACCAAGCTGGGGACGCCACTCTGCTCTGTCTCTGCCGTTATGCAAAAAGTTCCCGTAAGCTCCCGCTTGGTCCTGGCTTCAACTAGCTCAGGCTGCTGCTCGTTGCCCTCAGCGTGAGTCTCCTCCGCTCTTGGCTCACTATTTGTCTCCCATTTGGGGAAGAGGTGTGATTGGTTCCGTTCATCATTCCCTTGGGCTATAGGCCCTTCCTGGTTTGGGCAGCAGCTGCCTCTATCACAGGCTATCTCTGGCTTCCTTTGGCTGGGAGCCGTCAACTATAAATAGCAAAATGGCGGGGCCATGGGACCCAAGGGCCCCTTTGAAGAGGGTGTGGGCACGGCCATCTCCTAGGCAGGTATAGAACCAGGCAGGTGCTTCTTTCTAGTAGGCCTAGTGCCTGTCCCCCCCCCAACCTTCCCTTAGAACTGGGTTGGGCCTCTCCTTGTGCTTCCCCAACCTCCAAGCCTTTGCGGGTGCCGTACCGCTTACCTGCCTAGCCAGGTGCTGTCTGTCCAGGCAGACCCTTCTCTCATCCCTTATCAATTCCATGGTCTGGGCCTAGGAAATCCGTACTTCTTAAGTAGCAATCATGAACAGTGTAACTTCTCCTGTATTATTTTGTAACTTTTATCTTGTTTCCCCACTCCATTTGAGCCACTTTGGGGAAAGGATATTGCCTCCTACAAAGGAGGTCCTTGATAGATGCCTGTGGGCTGGCTAACTTTCTAAATCCCCTCCCGCTCCCCCCCCCCCCCACCGACCCTGAAAGGGGACTGTGGTGTGGATAACAAAAATAAAGCCAGTCGATCAGGAAACCAAGTAACCGGCACCATGTGTCAGCGATTTCTCATGTGATTACCAGGCCCTCCTTACAAACCCTAAGGACCGGGCTACTTCCTGGTTTCTCCCTCCACAGACCCTTACTTCTGACAAGGTTGTAGCTGTGTCTGACCCATTGGGCAGCAGCAAGTCCTGTGGATACAGGGGTGAGAGTGGGCTTGAATTTCAGTTCCTTCCCAAAGATAGCTGAAAAGCCGGCCATTTTGAAAACGGGGTGAGCAGCTACGTCACTGAGCCCCACGCCGAAGTGTGAGCGCTGTTTTTAGGAATCACGACAAGGCAATCAAAATAGAAATGTAAGTTACCAACTTTTTCTTGATGGGCGACTGAGGGAGGAAAAAAGGAGAAACGAATGGTCCTCAACATGGTTGGGACATTGGGATGTTGATGTTGTTTTGGAAAGTGGCTTAAGAAGTCTGTTGTCTAAAACTTTCTGGTGGATTGTGGTCACTTATGAACTCCTCAGCAGCGTGTTTATCTTGAAGTTTTCAGGTGGTGTACCCTGGCACACTGGTCCACCCTGAGCTGCTCTCTCGGGAGCTGGCAACCGGTGGTCGGGGTGTGCGCTTTGTTGTGAGCGTAAAGGACACAGGTTGCGTTTTGTTTATTGTGAGGTATATGCCACTTAGCACCTAGATTATGAGACAAGGGGTAGAGTGAGGCCGATGTTCAAGTTAAAGGATCACCTTGAAGGGGCTCCTGGCTGGCTCGGTCGGTGGAGCCAACACCGATCTTGGAGTTGTGAGTTCGAGCCCCACATTGGGTGTAGAGATTACTTAAAAAAAAATAAATTTCTAAAAAAAAAAAAAGATCTCATTAACAAGCCCATGCCAAACAGCATGGACCATGAGGGCTGTGCCTTATAATAGGGCAGTAATTAAACCCTCAATAGCTACCTGGTGCTGAACCCCACGCTGCAAGATCGTGCAGTGAGTAGGAGAAACTTTTATTGATGGTGCAGGATACTTACGCTATAATAGAGATTGTGCTATAGTGATCACTGAGAAACTTATTGTTTTGAGTTTCTTACCCCTTTGTATACCTTTCTAACACCTTGCCTTAAATTCTAGTATTAGAAGTATGCTGTGCACGAAGAAAGCTTAAGAATGACTGTTTATCTAAATCAGTGCTCTTCACACCGTGTCCAGCATCTTTAAAAAATGAGGTAGCAAAGAAAGAAAATACCAGAATCTATCACATGTAGCAAAGCGAAGTAGTCTATTGTGAAACTGTTGTTACTTTGTGCATAAGTTGGTTAGTCACAATGTACAGTCATGACCTGTGTATTTTTTAGGTCACGGTCCAGAGTCTGAAAATCACAGATCTCAATTGTTCTTGAATTCACCTCTGCCGTTCTCAGCAGTAAAGTTCCAAAATGTAATGCCAGGAGTCATAGGGCACTTTCTTAGGTATCTGTTGTATTTACTTTTAAACTGCAGACTGCCTTTCTCTTACCCGCAGCTATTTGGCCACTTTTGTTATCTTGTCTAACCCGATTTACAAATTAATAGGGTCTGAGTGTGGATTAGCTAATCGGAGGCCAAACCTCAAGAAAGGTAACACAGTCTTGATTTTAGATTAAAAAAAGCCCCCAGAAACCCAAACCGAGGTTTGCTAAACCTACTAAATCTAAGCAAAGCCTCAGGCAGAGAAAGGAGCTGCCAAGTGCCTGGGCAGCCTTTGGCCCTGAGCCTCTCGAATAAGAGAATCCATCATCTACTAGAAGTCTGTGCTCAGAAAACCTGGGAAAGAGTGAGCCAGAAGATGTTCTAGAAATCTGAGACTGCCCTGGCTCTCAGGCTCCTCTTGGCTGGAAGTAGCCGGGCGGGAAGAGCTTTGAAGGCACCAGATGCCGCTGGCATTCTCCTCTCAGGGCCTTGGGCAGCGTGTGGCTGGGGAGATCCGGGTTTGCTCACCGGGCCTCTGTGGAGCGCCTTGCTGGAGTGTTTATGTCTGTGCAGAACTTATCTCAGCGCTGCCGAGCTGTCCTCTGGGTGAGAGGAGGGGGGGACAGACGGGGATGCGGGGTCCCCTTATTTTATTCTGAGCGCCGATGCTAACACCAACCGCGCCACAGTACGCGGAGTCGAGGAAATCATTCACTGTAGCAAATTTGATGCCAACAGTAAAGCATTTTATAATGGGGTTTTCATTGGCCCCATGGAAAAAAAGTTTGCTAGTTATGTAAGGAGCCATATTTGTGGTCACTTTAGGGCTTAGCGGTTCCCGCTCACAAAGTCGGCCTCCGCCACGGACCTCGGAAGTGGCAGCGCCAGTCTGACCTGTAGGTCCGGGCATTTTCCTAAAATTCTTCCCATGGGGCGCGAAGCCCAATATAAAGAAGTAAACACGCTGTAGCGGATTGGCATAGAAACCTTTGTGGCCATTTATCTTCCTATTTGGGTTGGATATACTCACCGTGTTTGCAGAACTCAGGGTGCCCCCTTGGACTAAAAAGCAAATGAAAGGTTGTAATTTTCCTTTTTTTTTTTTTTTTACTAGTACTTTTTGCATTATACGTAGAGTGACTTGGGATTCTAATACTCCCTGGGATTCTCAGAGTCTCCTACTCTTCACTGTTACTGGCAAGCGCATGGGGGATTGCCTTTTCAAAGCAACGCATTGGGGCTACTTTGAAGCCAGCAACCTTGATTTTCAAGTCAAGTTTACAGCGTCCAATTCAACTGTGCTACTTTCCCTAAAGATTTCCCGACTCCTTTTATATCTGTTGATTGCTAAAGTAATTAACTTTTCTAATGCCCAGATAAGGAAGGAACTATTAATATTTTGTCTCTTCTGAGAAATCATGATCTGACTTTTGGATGTGCCCTTACATAGAAACACTTAGGGATTAGTTGAAATAAGAGCTCAATTCAATCTAGGCTTTTTTTCTTTTGAGAAGATCATTGTCCTTTTTATTAAGAGATTACGAATGTGTGTGTTTTTTTTTAAAGAATTTATTTATTTATTTGTCAGAGAGTGAGAGAGAGATCACAAGTAGGCAGAGAGGCAGGCAGAGGGAGAAGCAGGGTCCCCGCTGAGCAAGGAGCCTGATGTGGGACCCAATCCCAGGACCCTGGGATCATGACCTGAGCCAAAGGCAGCTGCCTAACCAACTGAGCCACCCAGGCGTCCCGAGATTACGAATGTTTTAAAATAAGTATAGTTTAAAGCGCCAAAGAGAGTAAAGAACTCCTTCTATTAAAAAAAAAAAAAAAATTGGGGGGACGCCTGGGTGGCTCAATTCGTTAAGTGGCTGCTTTCGGCTCAGGTCTTGATCCCAGGGTCCTGGGATCGAGTTCCGCTCCTGGCTCAGCAGAGAGCCTGCTTCTCCTTCTCACTCTGCCTGCTGCTCTCCCTGCTTGTACTCCCTCTGTCTCTCTCTCTCTGTCAAATGAATAAATAAAATCTTTAAAACAAAACAAAACAAAACCCTTTTAACTCCCAAATCGTATCTGTGTCGTCTTGGAATCAGAGACAACCCAGGATGAGTTTAACTTAGGCCAACAAAAATTAAACTTTATCCAGTAGGGTGACACTTCCAAATAATTGCTGTAATTTTAATTTTTCCGATACAGATGAAGAACTAGCACTGGATGGCAGTTTTGACCAAGACCTAAAAAACTATCACAAACTCCAGTGGGAAACAGAATTCAAACCTGTGGCACGGCAGCTTCTAAACCGAATTCAGAGTCATCACACCTTCCTGGAACCCCTGTCTATCCCTTCTTTCTAACACGACGCAGCTTCACAGAAACAGAAGTCAGGTTTCCTTCATTCTTAAGCAGTGGTAACAAACACAAACATTTGTTTCTCGGTATTGACAAATATTGAAAGTTTTTCAGATACTGATTTTAGGGAGTAGTCTAAGGATTTTAAAAGAAAGAAGCAGGTTTTTTTCCTCATTAGGTATTATGGAAAAATGAATATAAATGTACTTTTTGCTACGAGAAATGTAAGATGAAAATATATCCATGGTTTTTCTAAGTAAATGACCTTTTCTTCTATTCTCTAGTCAGTACTTCAGTTCTAATCTTAAAATCCCGATTTAACAATTCTGGAATTTAAGTGTTTTGTTCAGTAGTTAAGTGAACTGTGTGATGAAGAAATTAGATTTTTGTGTATAGGAAGAATGGCGGTCCACACTATGAGGAACACATTCCTACATAAACATCTGTACGAATTCTTATATCCTCTAAGAATAGTTTTCTGGTTATGTATTAGTATTTTTCTGGTTCTCCTGTTAAGAGCAAGAGTAAGCCAAAACATTTAGAAAAGACTACTTTGGGCAATCTACTCTTTATTAAATAAGTAAAATAGATGGAAAAGGGAGTATTTTACCTCTTTCTTCTCATTTGAAATAAAACGATTAGACCAGACAGTCCTTTTAATTGTAACTTTCTGTGACTAGGGAGGTGACATAATGTCCTAGAATGGGTCTAGGCTCAGGCATGTGGCAGATCTCAGTTTGAAGCTGAGCTATCTCCTGCTGTGGCCTTGGGCGAGCAACTTAATTTCTTTAGCTTCCACTGTAAAATAGGAATATTTGATTATAGTTCAGTTGGGGAAAAAAAAAAAACAAACATTAAATGGGCAAATTGCCTAGCACAGTGTCTGATGTGGTTAGTAGGTGCTCAATAAATGATAACATTAGGATGGTAATTAGTTTATTAGTCTGCCATTCTTTGCAGGGTAAGTTTGGCCTTTGAATGAATGACAAAAGCCAAAGAAACTGAGATGACCATTATCCTATATTAGCCAAGTGAGGATTTGGAAATAAAAGTAGATGTACTACTCTGCTTGGAGAAAAGCTGTTATTAATGGTTCCTCACCCTACAAAATGCCAAGACTAATGGGAAGAAGGCAGGTACCCCGGACTGAAGCCCAGAATGGCTTTCAAAGGCCATTAGAAAATACCTAAATTTTCAGCAAGAAATAGACTTTCCTAGGGCCCTTCTAGTCTGGGGGTTGTCTCTGGAAGGGACTCAGCACAATCCCCTGGGGACATGCCTTCTTGTAGGGTGTGATGGGCTCATCCGCTCATCTCTCAAAACCATTTAAGGATCTAAGTCTTTATTTTTTTTTTTTATCTATATCAGGTTATATATTCTACTTTCAGTGCAAAAGATTCAACTATTTTTCCCCCTAACACGGCCCCCTCAGTATTTATAACTAATATAATAACTCATGCTGGAATACCACTATACCAGTTCTCCTTCATATAAACTCCTCACCTTCGGACTCATATGCAAGCCGGACCTCTTGGAGCCAGCTATCTGCCTCCCCCCTTTTTAAAGATTTTATTTTTTAAGTGATCCCTACATTGAACATGAGGCTCGAACTCACGACCCCAACATCAAGAGTCACATGTTCTACTGACTGAGCCAGCCAGGCGCCCCTGCCTTTTTAAAAAAGGGCTAAAAAACACATAACATAAAATCGACCATACTGTTTTTAAGTGTATGGTTCAGTAGTGTTAGGTATAATCACATTGCTCTGCAATAGAACTCTAGAACTTTTTCATCTTGCAAAACTAAAACTCTATCTGTTTAAAAAAAAACACCCCATATCCTCTTCCCCTACCCCCCAGCTCCTAGCGACCACCATTCTACTTTATTTCTATGAATTTGATTTATTCAGATACCTCACATAAGTGGAATCATACAGTATTTGTCTCTTTGTCCTGGCCTATTTCACAAGCATAGTGTCCTCCAAGTCTGTCTGTGTTGAAGCATGTGACAGGATGTTCTTCCTTTTTAAAGCTGAATAATATTTCCTCGAATGTAGATCCTATCTTTTGTTTATCCAGTCATCGATTAATGGGCCTTTGGGTTGCTTCTGCTTCATGATCATTGTGAATCGTGCCGCTTTGAATATGGTGTATAAATAGCTCTTTGAGATCCTGCTTTCAGTTCTTTTGGGTATACCTCCGGAAGTGGAATTACTAGATGACACAGTAGTTCTATTTTTAATTTTGGGGGGAGTATCTATACTGTTTCCCATTGAGGCTGCACTGTCTTACATTACCACCAGCAGTGCACAAAGGTTTGAATTTCTTCACATCTTTGCCAACACCTGTTGTTTGTTTTTTATAGTAGTCATCATAAGAGGTGTAAAGTGATATCTCGTTGTGGTTTTGATTTTCATTTCTCTAATAATTACTGATGTTGACTATCTTTTCATGTGTTTGTTGACCGTTCGTATGTCATCCCTGGATTAATGTCCATTCAAGTCCTTTGCCCATCTTTCAGTTGGTCTGAGTTTGTTGTTGTTGTTGAGTTGAAGGAGTTCTTTATATATTCAGGGTACTAACCCCTTATCAGGTAGGTATATGATTTGCAAATATTTTCTCCCATTCCATAGGTTGCCTTTTCACTCTGTTGATTGTGCCCTTTGATGCACAGTTTTGTTTGTTTGTTTGTTTGTTTGTTTTAAAGTAATCTCTATGCCCAGTGTGGGGCTCGAACTCATGACCCCGAGATCAAGAGTTCCATGTTCTACCAACTGAGCTAGCCAGGCCCCCCACAGATGTACAGAAATTTTTAAGTTTGATGTAGTTCTGTTTGTGTAGGTTTTTTTTTTTTTTAATCTTTTCTTTTGGTGTTATATCCAACAAATCATTGACAAATCCAATGTCCTGAGGCTTTTCCCCTGTTTTCTCCTAGGAATTTTATAGTTTCAGTTCCTACATTTAGGCCTTTAATCCATTTTAGTTAATTTTTGTGTATGATGTACACATTCTTTTGCATGTGGATATCTAGTTTTCCCGGCATCATTTGTTGAAGTGCAGTCACTTCCTCATTGAACATTCCTGGAACCCTTGTCCATCATTTGCCTATATGCATGAGGTTGATTTCTGGGCTTTCTGTTCTATTCCATTGCTCTATATGTCTGTCTTTATGTCAGTACCATGCTGTTTTGATTACCGTAGCTTCGTGATATTTTTTGAAATCAGGCCACGTGAGACCTCGAACATTTTTTTTAATGGAAGTGTAGTTGACCTACAATATTAGTTTCAGGTGTACAATATAATGATTCAACAATTTGCATTATGAAATGCTCACCAAAGTAAGTGTAGTTATCATGTGTCACCATACAAAGTTATAACATTATTGACAACTTTCCTATGCTGTACTTTTCATTCCCATGACTTCTTTATAACTGGTTTGTACCTATTAGTCCCCCTTTTTAAAAGATTTATTTATTAGAGAGAGAGCACATGTGTGTGAGTGGGGAGGGGCAGAGAAGGAGAGGGAGAGGAAGAGGAAGAGAATCTCAAACAGACTCTGCTAAGCATGGAGCCTGACACGGGGCTTGATCCCACAATCCTGAGATTGTGACCTGAGCCAAAACCAAGAGTCAGGACACTTAAGCAACAAAGCTAGCACCCCCCCCCTCTTAATCCCTTTCAACTATCTTGCTCATCCCCCTATGTCCTCAACTCTGGCAAGTACCAGATTATTCTCTGTATTTATTAGTCTGCTTCTGTTTTTTTATTTACTTATTCATTTGTTTTTAAGATTCCATATGTAAGTGAAATCATACAGTATTTGTCCTTCTCTGATTTATTTCACTTAGCGCAATACTCTGTAGGTCCATCCATGTTGTAAATAGCAAGATTTCATTTTTTTATTGCCACATAATATTCCATTGTGTGTATATATACCACATCTTTATCCATTCATCCACCAATGGATGTTTAGATTGCTTCCATAACTTGGCTATTGTGAAAAATGCTGCCGTAAACATCGGGGTGCATATATCTTTTCAAATTAGTATTTTCCTTTTCTTTGAGTAAATACCCAGTAGTGTAATTACTTGATTATATGGTATTTCTATTTTAAATTTTTAAAAAATTAAACCCGCATACTGCTTTCCAAGTATGCTTGGAAAGGAATACATCACATTAAGAAAATGAAGGATAAAAAACATTTGACAAAATGTTTATTGCAAAAGCAATACTGCTTCAGCAATTTACATTTCCACCAGCAGTGCAGGAGGGTTTCCTTTTCTCTTCATCTTTGCCAACACTTGTTAGTTCTTGTCCTTTTGATAGTAGCCATTCTGAGTGGTCTGAGGTGATCTCTCGTGTGGTTTTGATTTGCATTTCCCTGATTCGTTATGTTGAGCATCTTTTCATGTGTCTGTATGTCCATTCTTTGGAAAAATGTCTATTCAGGTCTTCTGCCCATTTTTAAATTAGATTCTTTGGGGGTTTTCGGTGTTAAGTGAGTTCTTTATATATTTTGGATATTAACTCCTTATTGGATATATCATTTGCAAATATCTTCCCCAATCAGTACAGAATCAGAACCAAATGACTTTTCATTTTGTTCATGGTTGCCTTCACTGTGCAAAAGCTTTTTAGTTTGATGTAGTCCAACAGTTTATTTTTGCTTTTGTGTCTCTTGCTTGAAGAGACCGATCCAAAAAAAACTAATTCTAAGACTGATGTCCGTGAGTTCACTGCCTATATTTCCTTTCAGGAGTTTTATGGTTTCAGATCTTACATTTAGGTCTTTAATACATTTTGAGTTTATTTTTTCTGTATGGTATAAGAAAATGATCCAGTTTCATTCTCTTGCATGTTGCTGTCCAGTTTTCCCAACACCATTTATTGAAGAGACTATTGTTTCGCCATTGTATATTCTTGCCTCCTTTGTCATAGATTAATTGACCATTTAAGTGTGGGTTTATTTCTGGGTTCTCTATTTTCTGTTGATCTATGTGTCTGTTTTTGTGCCAGTACCATACTGTTTTGATTACTTTGTAGTGTAGTTTGAATCTGAGGTTGTGATATCTTTAGCTTTGTTCTTCTCAAGATTGATTTGGCTATTTGGGATCTTTTGTGGTTCCACACAATTTTAAGATTATTTCTTCTAGGTATGTGAAAATACTAACAGTATTTTGATAGAGATTGCAATGAATCTGTAGATTACTTTGGGTAGTGTGGGCATTTTAATAATATTTTCCAGTACGTGAGCATGGTATATTTTTCCATTTATTTGTGTTGTCTTCAATTTTTTTCATCAATGTCATATAGTTTCCAAAGTACATATCTTTCACCTAAGTATTTTATTCTTTTTGATGCAACTGTAAATACGATTGTTTTCTTAATTTTTCTTTCTGCTAGTTTGTTATTAGTGTATACCAATGCAATAGATTTTTGCATATTAATTTTGTATCTTGAAATTTTACTGAACTCATTTGTTAGTTCTAATATAGGTTTTTGGTGAAGTCTTTTTTTTTTTTTTTTTTTTTGGTTTTTGGTGTTTGGTGAAGTCTTTAGGGTTTTCTGTATATGGTATCCTGTCATCTGCAAATAGTGATAGTTTTACTTCTTCCTTTCCAAGTGCCTTTTATTTGTTGTCTGATTGCTGTGGCTAGGATTTCCAGTAGTCTATCGAATGAAAGTGGTAAAAGTGAAAATCCTTGTCTTGTTCCTGATCTTAGAGGAAAAGGTTTCAGTTTTTCACCATCGAGTATCTTAGCTGTGGGTTTGTCATATATGGCCTTTATTATCTTGAGATATGTTCCCTCTACACCCTCTTTATTGAGAGTTTTTAATCACGAACAGATGCTGAATTTTGTCAAATGTTTTTTATCCTTCATTTTCTTAATGTGATGTATCATGTTGATTTGCAGATAGATATTGAATATCTTTGCATCCCTGGGATAAATTCCACTTGATGGTGATAAGTGACCCTTTAAATGTATTTTTGAATTTGGTTTGTTAGATTTTGCTGAGGATTTTTGCATCTATGTTCATCAGGGATATTGGTCTGTAATTTTCTTTTATTGTGGTGTCTCTGTCTGGTTTTGGTATCAGGGTAATGCTGGCCTTATAGAATGAATCTGAAGCATTCCTTCTTGTATTTTTTGGAATAGTTTGAGGATAGGTATTAGCTCATCTTTAAATGTAGAATTCATCTGCGAAGCCATTTGATTCTGGACTTCTTTTTGTTGGGAGTTATTACTGACTAGTAACTAGTAATCAATCTGTTCAAATTATCTATTTCTCCTTGATTCTGTCTTAGAATATTGTGTTTCCAGGAATTTATCCATATCTACTAGTTTGTGCAGTCTGTTGGCCTATAGTTTTTCATAATAGTCTCTAATTATCCTTTGTATTTCTGTGGTGTCAGTTGTAACTTCTCTTTTATTTCTGATTTTATTTTTGAGTCCTTTCATTTTTAACTGATGAGTCTGGCTAAAGATTTATCAATTTTGTTTATCTTTTCAAAGAATCAGCTCTTTATATTTTTTAAGTCCCTATTTGTTTCCACTCTGATTTTTATTATTTCTTTCCTTCTATTAACTTCGGGCTCTGTTCTTTTCCTAATTCCTTTACGTGTGCAGTTAGATGGCTTATTTAAGTTTTTCTTGTTTCTTGAGGTAGGCCTGAATTGCTATAAACTTTCCTCTTAGAAATGCTCTTGGTGCATCCCAAAGATTTTGAACCATTGTTTCCCATTTTTATTTGTCTCCAGATATTTCTTTTAGTTTCCTTTTGATTTCTTCATTGACCCATTGGTTGGTTAGTAGCCTGTTTATCCTCCCCTTATATGTGTGTTTTCCAGGTTTTTTTTTTTTTTTCCTGTAACTGATTTCTAGTTTCATAATGTTATGGTCAGAAAAGATGCTTGATGGGATTTTTTTTTTTTTTTGGGGGGGGATTTTTTTTTTTTTAAAGATTTTTTATTTATTTATTTGTCAGAGAGAGAGAGAGCACAAGCAGGCAGAGAGGCAGGCAGAGACAGAGGGAGAAGCAGGCTCCCTGCCGAGCAAGGAGCCCGATGTGGGACTCGATCCCAGGAGCTTGGGATCATGCCCTGAGCCGAAGCCAGCCGCTTAACCAACTGAGCCACCCAGGCATCCCGTTTGATAGGATTTTAATGTTAAATATACTGAGACTTGTTTTGTGGTCTAACATGTGATCTGTCCTGGAGAATGTTCCATGTGGGCTTGAACAGAATGTGTATTCTGTATTTGGATGGAATGTTCTGTGTATATCTGTTAAGTCGTTCTGGTCTGTGTCATTCAAAGCCACTGTTTCCTTATTGACTTTTCTGTCTGGATCATCTATCTATTAATGTAAACAGAGCATGAAAGTCCCCTACTGATATCGTATTGTTGTCAACTTCTTTCTTTATATCTGTTAATATCTGCTTTATATATTTATGTGCTCCTAAATATTTAGATATTTACAATAGTTTAGATATGTTACAATTGCATAGATATTTAAATTGTTTTATCTTCTCGTTGTATTGATCCCTTCATCATTATGTCATGCCCTTCTTTGTCTTTTGTTATAGTCTTTGTTTTAAAGTCTATTTTGATGTAAGTAATGCTACCCCTGGTTTTGTTTTCCACTTGCATGGAATATCTTTCTCTAGTCCTTTACTTTCAGTTTCTATGCGTCCTTGGATCTGACATGAGTCTCTTGTAGGCAGCATATAAATGGATCTTGTTTTTTTAATCCATTCATTCTTTTGATTGGAATATTTAGCTCATTTACAGTTAATTATTGACAAGTATGTACATATTGCCATGTTAATTATTTTCTGATTATTTTTGTAGTTCTTCTCTGTTCCTTTTTTCTTCTCTTGTTCTTGTCTTTTGTGATTTGAAAACTTCCTTCCGTCTTGTGGTTGGATTCCTTTCTCTTTATTATTTGTGTATCTATTGTAGGCTTTGGGTTTGTGGTTATAAGGCTCATATGTAACACCCTCTGTATATAGTGGTCTGTATTAAGTTGATGGTTGCTGAAGTTCAAACACATCTTAAAAGCACTACATTTTTACTCCCTGCATGTTTTATGTGTATGATGTCATATTTTACATACTTTTGTGTGTCCCTTAACTAATTTTTATAAATATAATTGATTTTACTACTACTTTCTGTCTTTTCACCTTCATGCTAGTTTAATAAGCGATTCATCTATGTCTTTTTATGTTTGCTTTTTACCAGTGAATTTTTTCCTCCCATAATTTTCTAACTTCTAGTTATGGCCTTTTCTTTGCCATTTAAAAGCATCCTTTTAACATTTCTTCTGATGTTTAGTGGGATGAACTCCTTTAACTTTTGTCCAGAAAAATCTTTATTTCCTTCCATTTTGAGTGATAACCTTGCCAGGTAGAGTATTCTTGGCCACAGGTTTTTTCCTTTAAGCACTAAATATATCATGCTACTCTTTTCCTGGCCTGCAAAGTGTCTGCTGAAAAAGCAGCTGATTGCCTTATGGGATTTCCCTTATACATAACTATTTGCTTTTCTCTTGCTGCTTTTAAGATTCTCTCCTTATCTTTAATTTTCAACATTTTTAATTATTGTCTCTTGGTATGGACCTCTTTGGGTTCAACTTGTTTGGGACTCTCTGTGATTCTTGGGCCTGAATGTCTGCTTCCTGCCCGGGATAGAGAATTTTTCAGCTATTATTTCTTCAAACAAGTTTTCTGTTCCTTTTGAGAAATTTCCTTCTGGGACTCCTACAATGCAGAGTCATTATTCTTGATGCTGTTGCAGGGGCCCCTTAACCTATCCTCATTTTTAAAAATTTTTTCTTTTTGCTGTTCAGCTTGAGTACTTCCCATTACTCTGTCTTCCAGATCACTGACCCGTTCTTCCTCATCCTTTAATTTGCTGTTGATTTCCTCTAAGGTTTTTTCATTTCAGTTATTATATTCTTCAGCTCTCATTGGTCTTTTTTATATTTTCTATCTCCTTGTTAAAGTTCTCACTGAGTTCGTCTACCCTCTTCTCGAATCTGTTAAATATCTTTATGACCATTACTTTGAAGTCTTTATCAGACAGATTTCTTATCTTTATTTTGCTTTGTTTTTCTGAGATTTTTGTCTTATTCTTTCATTCAGAACATATTCCTCTGTGTTGTCATTTTGTTTGACCCTCTGTGTTTGTTTCTATGTATTAGGTAGGTCAGCTACATGTACTAGTCTTAAAAGGAGTGGGCTTATATAGATAGCATCTTGTGGGCTCCCATTCTCCCTGGTCACCAGAACCAAGTGCCCTTGAGGTGCCCCGTGTGTGGGCTGCATGTCCCCTCCTGTTATAACACAACTGCTACGTGCGCACTGGTGGGCAGAGCGGGCCCCTGGTGTGGCTGGCTGCAATGACTGGCATGCCTTTTGCAAGCATGCTAGTGGGTGAGGCTGGCTCACCTCTTTCCCAGGGAAAGATTTGCTTTGCAGGGGTGTCAGTACTGCTAGGGCCGCCCACTGGGTGTGGCGGGGCACTAGTGACTTTTGGGGGATGCTGGTCCCAACTGAGGCTCCCTGCCAGGTATCGTGGGGCAGGAGCCATTTTTGGAGGGATGCCTGCTGAGATGGGTCCTCAAAGAAATGCCGGGGCAGCATGAGCATTGCTAGCAAGGTAGATGGAAAACAATAGAACTGGCTTTTGCCAGCATCAGGTCAGCTAGGCTGAAGGAAGGTAAGAAAAATCGGTGCCTATTTACATTTCTGTTCCTGGAGAAAGCTCTTACAGATCTCTACCTCTCTGGCACATACCATAAAATTAGTTAATGAATCTCTTTCATGTATAATCCAAGCACTTTTCAAACTGCTGTTTCCGTACTGGGTCTTGGACAGTGTCATAAGCCACTACCTCTTTAAGAGCAAAGTCTTAGTTTCCTATAGCTCTCCAGCTCTCCTGGAGTTAAGCCTCACTGATTTTCAAAACCAGACATCATGGGGCTTGTTTTCCCAGTGCAGGTCTTCAGGGTCGGAATGCCCAATGTGGGGCTTAGTCTCTTTGCTCCACACGGAGAATATTTACACCTGTGATATCCCTCCTGCTATGGGTGGGTATCCTGGAGGTTTCATTCCTGATCATGTCTTCTCCTACCTTTCTCCGTGTGGATTCTTCTTTGTCTTTAACTGTCAAAGATGGGTTCTACCATTCTTCAGGTCATTTTCAGGGTGAGTTGCATTATATGTAGCTGTTGCCTTGGTGTGTCCATGAGAGGAGGTAAGCTCAGGATCCTCTCACTCTGCCATCTTCCTGGAGTAAGCCAACCTTGTTCTTTGGGGTCCTTTGAGACTCCATATGAATTTTAGGATGGATTTTTCTATTCTTGCAAAAATGGCATTTTCAGAGTTTGCATTGAATCTGTAGATTACTGTAGATATAATGACATCTTAACAATAGCCTGAAGTCTACAATACATTGCTGTGAGAAATTAAAGACACAATGGAAAGACATCCATGGTGATGGATTACATCTTCTGGGTTAAACTTATTCCTAAGTGTTTATTCTTTTTGATGCTATTGTAAATGGAATTGTTTTCTTAAGTGTCTTCTCTTTTAGTGTATAGAAATGCAACTGATTTTTGTGTGTTGATTTTGTATCTTGTAATTTTGCTGAATTTATTAGTCCTAACAGGTGTGTGTGTGTGTGTGTGTGTGTGTGTGTTTGTGTGTGTGTGTGTGTTTGTGTGTTATCTTTAGGGTTTTCTGCATATAAGATCATGTCACCTGCAAACAGATCATTTGACTCTTCTTTCCTTTCCAATTTGAATGCCTTTTCTTTTTCTTGCCTATTTGTCCTGGCCGGGACTTCCAGAACAATGTTGAATAGAAGTGGTGAGAGTGGTCATCCTTGTCTTGTTCCTGATCTTAAAGGAAAAGCTTTCAGTCATTCATTGAATATGATGTTGATGATAGGCTTTTCATATTTGGGCTTTATTACATTCAGATAGTTTCCTTCCAATTCTATTTTGTTAGGTGTTTTTAATCATGAAAGGGTGTTGAGTTTTGTCAAATGCTTTTTCTGCATCAATTGAGATAATCATGGTTTTTTTTTTTTTTTGTCCTTCCTTCCTTCTGTTAATGTGGTATATTGTGTTGATCATTTGGTGTATGTTGAACCACCCTTGCATTCCAGGAATAAATCCTACTTCATATGTCTAATGTGCTGTTGAATTTTTTTTGCTAGTATTTTGTTCAGGATTTTTGCATCAATATTCATCAAGGATATTGGTCTGCAGTTTTCTTGTTATATCTTTTTTTAAATTTTAAGTTTTTATTTTAATTCTTGTTAATGTACAGTGTTATATTAGTTTCAGGTGTACAATATAGTAATTCAGCACTTCCATACATCACCCAGTGCTCATCATAACCAGTGTACTCCTTAATCCTGATCACCTATTAACCCATCCCCCCCACCTCTCTTCTAGTGACCATCTGTTTGTTCTCTGTAATTAGGAGCCTGTTTCTTGATTTGTCTTTCTCTCTCTTATTTTTTTCCTTTGCTTGTTTGTTTCATTTCTTAAATTCCACATGAGTGAAATCATATGGTATTTGTCTTTCTCTGACCTATTTCACTTAGCATTATATTCTCTAGCTCACTCCATGTTGTTGCAAATGGCAAGATTTCATTTGTTTTTATGACCAACTAATATTCCAGTGTGTGTGTGTGTGTGTACATACACACCACCTCTTCTTTATCCATTCATTAGTTGATGGACACTTGGGCTCTTTCCATAATTTGGCTATTGTGGATAATGCTGCTATAAACATAGGGGTGCGTGTATCTTTTTGAATTAGTGTTTTTGCATTTTTTTTTGGTAAATACCCAGTAGTTTGATTTCTGGATCATAGGGTAGTTCCATTTTTAACTTCTTGAGGAAACTCCATAATATTTTCCAGAGTGGCTGCACCAGTTTGCATTTCTACCAACAGTGCAAGAGAGTTCCCCTTTCTCTACATCTTGACCAACACCTGTTATTTCTTGTGTTGTTGATTTTAGCCATTCTGACAAGTGTGTAGTTTTGATTTGCATTTCCCTGCTAATAAGTGAGGTCGAATACCTTTTCATGTGTCTCTTGGCCATCTGGATGTCTTTGGGAAAATGTCTGTTCATGTCTTCTGCCCATTTCTTAATGGGATTATTTGTTTTTTGGGTGTTGAGTTCTGTGAGTTCTTTATAAATTTGGATGCTAACTCTTTATTGGATATGTCATTTGCAAATATCTTCTCCCATTCTGTGGGTTGCCTTTTAGTTTTGTTGTTTCCTTTGCTGTGCAGAAGCTTTTTATTTTGATATAATCCCAATAGCTAATTTTTGCTTTTGTTTCTTGTGCCTCAGAAGACCTACAAAAAGAAGTTGTTACATCCTATGTCAAAGAAGTTAATGCCTGTGTTCTCCTCTAGGATTTTTATGGTTTCCTGTCTCACATTTAGGTCTTTAATCCATTTTGAATTTATTTTTGTGTATGATGTAAGAAAGTGGTCCAGTTTCATTCTTTTGCGTGTTGCTGTCCAGTTTTCCCAACACCATTTGTTGAAGAGATTGTTTTTTTCCCTGTTGCATATTCTTTCCTGCTTTATCAAAGATTAATTAATTGACCATATAATTGCGGGTGTATTTATTGATTTTCTATTCTGTTCCATTGATATGTGTGTCTGTTTTTGTGCCAGTACCATATTCTTTTGATCACTACAGCTTTGTAATATAACTTGAAGTCCAGAATTGTGATGCCTCCAGCTTTGCTTTTCTTTTTCAAGATTGCTTTGGCTATTTGGGGTCTTTTGTGGCTCAATACAAATTTTAAGATTGCTTGTTCTAGTTCTGTGAAAAATGCTGTTAGTATTTTGATAGGGATCAGATTAAATCTGAAGATTGCTTTGGGTAGTATAGACTTTTTTTTTTTTAAGATTGATTTGTTTCAGAGAGAGTGTGCACATGAACATGCAAGTGGGGGGAGGAGCAAAGGGAGAGAGGTGAGAGAATCTAAGCAGATTTTGCACTGACCACAGAGCCCAACATGGGGCTCAGTTCCATGACACTGAGATCATGACCCAAGCCGAGACCAAGAGTTAGATGCTCAACTGACTGCACCACCCAGGTGCCCTGGGTAGTATAGACATTTAAACAATATTTGTTCTTCTAATCCATGAGCATGGAATGTCTTTCCATTTCTTTGTATCTACTTCAGTTTCTTTAATCAATGTTTTATGGTTTTCAGAGTACAAGTCTTTTACCTCCTTGGTTAAGTTTATTCCTCGGTATCTTATTTTTTTGGTGCAGTTGTAAATGGGATTGTTTTTTTAATTTCCCTTTCTGCTGCTTCATTATTGTTGTATAGAGATGCAACAGATTTCTGTAGATTGATTTTATGTCCTGAAACTTTGCTGAATTTATTAGTTCTAGCAGTCTTTTGGTGGTGTCTTTGGGTTTTCTATATATAGTATCATGTCATCTGCAAATAGTGAAAGTTCTATTTCTCCTTACCAATTTGGATGCCTTTTATTTCTTTTGTTGTCCAATTGCTGTGATAAGACTTCCAGTATTCTGTTGAATGAAAGTGGTGAAAGTGGACATCCGTGTCTTGTTCCTGACCTTACGGGGAAAGGCTCTCAGTTTTTCCCCATTGAGGATGATGTTAACTGTGGGTTTTTCATAGATGTCCTTTATTGAGGTTGTTCCCTGTAACTCTACTTTGTTGAGGGTTTTAATCATGAATGGACGTTATACTTTGTCAAATGCTTTTTCTGCATCTATTGAAAAGATCATATGGTTCTTATCCTTTCTTTTATTGATGTGATGTATCAGATTGATTGATTTATGAATACTGAGTCATCTTTACAAGCCAGAAATAAATCCCACTTGATCATGGTGAATGACTTTTTAAATTTTAACTTGTTGTTGAATTTGGTTTGTTAGTATTTTGTTGAGGATTTTTACATCTATGTTCATCAGAGATACTGGCCTGTAGTTCTCTTTTTTTGTGATGTCTTTATCTGGTTTTGGTATCAGGGTAATGCTGGCCTCATAGAATGAATTTGGAAGTTTTTCCTTCCTTTTCTAAGCTTTTGTAGTAGTTTGAGAAGAATAGGTTTTAACTCTTCTTTAAACGTTTGGTAGAATTTGCCTGTGAAGCCATCTGGTCATGGACTTTTGTTTCTTGGAAGTTTTTTGACTACAGATTCAATTTCTTTGTTGGTTTTCAGTCTATTCAAACTGTCTGTCTTCCTGTTTCAGTTTTGGTAGTTGATATGTTTCTAGGAATTTCTTCTAGGTTGTTCAATTTGTTGGCATATAGTTTTTCATACTCTCTTACAGTTTTCGGTATTTTTGTGGTGATATTTTTCCTTTCTCATTTGTGATTTTATTTGGGTCCTTTTTCTTTTTTTCTTGCTAAGTCTGGCTAGAACTTTATCAATTTTATTGGGTTTTTTTCCCCCTAAAGAACTAGCTCCTGGTTTCATTGATCATTCTATTGTTGTTTAGTTTCCATATCATTTATTTCTGCCCTAGTTTTCATTATTTCCTTCCTTCTGCTAGTTTTAGGTTTTGTTTGTTCTCTTTCTATCTCCTTTAGGTGCAAGGTTAGTTTTTTTATTTGAGATTTTTCTTGCTTCTTGAGGTAGGCCTGTATTGTTATAAACTTCCCTCTTAGAACTGCTTTTGCTGCATCTCAAAGGTTTTGGATCATTGGGCTTTCATTTTCATTTGTTTCCATGTACTTTTTTATTTCTTCTTTTATTTCCTGATTTACCCATTCATTGTTTAGTAGCAGGTTATTTAACCTTCCTGTATTTGTGGTCTGTCCAGATTTTTTCTTATGGTTGACTTCTGGTTTCATAACATTGTGGTCAGAAAATATGTATAGTATGATTTCGATCTTCTTGAATTTGTTCAGGTTTGTTTTGTGGGCTAATATGTGATCTATTCTGGAGAATGTTCCATGTACATGTGAAAAGAATGTGTATTCTGCTGTTGAGTGATGGAATGTTCTGAATATATCTGTTAAATCCATCTGTTCCAGTGTGTCATTTAAAGCCATCGTTTCTTGTTGATTTTCTGTTTAGATGATCTGTCCATTTCTGTACACGGGGTGTTAAAGTCCCCTACTATTATATTACTATCGATTAGTTCCCTTATGTTTTTTGAATTTTTTATGTATTGGGTGCTCCTCTACTGGGTGAATAAATATTTACAATTGTTATATGTTCTTGTTGGATTGTCCCATTTATTAGTGTATAGTGTCCTTTGTCTTTTGTTACTGTCTTTGTTTTAAAGTCTCTTTTGTCAGATATAAGAATCACTACTCTGGCTTCCTTTTGACATCCATTGGCATGATAGATGTTTCTCCATCCTTTCACTTTCAATCTGCAGGTGTCTTTAGGTCTAAAATGGGTTTCTTGTTGGCAGCATATAGATGGGTCTTATGTTTATCCATTCTGTCACCCTACGTCTTTTGTTTAGAGTGTTTAGTCCATTTACATTCAAAGTAATTATTGCTGGATATGTACTTATTGCCAATTTATTACTTGTTTTCTGGTTCTTTCTGAAGATTTTCTCTGATCCTTTCTTTCATGGTTTGCTGATTTTCTTTAGTGATATATGTGGATTTTTTTCTTTATTCCTTGCATATTAGTTTTTTTTATATATATATATAGTTACCATTAGATTTGTATATAATCCCTTTTGCATATAGCCATATATATGAAGTTGATGGTTGTTTGAGTTTGAACTCCTTCTTCTCCTTTCCTTCCCATATTCTAGATATATGTTATTATATTTTTATAACTTTTTTGTGGGTTCCTTGGCTGATTTTTTTTTTTTTTACAGAAATACTCATTTTTATAGTTTTTTGTGTTTCCTACCTCTATACTGACACTTTTGGTCTCTCCTCTCCACTCAGAGTCCCTTTTAATATTTCTCGTAGAGCTGATTAGTGGTCATAAAGTTCTTTAGTTTTTGTTTGTCTGGGAAACTCTTTATGTCTCCTTCTATTCTAAATGACAGCCTTGCTGGATTGAGCATTCTTGGCTGCAGATTTTTCCCATTTAGCACTTTGAATATATCATGCCTCTCCCTTCTGGTTTACAAAGTTTCTGTTGAAAAATCTCCTGGTAGCCTTATGGGTTTTCCCTTGTAAGTTAATGACTTCTTTTGTCTTGCTGCTTTTAATTTTTTTCTTCATCACTATATTTTGCAAACTTAATTACAGTATGTCTTGTGTGGGTCTGCTTTTGTTGATTTTTGTTGTGTGTTCTCTGTGCCTCCTGGATCTGGATATCTGTTTCTTTTCCCAGGTTAGGGAAGTTTTCAGCTATTATTTCTTCAAATAAATTTTCTTACCCCTTTTCTGTCTCTTTTTCTGGGACTTCTATTCTATAATGTGAATATTGTTACATTTGATGCAGTTACTCAGTTTTCTAAGTCTATTCTCATTTTGCGTAATACTTCCCTCTCTCTCGTTCAGCTTGATTACTTTCCATCACTCTTTCTTCTAGGTCACGAATTCGTTTCTCTGCTTCTTCCATCCCACTGTTCATTCCATCAAGCATGTTTCTCATTTTGTTTATTGTGCCCTTTATCTCTGCTATAATATTCCTTATCTCTGTGTTAAGGGACTCATTCATGTCTTCTACTCCTAAGTTCATGGGTATCCTTATGCTCATTACTTTAAATTCTCTATCAGGCATGTTATTTAGATCTGCTTCACTTAGGTCTCCGGCTCTGGCCTTGGCTTATTCTTTCATCTGGGATAAATTTCTTTCCTTATTTTGTCTGCCTCTCTGTTTCGGTGGGTTAAGAGTCAGTTGTGTCTTCTGCTCTTGCAAGTTGTGACTTTACGAACAGGTCCTGGAATGCCCTGCGGTTCAGTGTCCCCTGTTCACCAGAACCTGGCATTTCAGGAGAGCATCCTCTGTGTGCTGCTTATGCTCTGCTGTTGTGCTTGTGTCACTCTTCTTTTCAGTGTAATTGTTAGCACAGACTCTCTGCCTGTTGTGGGCTGTGCTTGCTCTCTGTGGTGTTAGAGGGACCCAGGCAGACCAGCTCAGAGGGAGTGTGCCTACTGGGGTAATTGGGAGCAGGGTGGCAGTGTTAGCAAAATTCGTGCTGGGCCCCTAGTCCTAAGCTGAAAACCCAGAAGTGCTGCGGTGACTGAGGACTGTGCGCCCCGTGGGGGTGTGAGGCTGGGCATGGTCAGCCAGCGCAAGAGCGTGTTTGGGGATGTCCGGCTGGGCAGAGTGTGGCAGTTGGGCACAATGTGCAGGGGCAGCTGTGCACCTGGTAGCTGAGTGGGGCACCCGTGTGACTTAACAAAGTTTGCTCTTGGCCCAGGGCTGGGACTAGCAGGCTTGGAGCAGGTGAGTCCTTAAGAGAACCCATGGGTGTCGTACATTGGTACTAGTTAGGTAGAAAGTGTGCAGCCCCAGCCCTGCAGGTGGCTCTATGTTTATGCTGGGGGGCAGGGGAGGAAAAGGGCACTTGCCAGCTCCCTTGTTTTCAAAGAAGTACCCAACATGCTCCAAAAGCTGTATGAACTGATCTGTTTCCTATTTGCCCCCAGTATTGTGTAAACTGCTGTTTTTATGTTGCCTCTCCACATAGGCTGCTGTCTCTTTAAGGTGGTGACCCAGCTATACTTGTCCTCCTGGCTTGCCCAGTGCTGAGTCAGCTAACTTTGAAAGCTCCACATTTCAAGTCCCACTTTTTTTTCTTTAAATGACAGCTTTATTGAGATATAATTTACATACCATAAATTCACCCTTTTAAAGTGTACAATTCAGCAGTGTCTTTTTAAAAAATTCTTTATTAAATTCAACTAACATATACTGTATTAGTAGTTTCAGGGGTAGAATTTAGTGATTCATCATTGCATATAACACCCAGTGCTCATCACATCATGTGCCCTCCCCATCACCCACTTACCCCATCCCCCCAACCTCCCTTTCCTCCCACCCCCTCCTCCAGCAGCCCTCAGTTTGTTTCCTTTAATTCAGCATCTCTTATGGTTTGCCTCCCTCTATTTTATCTTATTTTTCCTTTCCTTCCCCTATGTTCATCTGTTTTTTCTTAAATTCCACATGAATGAAATCATATGGCAATTCTTTTCTAATTTATTTCGCTTAGCATAATACCTTCTAGTTCCATCCACATCATTGCAAATGGAAGATTTCATTCTTTTTGATAGCTGAGTAATATTCCAGTGTGTATATATGTGTATATGTATATATACCACATCATCTTTATTCATTTATTTGTCGATGGACATCTGGGTTCTTTCCATAGTTTGGCTATTGTGAACATTGGTGCTGTAACCATTGGGTCACAGGTGCCCTTTCGGATGACTACATATGTATCTTTGGATGAATACCTAGTAGTGTGATTGCTGGGTCGTAGAGTAGCTCTATTTTCAACTTTTTGAGGAACCTCCATACTGTTTTCCAGAGTGGCTGCACCAGCTTGCATTCCCACCAACAGTGTAGGAGGGTTCCCCTTTCTCTGCATCCTCGCCAACATCTGTCACTTCCTAACTTGTTCATTTTAACCATTCTGACTGCTGTGAGGTGGTTTTGATTTGTATTTCCCTGATGCCCAGTGATGTGGAGCATTCTTTCATGTGTCTGTTGGCCATTTGTATGTCTTCTTTGGAGAAATGTCTGTTCATGTCTTCTGCCCGTTTCTTGATTGGATTATTTGTTCTTTGGGTGTTGAGTTTGAGAAGTTCTTTATAGATTTTGGATACTAGTCCTTTATCTGACAAGACACTTGCAAGTCCCACTGGTTTTACAAACTCACAGAACTCCGCTTCTCTGGGCTTTTATTTATTTTTTAAGTAGGTTCCACACCCAATGTCAGGCTCTAACTCATGACCCCAAGATCAAGAGTCCTCCCTTCTACTGATTGAGCCAGCCAGGTGCCCCAGCTCCTCTGGTTTTTAAAGCCAAATGTTATGGGGATTAGTCTTCCTCATGCAAGGTCTCTGGTATGAGGGCCTGTTTCTCTGTCTTTTTTGCACACACAGCTTCCTCCCTCCTGTGGGCAGCCTCCTTCCACCTTTCTGACCCTTCTAGCCTTTCGGATGCACCGTCTCTATATTTAGTTGTGGAATTTGATTTGCCAGTCTTCAGATCACTCTCTGGATTACTGACTTGGATGTGGATGATATCTCTTTGAAAATGTGGGACAGAGTGAGCTCAGGGTCCTCCTACTCCGCCATCTTCCCAAGCTTCTCTCTTGTAATGTCTTTGTCTGGCTTTGGTATCCGGATACTGCTGGCCTCCAAATGAGTTTGGAAGTGCTCCCACTTCAATTTTTTGGAATAATTTAAGGATTAGTGTTAATTCTTTAAATGGTAGAATTCTCCAGTGAAACTGTCTGATCTTGAGCTTTGTTGGGAGGTTTTTGATTACTGATTCAGTCTCCTTAGTAGATATAGGTCTGTTTAGATTTTCTATTTCTTCATGATTCAATCTTGGTAGGTTATGTGTTTCTAAATTATCCAATTTTATTGCATAGAGTTGTTCATAGTATTTTCTTGTCATACTTGTTTGTTATATTGGTTGTAATATCCCCTTTTTCATTTCTGATTTTACTTGAGTCTTCTTTCTTAACCTATTTAAGGTTTGTCAATTTTGTTGATCTTTTCAAACAACTCTTAGTTTTTATTGACTCTCCCCACCCCTTAGTCTGTTTCATTTATTTCTGCTCTAAATTTTATTTTCTTCCTTCAGCAAGCTTTGGTTTAGATCGTTTTTTTTTTTTTTTTTTTTTTTTTTTTTTTTTTTTTTTTTTTTTTTTTTTTTTTTTATCTTGTTCCTTGAAGTGTGAAGTTAGATTGTTGATTTGAGATCTTTTTTCTTCAATGTAAGGGTTTATAGCTATAAACTTCTTAGCACTGCATCCTGTAAGTTTTGGTATGTTGTGTTTTCATTCTAATTTGTCTTGAGGTATTTTCTAATTGCTTTTGTGATTTCATCTCTGATGCACTGGTTTGAGAGTGTTTACTATCCACATACTTGTGGACTTTCCAGTTTTTCTTTCTACTACTGATTTCTAGTTTTAGTCCATGGTGATCAAAAAGTTACTCCGATTTAAATTTTTAAAAATTTTGATAAGACTTGTTCTGTGATCTAGCATGTGTTCAGTCCTGGAGAATATTTCATGTGTACCTAAGCAGTCTGCTGCTGTTGCATGGAGAGTGTTCTGTATATTTCTGGTAAGTCCAACTAGTCTATAAGTGTTGTTCAAATCCTGTTTCCTTGGTCATCTTCTGGTTGTTCTACCCATTATTAAAAGTGAGTTATTGAATCTCCAACTATTATTGTGTTGCTATTTCTCTCTTCAATTTTGTTTGCTTCATGTATTTAGGTGCTATAGGATTTGTTGCCTATATATTTATAATTCTTATAGCTTCATGGTGAATTGACTGCTTTGTTTGATATTTAGTATAACCACCTCTGTTCTCTTTTGGTTATCATTTGCATAGAATATTTTTTTTCCATTCTTTCACTTTCAGCCTATATGTGTCCTTAGACCTAAAGTTTGTCTTTTGTAGATAGCATATAGTTAGATCCTCCTTTTTTTAATGTTATCCATTAAGGCAATCTATGTCTTTTGGGGAATTCAATGCATTTACATTTAATATAATTACTGATAGGGAGGGAATTACTATTCACATTTTATTAACTGTTTTCTGTATGTTTTATAGCGCTTTTTTGTCCCTCATTTCCCCCTTTTGTGTTTCATTAATTTTTTTGTAGTGACATGCTTTGATGTCTTTCTCATTTCTTTGTGTAAATTCTAGACATATTTTCTTTGTGATTACCATGGGGATTATATACAAAAAATCTTAATTATAAAAATTATTTTAAACAGATATCTTGAATTACATACAAAAACTCCATTCCTTTACATTTCTGGCCACCCTCACTTTGTTAGTGATGTCACAAGTTATATCTTTATGTATCTTGCACCCATTAACATAGATTTATATTTTTTATGCTTTTGTTTTTGAATTCTATACAAGAACTAGAAGTGGATTTATGTGCCCAAATTACGATAATAAAAGTTCCATATTTGTCACATATTTACTGTTGTCAGATGATTTTATATTTTCATATGGCCTTGCATTGTTCTGTAGCATCCTTTTGTTTCAACCTAAAGGACTTACTTGTAGCGCAGGTCTAGTGATAATAAATTCCCTCAGATAAATTCTGGGAAAGCCCTAATTTGTCCCCTATTTTTAAAGAACAGTTTTGCTGATACAGTATTCTTAGCTGGTAGTTTTTTCCTTTCAGCACTTAGAATATATCATTCTACTGCTCTCTGGCCTCTACAGTTTTGTCATCTTTTTTTTTTAAGTAATCTCTACGCCCAACATGGATGGGGTTTGAGCTCACGACCCTGAGATCAAGAGTCGCATGCTCCACCCACTGAGCCAGCCAGGTGCCCCTCTGGCCTGTAAGGTTTATGCTGAGAAACCTGTTGAAATCTCGTAGATGCTCCCTTGTAAAGACAACTTTCAGGATTTTTTTTCTTTGACTTTCATCAGTTTGGTAATAATGTGTACCCCCGTGAGTTTCTTTGGATTTATGTTAGAATTTGTTGAGCTTCTTGAATTAGTATGCCCATTTTTCCCCTCAAATTTGGTAAACTTTCGTTCATTGTTTCTCTAAATAAGTTCTCAGCATCTTTTGCTCTCTCTTCTCCCATAACATGTATATTGGCCTGCTTGATAATGCCCCATAAGTCCCTTAGGCTCTCTGCACTTCATTTTTCTTTTTTGTCCCTCTGTCTTGATAATATCCAATTACCTGTCTGCAGGGTTGCTGGTTCATTCTTCTGTCTGATGAAGTCTTCTGTTGAGCTCCTCTAGTGAAGTCTTCTGTTGAGCTCCTCTAGTGAATTTTTCAATTCAGTTGTTTTCATCAGCTCAGAATTTGTTCTTTTTTATAGTTTGTCTCTTTGACAACAATCTCATCTTGTTTGTGTGTTTTCCTTATTTCCTTGTCAATCTTGTTTTAGTTCATTGAGTATCTTTAAGGCAATTGTTTTAAATTCTCATCAGTAAATTTAAAGATCTGCATTTCTTTAGGGTCAGTTTCTGGAGATTTTTGTCTTGTAGAGTAGGCCATGTTCCCTTGTTTATATGTTTTGTGAACTTTATTGGGATTTGGGCATTTGAAAAATAGTCACCTCTTCCAGCTTTTACAGACTTGCTTTGCCCATCGGCCTAGCTAGAAGTTCTGGAACCTCTCAACCTTTTTTGAGGATGTATCCCCTCTGAGTTTGTGTGTAGTTTCATTTCAGGATATACATCTGCTTTTAACTGTTTGAATTTTCCTAAGAGGCTTGCCCCTGTTTCTTCTCAGGATTTTTCTGTTTCAGTTTTTATTGTATCTGTTTGTACTCTCTTGCAACCTCTGCAGTGCCTGCCAAACTGTAAATTCCCTGCTGTCCTAAGGCACTGGTGTGCTCACTTCTGTTTTCAGTGGCTTATCAGCATCCAAACCATGCCACCACTCCCACTAGTGCTCCAAGTCAGGTCTCAAGCAGCCCCAAGACAAGCCAGAGTGTTGCACACAAGTTCTACTTTTTTCTTCCTGCCCTGAGGGAGGAGCCAAGAATTGGGACTTATTTGTGCCATGCTGTGCCAATAGTAGGGAGAGGGGCTAGGATAAGCGTATTTCCATTAACTGTCCTACATGTTTTGGTATAGCTTCCTCCTGGTTTTATGTTTGCCTGGGTGCTGTAGCTCCCCAACTGGGTTCTAGAGTCTTCACAAAGGTATTTTGGTTCTGAGTGTTGTTGTTACTTCAGTGTCTCCATGGGAAACAAGGACCTGGAACTTCATGGTTGGTGTCACCTCCTATTCACTTGGTTTTTGCTATCCCTTGATTGATACTCACTAGTCACAGATATGCCAATAAACTTTCACAGTATCTTAATGATGGAAAATATGCTTATCCAACAAGTTTTCTTTAAAACTAATTTGAAATACCTAAACCATTAGAAAAATAAAAATCTCTAAGCTTTTAAATGAATTTGAAATTATTACCACCAAAAATTATGGTAAATACAGATGTGTTTGGAATTTAATTCTTACAGTAAGAGATACTGAATTAAATTTGGCCTAATAAAAATTTCCCCAATTTTTACCACAAAACCGCTCAGATTAAAAAAAAAAAGGTTGAATCCTGGAAACCTCAACCAGAAATCTTTTCATGATTTAAGTAATTTTCCTCTTGTGGGGGAGGGTTTTGGTACCCAATAGAGTATTCTATTTTGCCTTCCTCAATTATTTTGTCAACTCTTAATTTAAAAGATTATAGTAACATTACAAATCCTGTGTGTTTAATTTTGAGAAAACATTCCGAGTAACAGGAAACACCTGTTCAATGAGAGGTATTGAAACATCAACTTTGTGTTACAGGCATGCTTTTATCACTTTAGGTATAAGCATACTTTTTCACTTGTTAAAGTTTTCATTTCAACTTGTGATTTCTAAGTGATTCTATAAGCTTCAGTGGATTAAGATAATGCATTTGGCTGATCTTATTTTGTGATCATCCTGTTACTGACTAGAACTTCTAGCAGAAATTTTAAGAGAAAGTGTAAAGAACCAAGAGCGGAATAAGTAAAACTTTAACTATATCCAGTGTAACATTACTTATTGGGTTCACCTGTATTGTTATAACTCAGCAGCAGACAGAAAATGGCAAAGGCATGATGCAAATCTAATGGGTAGGACCATGTATATATTATTGTGAGCTAATTAGAAATGGATTTATGTTTCTTTTTTTAAAGATTTTATTTATTTATTTGACAGAGAGACACAGTGAGAGGGGGAACACAAGCAGGGGGAGCGGGAGAGGGAGAAGCAGGCTTCCCGCTGAGCAGGGAGTCCGATGCGGGGCTTGATCCCAGGACCCTGGGATTATGACCAGACACTTAATGACTGTGCCACCCAGGTGCCCCTTTAAATATAAAATATATTAACAATAGTCTTGTCTTCTCACCAGGATATGTAACTTTGAAGGCAGGAACCACTTCTTTTTAAAATTGTGCCTCCCTACTCTCATCCATACATTATAAATTTGTAGGCACTAGATTGAGCCAAATGTTTTGATAAGTAACGGTTATTACAACAGCTTTGATTATATTTAGAGCTCGATGATTTAATGATTTAAATTTGACAGTATCTTTTTGTTCTGTTGTCAAATTAGCCTTTGTTTGTAATAATTCTTTTTAAGCTTTTAAAGTAATCTCCACACCCAATGTGGGGCTTGAACTTACAACCCCAAGATCAAGAGTCACATGCTCAACTTTTCTTTTAAGGGGATGGGGGAGAAGTTTAATACATTTACCAAATTAAAGGACAACATACTGTAGACACTTTAGATTTCTAAATGAAATGTCAGGTGACCAACTAGTGAAATTCACCAAATTTTGGTTAAGAAAATTTTACAGTAATAGACTAACACCCATGCCTCCTTTTCTAAAAATCACAGCCAAAATAATTGAATACAACAATTCTAATAATTCTTTTTTTAAAAAAACATTTTGAGAGAGAGCACGAGCAGGGGGGAGGGGGGAGCCCGATGCAGGGCTCGATCCCAGGACCCCGAGAAAGTCACATGCTTAACCACCTGAGACACCCAAGCACCCCCAACAATTCTCATTCCAGCTTACATTCAATACTAACCTGTGTGAAGTGTCCTACATGGCAAGGTTCAGCAGGTCTATAGATCAATTACTGTGTGGGGCTGAGCCAGCCCAGTGTCCCTTGTTTCTGATAATCCTTATTTGAAATCTGAAACATTTTAGTTCAAAAGGGACAAGGCATGAGACCATAAAATAGTCTTAGATAAGATCGTGAGGTACACTCTTCTTTGCAACCTTTAAAAGGACATTAAAAGTTTGCTCTTTAATAGTCTCTCATCTGCTTAGAGCATTATTTAAGTGTGAATCTACCTGGCTAATAAAAGTAAATAGAAATTCAGAATGGTAACTGATTGTGAAGTCATGACGTAAGAGCTTGAGACAGCACATAAAATTGGAGAAAAAATGATTCTTTATTGAAAAATACCAATAATACTGACAGACTTCAAAAGCAATTCACGCTTCCAGAATACAAAGTATACTTAATACATTTTTTCAAATCTTTTTGCATTTCAAAGTTAGCATTTTTGTAAATCAAATTTGATAACCCGACTAAAAATATTTTCCAGCTTTATTATTTAAACAGCTGCACAATCTTTAAAGTGGGGACCATGAGGCGGGCAGGAGCAGAGGGGCAGAATGCACCTGGGACTGCGCAGCAGTCTACAGCAACATTTCCCACAACTTCAGTGCTGGAAACAAAATACTGCACAAGACGGCTGCCCTCCAGTGTCAGAGAATCTTGGGAAACAGCATATCAAAAGATAGCTAGCTTTTCTTATAATTTGTACTCTTTAAGATTGCTTTTTGAAGGAAATCTTTAAGAATGCCACTGTAATTCATCCAATGAAAGAAATGAACTGTTACCATCAAAATGGCCTTTGCCGAGCTGTAATAATTCTATGCTTTTTTAGATGCAAAAAAAACACATATGCAAGTTTAATTCGAAACCACACAAATTAGGTATGTAGGCTCAGATAGTAGCAGTGTTCACTTTTATTACTAATAGCTTAACTGGAACAGCCACTCTATTCATTCCACCAGCAGAAATAGCAGCACCAAGATCTAAAATTCTTTATGTATAAAAAGCTTATGTCATTATCGAAGTCCCACTCTTTGCATGCTCCAATTCTTGTTATCTTATTTAACATAAAAGCAACAGGATTTGGAGTTACTATTTGCTGTATTAAAACAGTTATACAGCATCCTGTACTGTCAAAAAGCAAAATACTGTGAACGGCAGCCCTTCTTCACAGCTCTACCCTTGAAGCTGCCAAGCATTCACTGCTCGTGCCAGCAGTGGTGTTTCCACAGTAACATAGCAAAAACTAAAGGAATCATGGCACAATGGATTTCTGAATTCTTTATCTACCATTGGTCCTGGGGCTTTGTACCATCCCCTTGTAGACTATATCTGCTGATCATTCCATTATCTTTAATGGAGGAAAGGCATCAGGTCATATAGCGGGTAATGGCTCTCAGAGCGTAGAGGAGTTCTGCTTGCATCCTAGCTTCTATAAGAAGCAGATTAACATGAACCTGAATATAAAACACAACATAATTTAAGGTAGGGTTATAAGCATTACCAATGCATCTAAAAAACCCCTCAACTAAGTACATTTTCTGTGGGTACTGACTAACTTAGAAGTCTTGACTTTGTCTCAAAATGAAAGCCATCTAATGTTCTTTTTGGATAGATGCCGGGTTTATATCTGATCACATCTCTTCTTGGAAGTTTGTTATATTTCAGAAAATCTAGACATTGCTTTATTAGAATACCAACTTGCCCTGCCAAATCATCATTTAATAATTTTAAAAAGATGGCTCAAAGACCAGACATTTCTGTCTATAAACAAGTAAAAAAGAGCTCTTGCAAAATGGCCTTCTTTCCCCCAAGCAGTGACAGCCAGGCCAGCATTTCTGAAGTGGGGCCAGCCACCTGTTTTTGTTCTTTTACTGTAACACTATAATGAGGTTCCTTCCAAGAGATACCAGAGACAGATGTGCAGGAATGCTCTGCCCTGTGTTGGAAGAGGTGATGGAAAGGATTTGAGGGCCATTAGATTAGCTGAAGGAGAATGAGAATCACTGTTAAGTTAAAGAGCAAACCACAATAGGCACATACCTTCTCAGAGTGCTTAAACTGCCTCCAGAAGCTATCATACATTCTTTTGGTAACTTTTTCGGGAGTGCAAACAACAGTTTTGATATAAACTTTAAAGCTACGGTCCAATAGCTGGTTAATTTCACCATAGTCATAGTCATCATATCTGTTAACAAAACGAGAATTATATTTTCAACATATAGTCTGTTTTCTTATTTGAGTACTGCTGAAGTTAAGAATTCCACAAATTAATATTACTGGTTACTATTGCAATGATATATAGATGGTAATCCACTTAATGTAAATGAAAACAATTACAATTATCCCTTTTTTTCTCTGTTTCCAGGATCTTCTGGGATCAGATGAGGAAAAAAATGGTGGGGGGTTGGCAGACGATTATCCCAGAGGGAAGGATGATCTATAGATGGCCTAACAGCATCTACACTTAGGAAAGGCTATTCTGCTTTAAGCTGAGACGGTTGTATGCACCAGTGGGTGATGGTTTCTAGAACAGCCAGAGACTGAAGTCTTTTATTTGGTATTCAGTGGAAAAAAGCTCTTGCAAAGCTGGCTCTACTACTATTCTGAAGGCCGAGTCAATAGTCTGGTCACTGATAAAATGAATAGCAAGAGAAAGCCTGATTTTACAGCTAAAATAATCAGAAAGTCTTATAGTGTGCAGTTTGTGTGCATATGTTAGAAGGTGGTATATATGTAATGGTTGCATTTCTTATATAACATAATATGGCTGAATAGCTAACATTTTGCATTGCATTTTGATTATGTATCATGGGATTAGGTACTCTTCGGATGGAGCTTGAGAATAGCTAGGAGGGCACTGTAAGGGTACCAAGTTCCAAGAAGGAGATGATATCAAAGATGTTTGGTGACAAACTTTTCCTTTACGCTCTAGGACCAGCTTGCTTGCCCTCGCCTTCCCTGGAGGCATCTGTCATTTAACTCTTGTCAATGTCCCTAACTCCCTAGCTAGGAGAGAGTGATTCATAAGCAGCATAAAAATGAGCTATTGGGGAAGGGCTGGTTTTGAGTATTTGTATATGTGCTTCTTGCGTGTGTGTTCCAAGCACCTGAATAATTGAGCCCAGAGGAAAAGATTTCTTTATAAATCTAAGAAAAAAGACTAACCTTATTCCGAACATGCAGTGAATATAGTTCCAAATAGCTCGTCTAAGCATTGAGGTATCGACATCTTTGTGCATTGCCATTGTATTATAAGTAAGATTGTAAGCAATGTGAAATTTTTCATCAATCAACTGTCCCACATCTGGATAAAGGCGATTTACCAAAGAATAACCATGGTCTTCCCAGCAATAGTCCTAAATACAGAAAATAGAAAAATGCGAATAATTAAAATGTGGCCAAGTATAGTTCTATGTCTGCTGCTCTGTAGCATGGTGAGATTACTGGCAGTTGGAATCCACTGCTTTTCTAGTGTATTCTAGCTCCCAGCTTCACTTGGAGTACAATCTGATGTTTTCAATTTCTATACTGCAGCACGCAAAGCTTTTGTTGCTCAGGGAGTGTAAAACACCAATGGGATTTTTTCTCTCTGACACATAGCCCACCCATTTTCAGCTCCCTCTCACTCTCTCCTCATTCAGAATCCACAGGCAACCTATCTTGGGAGTCCTCTCTCCTTTTCCATCGCTGCAGCTATTCCAATAGTCCTCAAATTTTGTAAATTTTTAATTCAAAACAACCATCACTCATTCCTTTTCCTACCTCCTTTCTCTTAGCACTAAGTTTCCCAGTTCATTTTCCTACATTAAATCTTCCTGCTTCCTTTCTTTGTACCTCAAGCAAAATAAGCCCCTACACTACATGTTGCTGTCATATTAATTGTCCTGGAACACCTCTTTGATAGGTTATCACTCTGGTCCCAAAACCTACAAACCTGACCAATTTTAAACTAGCTTCCCACTAATCAGAAGTAGGGATCCTTTGCTTGAAGCACTCAGCAGTGCAGCCAATTTCTTTATGATCCCTTCCCTCACTCTGTCTCTCAACCTAAGCTCAATTATTGCCTATAGTCTCCTCTGCTTTACAATGCCCATGCTTTTGGACCATTTAAATCTCTCAAATCCTAACTTCATAAAATTTCCAGTGTATATGATCTCTTTAATTCTATTTCATGACACAATTACACTATCAAGTAGAAATATTCTATAACTCTTCCTTGTGCCAAATTTTTGTCCCTATAAACACCATCTTCATCACTTGAGCAAAGAAATAAAATCCTGTAGATCTCAAATATTCCTATTTCTGATAAGTTATTAACATTAGCCCTTCACAATAATTGAGGAAGATGGAGTATCCACTCATCTGAATTAAATACTTTACTTACCTATCTAAATATTTATACAATAGCCTATTTAAAAAATACACTTAGGCTGCAGTATGTTTCTACTAATAGATTGGATTGGAAGCAGTCTTACAAAGCTTAGAGCACGGAATAAATATCTGCTAATTAATTGATGATTTTCAACTTTTACTGTGGAACCAGAGAACATAGCTACTGTTGCTCCCGAGAGATGTTTGCAAAGCACTTTTAGCATCATGCCTCCTACCAGGCAAAAACAAAAGAAGGAGACTGGTATCCTAGAGGATGACTAGGTCCCTAAGTTTCATGGACTCAATATATACACAACTGTACTGAGGAAGTTTTACTGTGTATTTCAAAGTTAGTGACTGCGGGGCTAAAGAAACTGGGTCTACCAACAATAATTCTACTCCCTACATCACTAATTTTATTCACTCTAAGAGATAAGCGCTAAGTAATTTTGGAATAACATTTATGTGAATCCTCATTGCTTCAGTACACATTTTAAAGGGAATTAGGATAATGTAATTGTCCTGATTAATTTTCTACTCTATCTGTAAGAACTCACCCAAATTAAAAACAAAAACTTACTCTCCCGAAAAAGAATAAAGCATATCTTTCACTTCTGATTTTTTTTTCATCTTCTTTCCCTCCACCCACGTATATATAATGCTTGAGTTGCTGGGGACATTTCTCTTGTCACTCAGTCCTGGTGCATATCAAGGCCTCATTTTAACACTGGGGCTCAACAGGAAGTGGGGAGAAAAAGCAGTGCTCTACATGCTACTATTATTCATTGTTTAGATATATTAAGAACTTGAGTTTTAGCATACTATCTGGGAACCTAACCCACTATTGTAATTTAGTCTTATGGATGAATGCGTTTTGATTTCTGATTAACTGGTTTATGAACTTTAACAACACAATAAATATATTTAAGGGAACTGCCTGACATAGAAAAGTTATTTCTTTCTGCAACATGTTGTAATTCTCAAATCCAGGGGACTTTTTCTTATTTTAAGTCAGATTGACATACTTCTAACCTGTCATGTGTGTAACAGTAAATCACAATTTTACCTGAACTCGAAATGTTGGCACATGCATCCCATGTCTAGAGAAATCCTTATAGCCATAACTGGTATCCTCAAAGTGACGAGATACATCTCTTGCTGGTGTGACCTCTTCATCATCTGAAATAATTAAACAAAAAAGCCACTGAAAGCTTTTCAAAAACGGAAGCTAGAAATTCATTTTACCTACAACAAGTAAAAATAGAATAACCTTTTCTTTGACACTGAATAATCAACTAAAGTCTTAAAATCATAAAGAGAAATAGCTTACTTACCAGTAAATGGAATGTAATGAGATTCTCTGTTATAAAAAATATTCATGGTTGACTTTTCTATGCTTTGCATTCCTCTCTCTCATATACCCTCTGGTGTCCCCACTCCAATTTTAGATATTAAATGCTACTTTAAAAGTATGTACACAAAATTTGAACATACTTTTGGATAATCTTTATGGTGATAAATCATCTATGCTCTATAATTTAGCACTTGGACTATTTCTGGTTGAATATTAATGTCCTATAATATATAATATGATCTCTCTAACACCTCAAAGGTCCTAGAAACAATTCTGGAATGGTGAACCATTTTTACAATGTTTCCTGAACTTTCGGGATTATTTTCATGTTTGAAGAAAATAGAAACAAAAACTTTCCCTCAAGGAGAAACAAGATAACATCCAACCTTCATTTATACAAATTTGATTTTTTTCTTTGCTATTAGGAAACTTGGTGCTTTTAACACATATACTCTTTATCCCACTCTTATCAAAATACATTTTGAGATACTTTAACTTTTTTTTCCTTTAAATTACCTGGTTTATATATTAAATCCTATCTGTATATAAAGGCCAAACATAAAGGATTCAAGTTTGTTGTTAGCTGTCTAATAAATAGCTTATTTGTATAAATCATTGAATTCTAAAGCTGAAAAGCAACCTTAGGGCTTTATGAACTCAATTTCCTAATTTTAAAGAGGAAAAAGAACATTCATATGTTAAGTGACTTACATTCACAAAGCTTATTGGCAGTGATTTTAGTACTAAAACTCAAATGTCCTCTTTTAGTCTAGTGCTATTTATACTATAACTTCCTTTTCTCGGTTGTCTGCTTTATTTGTAAGTAGGAATACCTATGTAACAATAGCCTCTCTAAAAGGAAAAACATTTGATGTTTTAAAACTTTTAATTCTTTAAATACAGTGGGGCTCTTTTTTTGTAAGCAACAGAAATTTTGTTGACTATGTAATGACTGCTTTTACCTGAAGAGAAGACAAACATGCTCTCTCTTTTTTCTATTTCAAAACGTGAAGCCATCTCTTCCTGACTTGCCTCTTCTTCATCTCGACATTCTTGTAACTGCCTCATCTTTTCCATGAGGGCTTCGACCTCAAAGAAGGAATCACTTACCTAAAGAGAAAATGCAACTAATGTTACATATGTAAGAAAAAGGATGAAATTTTAAAATTTTCTCTTATTAAGATACAAATTCTTGTGAAACAGACTTAACAGAATATAGGAAAAATAGACCGTATGATTTTAAAGTACATGAATGATTTAAAAAACGGAATTATTTTGGCCTGTTACATATATAGATATGCAGATTTTAAAATAATGATTTTAAGAACACACATTTTTACCTTATAAAATTAGTAATATCTTACTGTTAATGCTGTTTTAAGAATTAAAATTTAAAACTAGTCAATATAAACAAAACTTGCTCAGTTAAATAAGATACAAAGTGGTTTTGCATCAATTATGCACATTGGGTGTATTGTCAACATGAGTCTATCATCTTCAAATTATAGTAATGAGCTCTAATTTACCAATTAAGAATTAAACCTGTCCTTTCGGGGCTGGAATTCTCTGCCTGACCTCTGCAGATGGGTCTGGTAGCTGTCACTTGCTGGGATGACTATAGCAGTGACATCTGTAGTGACAGGTCTGACACATGAGTACTGGCCAAGTGGACTTGAACTAGCCTAAAAATATATACATCTATACACTGCTGCATCCTTACTATGAAAGTGGGATCAAGTCTGTGGGATTTATCTTCTAAAACAGATAGTATTTTTTTACTACAAATGTTCTTTCCCCTACTCTTATAGGCTTTTCTTGGCTTACACCCACTGGTCCTTCAGGTGTCAGCTTACATGCTTTTCCTGTCCTAATCCCCCCCATCCTAAACCATGCCACCATTATTCTTACACAGCACTCTGCTCTTTCCTTCAAAGCACCAAATACAATTTGTATTGTTATTGCGTAATACTGGTTTAATGCCTGCCTCCCTCAGAGCAAATCTTCATAAGCGCAGGGGACCTGTCTGTTTAATTTACTAGTATATAGTCAGAGCCTAGCATAGTATCTGGCACATAGTAGATATTTGCAAAATATTTTTTGCAGAAAGCTTGTCAGGATAATTCTGTATTAAGAGACAAATATATACTACCAGTGCTTTATATTTTCATATGATTCTAACAATTACACCCAAATACCCTATAGTAAAAGCACTTTCTCTCACAATTTCATGATGGAAAGTGTTTCTATGATGCATTGAAGATTCTTCTGGTACATACATACATCTCCTTAATTATTCCTGAGACAGAGTTGGTAGCCAAATAAAAAAGGTCTGAAAAGGATTATGTTGCTTAAAAGAATGACCCAAGGTTTAAAAAAACAAAAACAAAATCCAAAAAACAACAACCAAGCAAGGTTTCTGTCAACTCACATTATCCATTATACTATTTTGTTTTATCTACTTCCTTCTAAAATAACCCAAATTTTAAGTATTCTTAGGAAAGATAATTCTTGATTGATTTACAGTGAAATAAGAGAAAAAGAAAACAAAGTGTGTTTCTTCTGCTCCTTGAATACTCTGTTAAAGTTGTTAGTGTAAAAAAAAAACAACCGGCATTTCATTTTAATATTTAAATATTAATATTGTATGAGGAAATTCTTTTTGGTTTTTTAATATTTGTATCTGAAGAACTGAATCATATATCTGATACATACCTACAGAATAAACTTTATCAGCTCACTGACAAGTGCCATCAGTGTGGGGTATAGACCTTTTACCTTTTCAGTTTTAGCAAACCCAACACCTGAGGATGAGGACTTTACTAGAGAAATTTAAAATTTCTATTATTTTACTATTATCTCATGTAATAGAGGGATACCTAGAAATAGTCAAGTACTTTTTCTTTAGCTTTGTGCTATTTTTTTTTTTCTTTTTATCCTTTTCCCCAAAAATTTTATTGGGGGAAAACTATAAAATATTTATAGTACAATGTTTACAATCACAATTTGTAGTAAACTGATTCCCCAAAATATACTACAACTCAGGTTGACTTGTTATATTAAAAAACCTACTTCTAAGTAGTCCAGAGTACATACAGACATAGTGCTAACTGCACCTACCTACAAACTAAAGCTACTGCTCATTCATCTGCTGTCCAGGAAAGCATTCCTGCCTTTCTGTACACACACATACACAAAAAGTACAAGTTTTGGAATTTTCTATAATGAAACAAGGCTTATTCATGTACTACATACCATTTTAGCATTAAGAGGTGGCCTCTTCATATATATATATATATATATATATATATGTATATACATATATATATATGTGGTAAATAACTTTTCCTTTTGTGTAGTTAAACCCATCCTGCATTGCAATTCTCTTAAGCACTAATAGACAAAACACTTACTAGTTGAGGAAGATTTAAGGCAAGTTCTGGCCCTTCCAAAGGTGCTGTGAGACTGTGAGACTCCCCCCACCCCATTATCTTCAAGAAGATATCTTAAAGAAGCCTTGTACTGAATCAAACGTGGGGAAGGACAACAATTCAACTCCAAGCATCCTAGCAACTGATATATACTCTCCCTTAGACCATCTCATAACCCCTATGTTTTAATAAATAATCAGTGGCCAAAGATGGGGCTATAACATTAATCCAGGTAGCTCAACAGAGGATGAAACTGATGGTCTTGAACTTTGTCAGTCAGCACAGCAGTGATCAACTCTGGGAAAAATATTTCCCTTCCTGTGCTAATCTCACAATATGTAAATGCTACTTCTTATTTAGCACCTGATAAATGCCAGCTGTATTAGGCCTCTTACTTCTTTAGAGACATTTCATTTAAACCTCATCCTTGCGTTTGACCTTTATTTATGAATGAAAGAACGGAGGCTCAGGGAGGTTAGGTAACTTGCCCACAGTCAAATATATATGCTAAAGGTAATTCAAACTGTTTAAATCTGTTCCAAAGGAATAATGTAACTGAGAAAATCTACGCAAAGTATTCAGAAGACTGTAATGCTGTTTCTGTGATTTCTCTTTGGAAACATAACTAAACTTTAGCAAAAGAATGAAAAGGGAATTTTGACTCATAATATTCAGGAAATTAAAACCTGCTTATAGAAAATTCAACTTGTTCTAATCTGTTTCAAAAGAATAACAAAATTGAGAAAATATAAAAGCCAGAGAAAAGGAGGAATAAAAGTGAAAACATTTTAATAAATTTACATTCACTTTTATATATATTTGTGCCAAGCTAAACATGAAAAAGAATTTTAAAAGGAGAAATTTCCAGGTAAAGGCTGATTAAATCTTCTGAAAGATAATTAAGAAACCAGACTGTTTCTTTTATGCAAAAGGAAGGAAAAGAATGTGATCAGCATCAGGAAGTCTTGGACCACCAAGTTGCATGGTCTCAGCCTCCCCTCATCTCATTGCAGCACCCATCTAATACTAGCTGGCTCTGATGGGGCACATGCTGATGGCTCCTGATCCTAAAATTACTCAAGGGTCTTAAAATTTATATATCTCTTAGCACTAAATGAGTGCTGGGCTTTTAGAGGAATGAACAGATAGAGGTGCCTAATATGTCTATGGACTTCAAGGGTGGGTTTTCTAAGAAGTCACATGAAAAAATAATAAAACAGCAATTACTGTGATCAGTCTTGTGATGATGATCCTGTAACAGATAATACTTACCGAAACATTTCCTGCTGAGTTGACCTGCATCTCATCCACACTGTGATTGCCATTTGTAATGTCACAGATGCAGTAGTTACTAACCGAAGGAGGTCTGAATGTGTGGCCACCATCACAATGAATTTCTGGACTGATTCCACAGCCAAATGTGAATGAGGCAAGAGAATGATAATGTGTGAGGAGAACTACTGCATGTACCAGTTCTGCAAGGGACCAGCTGTGCTCTTCAGCTTTTAAAAGTCCCTTAAGAAAAAAAAAAGAGAACATATTTATATACTGAGTTATGGTGTTGGTAAAAGTGAATAGTTCATCTTGGTATTTAATCTATTTAAAACAGGATTAGTCACTATATAAACCCTAGAGTAAAATTGTAATTTGAACATGTAGAACCCAGAATTTGCTAAAATAATTATATATTTACAAATAGAGCTTAACATAACCTGATAATGACACTTTCATTATTTTGATTTTCTGAAATCCTGATTTAAAAATGTAATAGAGGGCTCCTGGGTGGCTCAGTGGGTTAAAGCCTCTGCCTTCGGCTCAGGTCGTGATCTCAGGGTCCTGGGATCGAGCCCCGCATCGGGCTCCCTGCTCAGTGGGGAGCCTGCTTCCTCCTGCCTCTCTGCCTACTGTGATCTCTCTCTCTGTCAAATAAATAAATAAAATCTTAAAAAAATAAAATAAAATAAAAATGTAATAGAATGCATTTTGCTTAAATGCAGTTGCCGTATTTCAGATGGTGGATTATGAATGCATTAACTGCTGTTAGTTCAAAGTCTCAATCCAGATGTATTTCAAGTGAAAGCTACTGTATAAAATATGCCTGTGTTTTTCTCTATTATCAAGCTTTCTCAAGGAATTTTAAAGATAGTAGTTTGAACAACTTGACTCTGAATATTCCTAAATCATCAAATTATATTTATTGTATTTCTTTAAAAAATTATGCTCAAGGTAAAGGCTACAATTTTTCAAAGTCTTACAAATCTGTATCCCTTCTGCTTCATTACCTGTTTTATAATCTTGTATAATTTTGCATTGCCAGATGATACAACAGATACATAATCATATTCAAATCTTATATCTTAGATGCTTCAATTATGTAATAATATCTAAAATGTTCTATGACATAGAAAGATAAGCCCAAAAATATGTTGTATTTTTAAGAATTTCTACTGCATGGCAATTACTTTTAGGGAATGTCAATCTACCTTTATTCTATTAATAAACAGAACCAGAAGGAACTAGTTTAAATTGCATTTGAAAAAGATACACAAGATGCCACTTCACACCTATCAGAATGGCTAAAATCCAAAACACTGATACATCAAATGCTGATAAGGATGTGGAGAAAAAGGAAGAATGCTCATCCACTGCTGGTGGGAATGCAAACTGGTATAGCCACTTTAGAAGACTGCTTCAGTTTCTTACAAAGCTAAACATAGGTTTGCCATGCAACCCAACAACCATATTCCTAGTTATTTACCGGAGCTGAAAACTTACATCCACAAAAAAAAAAAAAAAAAAAAAAGCAAGCTCAAAACCATAAGTAGCCAAGATAGCTTTCAAATATACTGTGGTACCTCCATATACTGTATTACTCAGTAATAAAGAAATGAACCATCAAGCCCAGAAAATGCACACAGGAATCTTATATGCATATTGATAAGTAAAAGAAGCTAATCTGAAAAGGCAAGATATTGTATGATTCCAACTCTAACATTCTGGAAAAGGCAAAACTATATACAGTAAAATGATCAGTAGTTGCAGGGGTTCGGGGGAGAGAGATGAATTAAGTGGAGCACAGAGGATTCTTAGAGCAGTGAAACTATTTTATATGATAGTTATAATGGTGGATAGATGACATGAATTTGTCAAAACCTATAGAACCTTAGAACACAAAGAGTGGATCCTAATGTAAACTACAGACTTTAGTTAATAGTAATATATCAATATTGATTCTTTGATTACAGCAAATATACAATACTAATGCTAGATGTTAATAGGAAAGAATGGGGGGAGGTTCAAGGGAGTAGAATATGGGAACTCTGTGCTTTTTGTGCCATTTTTCTGTAAACCTAAAATTGCTCTAAAAAATAAAAGTCTATTTTAAAAAACCTCTAAGTGACACCCTAGATACATTACTTCTACTTACCTCAATATGTTCTTTGGTAATAAGCCAAGGTCTGTGTGCTAACACTTTGTTAAGTTCTCCTAAATTTTGTAGTTTTTGAGGAGCATTCTCTAAACCATTAAGCCACTTGGGGTCTCCACCAACATGAAGGAAATCATTTACATGGAGGTTCACTAAGTAGGAACACTGATGTCTTGCTGCAGCCTTAAGAGAAAACAAAAAGATCAGGGGCGCCTGGGTGGCTCAGTGGGTTAAAGCCTCTGCCTTCGGCTCAGGTCATGATCTCAGGGTCGTGAGATCGAGCCCTGCATCGGGCTCTCTGCTCAGCAGGGAGCCTGCTTCCCCCTCTCTCTCTGCCTGCCTCTGTGACTACTTGTGATCTCTCTCTCTCTCTGTGTCAAATAAATAAATAAAATCTTTAAAAAAAAAAAAAAAGAAAACAAAAAGATCAATCTAACTATAAATATTAAAAAGTTTTTGATTAGTATGTTTGCAAATTTTCCATAAACTACAGAAAGTTTCATATAAACATTAAAAAAATTCACACATACCATAGAAAGCACCTCAGAAATATCCCAAGAACAAACAAAATATATAATAAAAGTATTTGAGCCTTAGAAATTGTATTTATATAACAACTTTCAGATCCTCAGATAAACAAACTTCAATAAAGGTGTCAACCATAAAATAATGGAGTATAATTTACAAACGGAACAGGAGTAGCACCACTTATGTCAATGTGAACTATCTGTAATAGTGGAATAAATCCTGTGTTCTTCTTTATTCTCATTTAATGGAAAATGGTTCTCAAGAGTATATAAATACATATTTCTTTTTACTGTTACACTTGAGAGTATACTTATTTAGTAAAGAGGAAAACCACATACTACCTAGCAGGAATCCAATTAGAAGTTAGAATATAAGTATTTATCCCTGTGTTTAAAGCATTAGCCATCTCTTAAAAAGATTAATAAAGGAGGCAGAAAGAAATTTTCACTTTATGTTTACAAACCATTATTCCAATGTAGTGCCGATAATGTAGGGGTAATGGCCCATCCATTTGCAGTAGATAGTGTTGAGTTTTTAGGAAACTTTCTAGATATTGTGGGTGAAAAACCATCACTAATGTAATGTTATCCAAACGACCCAAAGCAGCAAAAGAATCTGCAAATAAAGTATGCATCTGTGCGTCTTCACTCCCCACTTGGAGAATCTGTATAAAAGAGAGGAAAACCATGGTTACATAAATTGTAAATTGGTGTTAGAATGCAGTGCATACCTATTTTCTTTAAGTGTCTCTAGAAGCAGGTTAAATTTGACTTGAGAGAGGTGTTATAACTCCGAAAATTTAACTCAACTGGTAGCAAGTTAGAAGAATAAACAGTCACATATTATGTAGAAGGAGTTAAACAACAAAGGTTGAACATTAAAGGCCATCTAGATAGGCTGCTTGCAGACTTGGCCAGAATCCAGATAAAGCAGCAGATTTAGATTATCAAATTTGCAGAGCCTGCAAACAGACATGAAAGCCTTTTCCCTTTCCTTATAACGCCTACTCTCACTCATTTAAGGAGAACCAAAATTAACATCAAACAATCTTTGAAAACAAAGCATAGGAACTTTTACATATTTAGAATTAAAGATCCAATCTTGCGTTGATACCAGTCTGTGGAGATGGTCGACCAAGTAACTCGGCTTATGGGCAGACATCTAAACATCCAAATATAAGGAGATGGAGTATTACTGGTCAAAAACAAGTCTTACCTTTCCTTGATTAAATATAGGTGTTAAAAGGCATCATGAAATACTAGAAATCAACACGACTATAACAGCTTTCTAATCCCACAGATTCACTGCTGAAGCATGATGATTAACTGTGATCAACTCTGCGTAAAACATGTTGTTGTCCAACAGTTGTTCAGATGCCAAGATGTGGGTCATGAAAGCTTTTCCTTAAAAGCATACGGTTCACTATGTACTTTCACAAACAACATACCTCCTTTTCTGGGATGAATCTGCTTGGTCCGTGTCCTAGTGGTCGAGGAATTCTAATTCCAAGTTCCTAGAAAAGAAAATTACACCATCTTAGGCCTCCAGCAGTAAACAACATGAACTGAGGCTACAGGAATGGGAGGGAAAAACAATCAGTTGAACACAGACAGGCTTGTTTTGGTGGTTTGTTTTCATTGCCATATATACATACCAACTCCTCTGTTTGCATTGCATAGCTGACAAGAGCTTATAATATGACTAACTAAAAACAATGTAAAACCTGCTTCACTAAAACCAGAGTTTTGCATAAAGTACTTGGCAGAAAGTCTAGAACAGAAAGTTCAGCACATAGCAACCAACCTTGTGGACTGTCAGTGATACAAAATAAGACCAATGTGTTTGCACATCCAAAACTCAACCAACCAAAACATTAATACCTGTGTATCTTGTCAGGAAATGAAAAAGCCCTAACTTCTACCTAGATGTCTTAAACTGAAAGGAGTGTACTTATCATTACATCTATAATAACACTTCACAATAAGAGAAGAAATACTATGAAAAACAGAAAGCAGTCACTTAAATCCACAAAAGAGAAATTACTGCAGGGCATGTTTTCTCTGTGGCAGAGTAAAACAATCTTAGAGAAACTAATTTTGTGAGTTTGCTTTAAATTTTTTACACACTATAATGTTATCAATTTGCTTATATTTTTGAGAAGCTCAATTAATTAAGAAATAAAGGTTTTCTGCCCTTTGACATAGTGAATTTACAATCCTGTATTTGGAATCTACTAGAATCCTGTTTTATGTGACAGTATAGTATGGTTAACAAAAACTAATAATCAAGCATTAGGGGTCCGTCTTTTTCCCCAATACCGAATGCTACAGAAACAAAACTAAAATAATAACTTTTTTTTTTTAAGGTTCATGTCTTATCAGTCTGATTTCAAAGAGAAAAAAAAACCCAAACAAAAAAAATTTCTAGAGTTTACACATCTAAGTATCAACCCTTGCTTATATAATTACATACAAATATTATTTCTACCCTCTACTGCTTTCAAAAGTCCTTTAGGACGTTCCTTTCAAAGAAAAAGAAAGGGAGGGGGGGCAGACAGAGATGGATATGTGCCAGCAATTCAAAAAAATGGTCCAAGTGAATGAAAACCTTTTGAGCGGAATGGATTTTTTTAAAATTAAGCAGGCAGGACAAAACTGAAGAAAATCTTTATTGGGAGAACTTAAGACTTGGATTCAGAGTAGGCTATAACTGCCAACTAAATCTATGGAATATAATTCAAATAGCCATGCATTAGAAGCCAGTGATGTCTTACTCTGGTTATTCCACACTTAGACTGAACATAGCAATGCTCTAACTAAAGCCTTCATTAGAGGAGGCACTCAATTCACTGGTCTGGCCATGTGCGTGTCTTGATTTTAGTAGCCTATAAAAAATGCAAGAAAAGGGGCGCCTGCGTGGCTCAGTGGGTTAAAGCCTCTGCCTTCGGCTCAGGTCGTGATCTCAGGGTCCTGGGATCGAGCCCTGCATCTGGCTCTCTGCTCAGCAGGGAGCTTGCTTCCCCCTCCCTCTCTGCCTGCCTCTCTGCCTACTTGTGATCTCTCTCTCTGTCAAATAAATAAAATCTTAAAAAAAAAAAAATGCAAGAAAAAAACCCCACATTCCTGCTATTCAATACATCATCTTGGCACAAATGCAGCCATTTATATAAAACAATGACTCTATTAGGCTTTCTAACTGCTGAATTTCTGATCCAATTACATAGATTTCACCAAAATATTAAGGTTAAAATAAATATTACTTCTCATTTCTTCACTATCTTATTTAAATAAAATACATTTTAGGAATATATCCATTTCAAGGGTTTATTACTCTATACCTAAGAGACACCACTATTCTTGAGGCCTTAGTATATAAAAAGGTAGATTTCAAATGGAGGAGAAATGGATTATTCAACAAATAATATTGATACAACTAGATAGCCACTCAGAAAAAAGTGAAGTTGGAACCATAAATCATACTTGACTCCACAATAATTCAGAGGTGGGTGTAAAACAAAACCAAGAAAACCTTAGTGTTAGAAGAAAACACTCATGGAACGAAGTTAGGCCTAAGAATGCCATAAAACCCAGATGTTATAAAATAGAAAACTGATAAGTTTGATGACATAAAAGACTTTCACATGGGAAAAGTAAACATATAAAAAGTCAAAAGCAAACAGAAAACTGCAAAATATATTTGCAACTCCTATATCAAAAGGGCTAAATTTCTTGAATACATTAAGATTCCTACAAATTAGAAAGAAAACCCCCAAAAACCTGATAGAAAAATGAACAAAGAACATGGACAGTTCAAAGGAAATACAAATGGCTGAAAAATGATCAACCTCACAATAAAACTTCAAGTTAACTACACTGAGATACTATTTTTCACCTAAAAGATTGCTTTAGATTAAAAGTTTAGTAACAGGCTGTGCTGAAGAGGAAGTGGATAAACAGTCTTTCATTACTTACACATTTCTTTTTTCTTTTTTAAGATATTTATTTATTTACTTGACAGAGAGAGATACAGCGAGAGAGGGAACACAAGCAGGGGGAGTGGGAGAGGGAGAAGGAGGCTCCCCACTGAGTAGGGAGCCCGATGTGGGGTTCTATCCCAGGACGCTGGGATCATGACCTGAGCTGAAGGCAGACGCTTAACCGACTGAGCCACCCAGGCTCCCCTACTTACACATTTCTCATAGGAGTGTTCTGAAGTGTGAGGAAATGAGATTAAGAAATACATAAAGTATAAACTACTACAACCTATAAAGTGCAATTTGTAATAATGACTGAAATTAAGAAGTCAGAAATCCTTTGAGTCAACAATTTCATCTTAAATGTTAACCTGTACTCACAGAAATGTCACATGTAAAAAGACAATCACTGCAACATTGTTTCTAATAGAAGATCTAAAACAACCTAAGTACTCAACAAGACTATTTCAATGTGGTAGGACTATAGACTAGAATAGCATGTAGTCCTTACAAAGAATGAAGCAATCCTACATAAGTTGGCTTCAAAAGATCTCCAAGATTTATATTTATCTATATCTATATCTACCTACCTACATATCTATCTATTGTGTGTGTGTGTGGGGGGGGGGAGCAAAGTGCATAATATGTATTATGTTACTATCTGTAAAGAGAGGGAAAAAAATTACCAATTCCATTTCTAGGACTTTATTTTACAACTACAGCAACATGTGGGTGGCATATACATATTTCTAATAACAAGACTGATAGCACATGTGCCTTAAAACAAAGAGGTTGAATTATATATAGTATTTGGTTTTGTTTCTATACCAAAAATATATTCAACTATCATAAAAGAATAGCTTTAGAATTCCAAGAAACTGGCTATCAAAGTTTCAGAAATGGAGTATTTTCCTACAGGTAGGCAAGGGTCTTTCCCGACAGTCCTATGTAATTCTCAAGTCTGTGAAAATCCGCCCCTACACCCAAATTTAGTGGTTATGTTGGTATTACTGTCTCCCTATTCCTTGCCTTCAATGGGCAAAACCTTCCTTCTTGGTTCCTTTAGAAATATATTCTTTTAGAATGAAAAACTGTATGTTTCAAAGCAGGATGTTAGTCAAAAGCAAACAAACTTGGGAATGGATTATAGACCCATTATGCTAATAACGTCTTAGTTCTAAGGTCACCTTCATTCTTTGATGAAGTACTAGTCTGGCAGAAAGCTGGAGACAGAAAGTAGAAAAACTGAAGAAAGGAAAGGAATGGAAAAAGTCTCTGACATTTGAGATTTCAATTTCATTATTTTATTTAAGGGTAGTTCTAGGTAAAATAGAATTTTACACAGCTCACACTTAGACTACCAGAAGTCAATTTCTTACCAGGCTGAAGAGGTTGTGAGAGGTTTGTGCCATGTAAAAGCAGAAAGGGAAATGGTAGGAAAGAAATGGAGAGGAAGTGAAAAAAAAGACTGGGGGAAGGAGAGAAGGGGGATACCCATATACTTAAAAAAATCAAGTCTTTCCCAAAAAGAGTTGATCAAGACTGACATAATGGGAAATAGTGCTGTTCTAGATTCACGTCAATTTATTCTCCTATATTTGAAGGCTAGACTCAAAAAGATGTCCTTTGTTCTCTTTCTTAATAGGCTAGGTACGTGAGAGAGATACAAGAATATGACATGATGAACTCTAAGACTCCATTCCAGTTTATCCCAGTCCAGATTCAGGCAGTCAGGAGATCATTTTACAAATTATTTATATTTTTACATATCTCAAATTATATATAATATTTCTATAACATAATTATAATTACACATGTTTTATAAATATATGTACACAATTTGAAATCAAGTACCTAGCTCAGTATTATGAGTGGTGGAGATAGAGGTTGAATCTAGGAAATCTGGTTCCAGAGTTGGTGTCTTTAATTATTACTCTTTTGAGCCTCTTTAAGAGTTTTTGATACCTTAAAGGTCCTTTTGGATACCACTGTTGTCATACAATAGTATTCTTTGTTTCTAAAAGGTTAAAAGTTTCAATTTTCTGGAAAGTTCATTTTTTAAACACTTCTTTTTCTAGGCAACATGACAAAATTAGTTACTACCCTATGTTCTAGCAGGTACTGATTTAAAAAAGGTACTGCAGGTCTTCAATAGGGTAATCATAAGCTAAACGAATCGCATTTCATAACTTCCTAAAGGTTACTTCAATTATGCCTTATCTGTAGCTGTTAAAGAAAATGAATTGCAGGCTTGGAGCAAATTTCAGCCAATCCAGATTTCAAGAGGCAGAACTGCCAACAGCAAATGGTCTTGTTTAAAAAGCAGATGTAGATGCTAATCACAGCACAAATCTCACAGGTTCTCGGTGAAGGTGTGGCTGGAAAAACTAACATGGGAACTAACAGGTCTCTCCTCTCAACAATCCTCCTAACCAGCATTTTGAAAAAGAGAGCAATGGCCTCTGCCATGACAACACTGCTGCAAATCTCTGACATAAGATCTATTTCTTCATTAGTGTATAATATTAACACACTAATTTTATTTATATATATTTATAATATTAACACACTAATTTTCACCATATAAAAATTCTTAGCATATGCGGACAGTATCACAGACTATATATATATATATATATATATATATATATATCACTATATGAATCAGTGTTTGTACACTAGAAGTACTACTGTTCTAATAATAATTTCCAAATTATAGATACATTTATGAATCTATAGCAATATCTTTAAGCGAAAGAATGAATGATTTGCCACGAATGCAAAATAAAAGAATTTTTTGGCTTTTGGTGTTTGCCCACTTGCAAAACTAGTTGAAAAGTATAATTAGATCATTTGAATGATTTTTCTCACTGCACTTGGGGCACTTTTAAAAAACTATCTAGACATTTTATACCAATAACCACAGTACTGATATTAATTTAGATTTAAAAAAATTACAAAAGCAGTATGTGCTGGGGCGCCTGGGTGGCTCAGTGGGTTAAAGCCTCTGCCTTCCGCTCAGGTCATGATCCCAGGGTCCTGGGATCCAGCCCTGCATCGAGCCTGCTTCTCCCTCTCTCTCTGCCTGCCTCTCTGCCTACTTGTGATCTCTCTCTCTGTCAAATAAATAAATAAAATCTTAAAAAAAAAAAAAAAAGGCAGTATGTGCTTTTTGAAACACACTTCAACAAGGCAACAATAAATTGTGTAACATCTGGAAGTTCCCACTCTACTCTCCCTTCTTCAGGAGAATCACTTCAGAAGAATCGCTTATAGATGGGTGCTAGCCTTCTGACATTCAACAATTTTAAATAGAAATGAAGAGATGTAGAAGTGTTATTAAAAAAAAAAAATCCTGCTATAACAAACGTACTGCTGCTTCTTTTTAAAACTGTCATTAACTCTACTTGGGAACTTAGAAATATTGAAAGTTCAGATACTTTTTTCCAGTATCCAGTCTTCTATGAAATGCATTCTAAAAAAATAACTCACAGACTTCAAAATACTAGATTTGTAAGGCTGACTTAGCCATATGTGTATTCTATACTTTGATCAGGAGTTCCATCCCTGAAAAGTGTTTCATTTTAAAGCACTATGGAAGCTTGCTATTTGAGAGTCATGTTATTCTTTTGTAAAGTGAAGTTTTCCTACAAGGCACTACTTCCTAACTTATTTTCCCACATAATGGATGTGTTAAAAATAAAATAGAACTAAAATAAAATAAAATAAAATAAAATAAAATAAAATAAAATAAAATAGAACTCAACAGCCGCTTCCTAAACACAATCCCATAAGCAATAATCAATGTGCAAGCTAAAATGTATCTCTTTATCTTCCAGTTTACATGGCTATATTTAGAGATTCTAGATCTGGGCCAGAACCAGGGTTCTGCACACAAATACCACCAGAAATAACAGATCTATTCAAGCATGAGGACTGGGGATCACTTCTACTCAAAATGAGAAAAGATCTCTTCTGGACTGCAAACAGAAACCATAAATGCTATTTCAACACTTTCACACAGTTTTCTCTCTTTGATAGAGTTTCCAAAGAAACAGTTATAACAAGTTTTTTTTTTTTTTTTTTTTTTAGGTTGTATTATCTGTAAACAATTAGGAGCGCATTATGTACCTATGAATTTTAAAATCTAGGCAAGTTTGTTCTAAAACCCTCATGAGAAGGTGTCTTCATTTAAAGTTAAATGAATATATGTGGTATACTCACAATGTAGGCTCCATCTACAAAAAGTATAAATACTACAACAGTCATTTAAGTGGGCAATGCTGCAGACAAATTACTTCCTATTTAGATTTCTTGAACTAAGGCAACACAGCATTCTGATTTCAATTCAAATTTTAATAACTATTCCTCTACTTTCTCCTTGTCACCTTTTGAATTAAGAGCCTTTTAAAGGTTCAAATTTTAATTAGGTGTATTCCTAACTTTCAAATGGGGCCCTATTTACAACCACTTAAGAAAAATACAAAATGTTACGATTAAACAGCTTTCTGAAGGCCATTTCAAACACAAAAGGGATGGTGAATAAACAAGGGTGAACACTGCATAACGTCATAGAGCTGGCAGAACATACGTATTCCAGGCAACATTATCTTTTAACTGACTCAAATGTATTCTTCTCTTTTTTTAAGTAGGAGGCAAAGGGAGTGGGGGGTCACTGATAATCTGTTTTGACAAGACGCTCAAGGGAAAAAAAAAATCCACAGGCTGTTCTACCGTAAGACTAGAGCTTTGTTCGGTTCTGACTTGTGGAGACTTGTACAGAAGACAACGTTATTTACGTTTTGGAGACTTCCATTTAAATGACCGAGGCAGCTGTCTCTGCCAGCCTCAGCATTTTCTGCCCAGGGCCGACTCACGATGGAAACCGTCTCTCCACCCACCACAGGCCGCCCCATCACCTGAGGGGCGCGGGCCAGTCCGAGACGCCCCCGCCGGGCTGGGCGGCCGGCCGGCCGGGCGGTTGCTCCTGGGCCACCCTCCCTGAGGAGCGTTCTCCGCAGCTGTTAGGTATGAAGACGGGGAGGCGTCGCGACCTCAGTGCAGCCCAGGCAGCTGTGCCCGGTACCCGCCCGCCCGGCCCCTCGCCCGGGTACCTCGTCCTGCCCGCGGCCCCCGCCGCACTGCTTGCAGCCCAGCAGCTCCGAGACGGCCAGCGAGGCCGTGTACGCCTCGTTCGCTGTGGTGGCCAGGCGCATGTCGGCGCGGGGACCGCTGCGGTGCCGAGAAGGCGAGCGCTGACCCGACGGCCGGGCTCCGGGCTGCAGCGCCTCAGTCAGCGCGGACCGCAGCGGTGGTGCGGCCCCGACAAACAAGCCGCGCGGCCCCGCCCCCACCGTCACACCGCCCGCACGGCGGCCGCATGCGCCAATGCCGGCCCGCGGGGCCGCGGAGTCCCGCCCCCTTTGGCGCGGAGGGGCGGACGGTGACGGGCGGTCTGATGCGGCCCAGCGAAAAACAACCTCCAGCGTCCGAGCTCCCCCCCAGAAGCTAGTTCTCACGTCGGGAACGGGTTCGGTCGGCTGGCACCATGGCTGAAGGTGCAGCGCGAGCCCTTAGGGGTCAGTGAAAGACAAATGTGCCCCTGCCCCTACCATCAGCAGTGGAGAGCCTGCCCTCCTTCCACCCTCTAGGATTCATTTACCTTGAGCCAAAGACCAACCGAGCTCTCTGCTGACCCTGACACCACCACCAGGAAGAACCAAGTTCGCTTTACATTTTATGAACTATTGCAACCCCGCCTGTCCTTTCCCATAATGCCCAAACAACGCTGAATGGGCCCAGAATGTTGGAAAAGTACGGGCCTATGGCCTATATTCAATATAAAATTAGTTTTGGTAAGCTATGTAAAAACTATAAAATCATTCTTTTACACAGATAATAAGCCTTGGTAGCCAATCTCTGAATTTCCTTTTTCTTCGCGAGTATATTCAAAGGCTTTAAAATTTCTAATGTTCTCTCATAAGTGCCCTGGGTTCTAAAGAAAGAATTTCTCACTTTGAAATCTGATAAGGAACTTGAGAAAATATAAGTTTTAAAGGAGCATAAATAACTAACATTGCTGGACCTGGAACGCGAATCTCTCAAGTCCTGTGTTAACACTATTTCCTTACACGGCTTCATTAACTTCTTTTAAAAATCAACTTCTAAATAAGATCTCTTTTTGCATGTCTGCTTTTGTGTTTTCAAAAGCTTACATGTTCAGGTTAGAAAAAAAAGCTGGAACATTCTGACAGAAGGAAACAAGCAGAGTTTAAATCAATAAAAACTGACACACAGAATCAGGACTCCTAAATGCAAATAAGTTTCAGTCTTAGAAGTGAGGTTACAATGTCTCAGAGAAGAGTAAGTTACTCTTATAGCTCTTAAAGTGTCATATTTTAAAAGCAGGTTAAAATGGTTATTTTTTATCTTCTCCAGATAAATCAGGTAAATGCTGTATGGTCTCATACACTGCTTTTACAAATTGCTAAAGCATGCAAAAATTTTTTTTACTGGTCAAGAAAAGCAATTTTGGGTTAATATTAACATAAAAGAAAAGGCTACAGAGGCTTCCAAGCTCTCTCCCTCTGAGCACAGCCACAAAAGCAAACAATATAATCAGTCACAAATAATGCCCACTCAGTCACAAATAAGCAGCAAAAATAAACCCAGTAAATCATCGATTTGCAGTAATACCCTCCAAGATAAACTGGTTGTAGATGAATACCTTGAAAACATAAATGGACTTGATATATGAGGTTGTGAGCCATACTGCTAGATAATGAGAGAAGTATGTGAAAATGATGACTCTGCTCTAAGAGGTGAGCTGTGATTTTTATTTTCTGGAAGGGAATTAGTTGTCTGCTAGGACCTAACCTTGTTTGTGACATTAAAATGATGCATTTTCAAAATGGAAAATGCTTAACTTTCTATTTTTTAATGAGAGGCAAGGGAAATGCATGCATTTAGTTAACCCTAAAATGGTTTAAAATAGTTAAATGCAAATCAAAACTGCAAACTATATATATAGTAGGTTTGATTCTTAGAGCTTGATAAATATTTACCAAAGAAGCATACAGTAAAATTGTATAGGAAACTGCAATTAGGATTATCCCCCCCCCCCGCCGGAAATTGCAGTTTAATTATTGATTTTGGTGCTGCCTTACATAAAAAGAAAAATAATTTTAACTCATTCTAATTCAGTGGTTTACTGAGGACGTTTAAGTGATTAAATGTCAAGATTCCTTTATGGTCTCTATAAAGACTGACTTGTTTTTAAAAGAGTACTAATTTCTGCCCTTTACAACAGAGGAGTATGGTGAATTAGTTACTTTATTCTCCAACATAAAGGGTTGCCTCTAAATAAATCTACAGTAACCAAGAATTCCAACCAATGTATTAACCTGTAAATATCATTGTGTAGATTTCACTTCTGGAAATGTTTTGTTTCAAATCATTCAGTAATAGATTTCACTTCTTGAGTAGGTCAGATGTCCTGAAGGTGCTTCTCCTAATGAACCCCTAGTGCTAGGCATGTCATGGCATGCAATAAACATCTGCTAAAAAAAATGAAATCCTGAGCACAGACAGTAATTGGAAAGGACTAGGTTTTTAATATTTATCACAGTTTATCATTATAGGCCAGCAGTTACTTTATAAAGTCTGCTAGTACTTAAATATTTCAACATTTTATTTCTTCTAGGGAGAATCCTGATGATCTAATCCAAGAAGTAATAGTAATTCTGAGATATTTCCTTTCCTCTAAAAATGTTTTGGTAGACTTACTCAGCAGTATCAAAGTGAGGTTTTTGGATGTCATTATCAGTAATGGTCTCAACTCTTAATTTTCTCAAGAAGGAGCTGACATACCTATGTAAAAGCAGAGTGGTATCAAATGACTATCTGAGCTGAGAACTATGATGTATTAGAGAGTCTGGACTTGAAGCTGTGGTGTAAGACAAGCTTCTTGAAGGAAGAACATCTGAGCTGGGGCTTAGAGTATTAGTGGAGAAGCCTTGGCAAGAAAATTGGGGTGGGGGGGCAGGAGGGAAGTCTTGAGAGTAGAGATAAGAGTTCTAAGCAAAGGAACCAGCATGTGCAAAGGCCCAGAGGCAGGAGAGAGAGTGAGAGTGGCGCAAACAGAGAAGCTGAATAAAGGAAATTTATTTGGGGGAGCCTGGGTGGCTCGGTTGGTTAAGCATCTGCCTTCGGCTCAGGTCATGATCCCAGGGTCCTGGGATCAAGCCCTGCATTGGGCTCCCTGCTCAGCGGGAAACCTGCTTCTCCTTCTCTCACTCTCTTTGCTTATGTGCTCGCTCTCGCTGTGTTTCTGTCAAATAAATAAATAAAATCTTAAAAAAAAAAAGGAAATTTATTTGGTCTGGAAGGGGGTGTTGTGGGTATAGACAGTGACAGAGTTCAAGTAAGATCAAAAGTAAGGAGGGACCTTGTTCAAGCTTCATCAAAGAATGTAAATTTCATTCTTGACTACTGTGGAGTTATTGACAGTTTTAACAATAGAAAAAATCAGATTTGCATTTCACTAAGGTTTAGAAAAATATATTGCAAGGGCAACACTGGAGGCAGGGAGATGAGTTAGCAAGGCTGTTGAGGCAATTTTGGCAAGGCAATATTGTGGATCTGAAGAACAAAAGGAATAAACAAAGTATAGGGATGAAGGTGGATTTTGTCTCTCTAATAGAATACATTTCTTGAGAAAGGAAATCATGCTTCATACTCTTGTTTTTGGAATTGAGGAAATAAATCTCAAATTAGCTGCTCTCCTGACCAACTGGCTTTCCTACATCCATCAGACTTTTAAAAATAGTAAGTTCTTGGAAAAGAATAGATATATTTTAGTAGAATGAGTCATCAGTCCAAAAGGCCCAATCACACTTTCATAAACCACATATTAAATCTTGAATTTTCCCATTTACCATAGGAATTATATTAAAGTACTATAGATTTGTAGATCTATTCATTAGAATAGGAATTATATTATATTTGTAGATCTATTCATTAGAATAGAAAACACACATAGCAGTGGTTTCAGTCATTAAACCAAAGAATGTCTTTAAGAGGAGCTTAAAGCATTCTTGAAAAATGCTCTATTGTCATTTAAAACATTTTATTTAGAATGAATGCTGGTTTATAAGATTACTTCTGCTTACTAATTTTGTCAAGATCTTTCTCCTTCAAAAGGGGAACCCTCCTACACTGTTGGTGGGAATGCAAGCTGGTGCAGCCACTCTGGAAAACAGTATGGAAGTTCCTCAAAAAGTTGAAAATAGAGCTACCCTACGACCCAGCAATTGCACTACTGGGTATTTACCCTAAAGATACAAATATAGTGATCTGAAGGGGCACATGCACGACAATGTTTATAGCAGCAATGTCCACAATAGCCAAACTATGGAAAGAGCCTAGATGTCCATTTACAGATGAATGGATAAAGAAGATGTGCGGGTGTGTGTGTGTGTGTGTGTGTGTGTGTGTGTGTGTGTGTGTGTAAAATGGAATATTATGTAGCCATAAAAAACCAAAATCTTGCCACTTGCAACAACGGGGATGCTAAGTGAAATAAGTCAATCAGAGAAAGAATTATATGATCTCACTGATAGGAATCTGAGAAACAAGACAGAGGATCATAGGGGAAGGGAGGGAAAAATGAAACAAGACAAAACCAGAGAGGGAGACAAACCATAAGAGACCAGCTGAGGGTTGCTGGAGTGGAGGGGGGTGGTGGGGTGGCTGGGTGATGGACATTGGGGAGGGTATGTGCTATGGTGAGTGCTATGAATTGTGTAAGACTGATGATTCACAGACCTGTACCCCTGAAACAAATAATGCATTATGTGTTAATAAAAAAAAAAAAGATTTTTCTTCTCCAGCTCATATCTTCCTGTTTTTATATATATCGCTTGTCTGCTAGGCACTTTTTTTCCTTTCAACATCGTGTTTTGAGTACAGTGAGATCCTTTTAGTACTGAACTTTAGTTTTACATTGTTCTCTTATTTGACCTTTACTTTTCTCACTTCTTCAATTTAATTTTTAGAATTTTATCGCTTATAAAGGAGCAAGACTGTTGACAGATTTTTGCTCTCATTCTCTTGTTTGAGGTTTCTTCTTTTAGAAATGTAGTTTTAAATCTCTGCATAGGGTTTTGGAAACTCATAGGCCATCACCCATATTTGTAACTAAACAATATTCCAAACAACGTCAGTGGTTTTAAATTAGAAAAACACTTCCCCCCAAAGAATAAGCATGTTAAAATGTGGTCAGGTTTTCCAGGTTAATAAGACTAGTAACTTACCAACTTCTACCTATCAAACACTAAAGCAACTGACATATATAAGGCAGATTATTACTTCTATTTCCAAATTTATAAGACAGAAACTTCTAAAGTATGGGTAACTTGTCCAAGATGATAAAAGTAGTAAATTGCAATCAGGGATTAGAATGCAGGTCTGTCTGAATCCAGAGCGGCAGAAGCTGGGTTGCTTCTTTTAATGAGCATTTTATAAATTTGATGACTATATATTAGTCTTAGTTCTTGATTCTGAGGACGAAGGGAAGGAAAAAAAATCTATCTCCCTTTCCTACACTCAGGATGAGATCTGTTTTTGTGTTTTTGTTTTGTTTTGTTTTTTAAGAAAGAAATCATGGAATGAGTGATCTTGGTTTTTGAGAACTTCCCTCCTCTACTTCTCTATCCTTGTCACTTCCTTTAGTGTCTTTTCCCAGGTCTTTGCTAACTTCATGCTACTTAAAGCTCCTCTACTACAGAACTCACCTGAATCTACCCTAAGACTCCACCTAAGTCTACTAAAAGGTACTCATACTACCTACCCCTATTCCTCTTAGAATAACTGGTTAAGTGCTAGGAAGAAAAGCTTCTTTCAACAATTCACACTATTTATTGTATGAAGTACTGATACCTCACGCTAATTTATTTATTTAGTCTGACTCAATAGAATATAAGCTCCATAAAATCAGAATGTTTGGGTTTTTTTGTTCACTGCTATATTTCCAATGCCCAAGTGCCTCATACATAGTAGACCCTCAATAAGTATGTATTGAATGAACTCCACAGAGATAATTTCTATTAAAAAAAAAAAAAAAGCTTAACTCAAGTGAAAGCTTAACAATTAATTTCGTGTTCAATATTCAGTTTATGAAAGATTTGGGCCATCTAGACAAACATTTTTGGAGGTTTCAGGTCTACTATATAGGCAGGCAGCCTCTGCTTGGGAATCAGCTTGTTCTTGGGCTCGGCTCTGCTAAAGCGACTTCTATTTTTCATAGTCTCTCCCCATTTTCTCCTTGGGAACCCACAGATACTCCCAAGCTTCTTTGATTTTTCTTTGCTTGCTCTCCTTGCACTACAAAGATAGCTACATAGGTGCAAACAATGATATGTATGGCTCACTTGTTAAGTCAGGCAGGTACTTACAAGTCAGACACTGCCTGTATACATATCATTGTTTGACAAGATTCATGAACATTCTGTAACCAAGTTTGGCTTTCAACATCTTTAGGCCTAAGGTGAAATGCCAGGAAATAAAGTGTCTGTTGAGATATCAAAATTAAATGGGAGCACTCATTCAAAAAATGCTACAATTTTTAGAGGTGAGTTACTTTTCAGCATTATTGTTGAGTTAAATAATAATCGGTTTAATTTGGAATAGGATGAGATTCAGGTAAAAGGTGAGTGTGGTGGGAAATCGAGAGAACTTTATCACATATGTTCTTAGGAGCTACTGAAAGTTTTAAAGGAGAAAAAGGAAGTGATACAAACTCAAAAAAAGGTAACCAAAGATACTAAATATATGAATTTCAAGTTGAAAGTATTTCTCAGACTATGCACATATACTACTGTATTGTATAATTTTAAAATACTTTTTGAGAAGCTGGATTTCAATTCTATCTAAAAACATATATGTTTATATATATTTTTTAAATTCTCAAAGTACTTCTGTTTGTAAGCTCAAGGCAAGAGCGGGTTTTAATACGTAACCTATAATTTTTTGTAAGTTCTTTTACTTATTTATTTATTTTTAGTAATCTCTACACCTAATATGGGGCTTGACCTCATGATCCTGAGATCAAGAATTGGATGCTCTACCAACTGAGCCAGTCGAGCACCCTACTAAAATCTTTTAATCAAGCTATTTTTTTTTTATTTATAACTACCCTGACCTCCCTATCCATGCCCACCCCACCCTATGATTATTACTACTATGTAGTGAATAGAGATTTACAATATGTTTTTCTTACAAACTCAAAGAATCCCCACTCAGTTCCTCTGTGATAATCTTTAGTTGTAGGTCCTTTAATCCTTTAAATTACCTTCTTTCTTTGCCTCCTTCTGAGCTCTCTAGTTTTCCAAGAGGGTATTAAGTTGTAGAGCCTAACCTGGTCACAAAGTACAAGGCCACATGTAGAGACGACTTGCATGTTATTGAGCTTTTTAGAAATAAAATGCCATTCACTGAACTTTCCCATCTGTTCTTCTGCCCTCCAAAATTCTCACTGTACCTCTGTGGGCCATTTCCCCCTTTGTCCATAGAGAACATATATATTCAGGGCATTGTAGTTCAACAGAAATGTTTATTTTTACTTATCACTACTATTTTTCTGGTTAGCTAAAAATACTAAAAAAAAGAGATAAGGCCACTTAAAATTATGTTTTTTACAGGAGCTTAAATTTGAACAGAATTCAAGATCATTTCATTTGTAGTAACAGAAAATCTGGTTTTCCTAATTTTTGGCAATGGATTGAGAAATTCTAAAATAGGATTTTATTCAGATATTACAAATTGGAGAAGGTAGTATTCTTTCTTGTTATAACTCTAACTTAAAAATACATTTTGGCATAGGTTTATGTACAGATGTCAATGCTATTTTACCAATTAACAAAATCTTAATATTATGTAAGCACTTAGCATCAATTATTATTTATAGATATTTAGTGAATGCCAAATTATATGCATTTAATTTCTTAAATCCTATGAACAAGCAGAAATATCTTAATTTGAGTCTAGGTGTCTATTTTATTTAGACTTACACCTCTCATATAAATCACACAGATTGGCAGATAGCTTGGGACTCTGTCAGGGAACATTAAATGGGAGTCATCTAATTTACTACCCAATTCTGAAACAAACAAAAAGCAGAAACCCAGTCTGTAAATCTCTTAACGGCCCTTCCAGTTTTAGCCCCCTTCAAAAATTTTTTTTAAAGATTTTGTTTATTTGACAGAGAGAGAGAGCAAGAGAAGGAACTGGGGGAGCTGGAGAGGGAGAAGCAGGTTCCCCGCTGAGCAGGGAGGGAGCAGGGCTCGATCCCAGGATGCCAGGATCATGACCTGAGCAAAGGCAGACACTTAACAACTGAGCCACCCAGGTGCACCTAGCCCCCTCAAATTTAAAATGAAGGGCGTGAAAAGAAGGGCCACATGTACCCCAATATTCATAGCAGCAATGGCCACAATCGCCAAACTGTGGAAAGATACCCTTCAACAGACGAATGGATAAAGAAGATATGGTCCATATATGCAATGGAATATTATGCCTCCATCAGAAAGGATGAATACCCAACTTTTGTATCAACATGGACGGGACTGGAGGAGATTATGCTGAGTGAAATAAGTCAAGCAGAGAGAGTCAATTATTATATGGTTTCACTTATGTGTGGAGCATAAGGAAAAACATGGAGGACATTGGGAGAAGGAAAGGAAGGGTGAATTGGGGGAAATCGGAGAGGGAGACAAACCATGAGAGACTGTGGACTCTGAGAAACAAACTGAGGATTTTGGAGGGGAGGAGGTGAGGGATGGGTGAGCCTGGTGGTGGGTATTGAGGAGGGCACGTATTGCATGGAGCACTGGGTGTGGTGCATGAACAATGAATCTTGGAACACTGAAAAAATAAAATTAAAAAAAAAATAAAATGAAGGGCGCTGAACTTCATATTCTCTCAAACTTTATTTCAACTCTAAAGTTCTGTCTGTTAATATAATTCCTGATTTTATCAAGAGTTAAGCTAATTTGAATCTAACCTCCTCCTGCACCAGGCTTGTTGCATTACCAGTGGTTTTCAAATTGTGTTTCTTAGGATCCATTCCTTTCAAGTACTTTACAGTTATTTTTTTTAAAGATTTTATTTATTTATTTGACACAGAGAGAGAGAGAGAGAGAGAGAGAGAGAGACAGCGAGAGAGGGAACACAAGCTGGAGGAGTGGGAGAGGGAGAAGCAGACTCCCTGCTGAGCAAGCAGCCAGATGCAGGGCTCGATCTCAGGACTCTGGGATCATGACCTGAGCTGAAGGCAGATGCTTAACAACTGAGCCACCCAGGCACCCCTAGAGTTATTATGAAATATTAGATTTAAGCTTACTTTTTCAAAGAAACTGCTAATGTATATCAACATTAAATGCGTTGGAAACTACCATAATAATCTGTTGCCACTAGTAATTCAGTTCCTGGACTAAATAAAGCTTCTTTTATCATCTCTGTGAGCACATGTTTGAACATTTTTGTAAATTTGTCAGTGATTACAAAGGGTATAGTTAGTGTGTTCTAGCCTTTAAAAAAATTCATGGCTCTCTGCATCTGCTGGAGTGATACTATAGCAGTGATTGGACTGCTACAGCATGTGGGTACTTTGCTGTGTGAATCCAGATTTCCTGGATATTATGCATACAACAAAATACAGAAGTAATACTGCAGCCATAATCCATAACCTCTTAATTTCAAATTTGTTTAAAACATAACATAGCCTCATTGTTCACACGGACTTGATAAATGATTTATTTAAACTTAAAGACATCATTAATAAAATGACAGTTTTAGATATTGCATAAATCAGAATTCTGGTAATACTGTTTGACTAAAGGCTGTACTGACAAAAAAATTAGTAACACATTTGAATATCACTGCCTTATATATACTCCGCATTTCCTGATCTGTAATCTAGAACTCACAGTGGGTTTGGAGGATCCATGCTAGTCTACAGCTCCCTACATTATCCACCCAAGGCTTGGGTCAGGCTTTAAGGTTCAGAGAATGAAAAAAAAAAAAAAAAATGGAAAAAAAAAAAAAAAAGGTTCAGAGAATGATTCAAGGATTTCTGCTGGTTCCAGCAGAATCCAATGGCTGGGGCAGGGTTGGGGGTGGTGGTGGTGGTGGGGGTGGTGGTGGTGCTTAATTTCAAAGTCTCATTCCCATCCATGTTAAATAGAGCCTTAAAGAGAAAAGGCTCTTAGACTTAGAGTCACAATGGTTTATGACGGTCTACTGAATTACAAACCAAACTTGATTTCCAATAGAACTTTCATTTAGCCTGTCCTGGATCTGGTCTATAACTGAAAGGATTATCAATCCTTCTAGCCCTTCTCCAGAAAACATGAAAAAAGCCAATCTTATCCTTCAGTGACACACATGCCAGCATGATCAATAAGAGCTTTTATCCTAAATCACAAAAATTTGACCTAAATTTCTTAAAGGTACGACATAGTACTTGGAGATTGTTTTTATTAACAATGAAGCTATTACTGATATCCAAATAATCTTTTGTATTTAAAATAGGTAGGTTCTTAAAGAATACATTTGTTCTCTACAATTACAACTGTCAGAAACTTCAACTTTTAAGTATCCAATGAGATTTAAAAATTAAACCACAGTACTTTAATACTTTATATTACAAGTATACAATTAAAATTGTAAACCCTAAAATATTACACATTAAATTTACAAATTGAGGGTTTGAAAAATATCTAAACTTAAAAAGAGATCATAAAAAAGTATGTGGATCAGGAAAAAGAGCAAAGCAGAGTCAAAAGCAGGATGCAGTTCAAGTAGGTCACAGTCAACTTCTAACTTTTTCTAAGAACCAAAAAACAAGCTTAGCAACAGCTTTCAGCCAACCACAAAGCAAACAGGTAAGGACTCAACCAATCCAGATACCAATGACGTCCAACCCTCAATTTTTTTTTAAAAAATTATAAAGAGTCAGCGCAGAGCACATTATAAAACAGGATATACTGCCCTGAGTTAAAAGTAACAAAGATAAAATCTCTTCACCAATCCTTAAAAAAAATATCAGATTTTAATAACATAGTGATAATTTTGTTTCATCCTTATTGTGCCAGATACTGTACATTAAAGTCACCTTTAAAATAGCAGTGTAATTGTAATAAAATATAGAATTTTATTTCTTGTTTGTGGTTAGAGGATAAGGGTGAGGAGATCTGTAAGAAAAGAGTCTTCTGTTTTTAAATTCCCTGATACTCAATTTCTAAAATTCGTTGGGGGGTGGGGGCAACAATGAAATCCAAAAGTATGAGTAAAAACAGTTACATACGAATACAACCTTCAAAGCAAGCAAGGAAACTAGACAGACTGCACAGTGCTATTTTATGCAATTTTTTCCTCTTTATCACTCAATACTCATCCTTCTTTGAGAAGAAAATTTTCTGAGGATTTAGAAAGGATTTTCAAGAGCTACAGATTTCATCATTGTAATGTTTAGTGCAAACCTCAGTATTTGCTCAAATTGACAGAGTGCTACTTGCAATAGAGATATATAAACACTGAAACAATACTTGATAGTTTTCTTCATTTTGCCTTTGGCTTGCCAAATTTACAAAGCATTCTAAAGTAGTTACCAATATTTTCTCTAAAAATCTTCAAGAACCACCTTTTGTTTTTTCTTCAAGTACTGCTTAAACCACTTGCTGGTTTTAGTTCCCTAAAAAATAATTATTTTAAGTAGATCAGCTTGACTTGTCATATCAATTATTTCCTGTACTATAAAACATCAGAGGTTTACTACTAATACTGAAGGATGCTGTCCAAAATGTATGTGTATTTCACCTTAACAGTTCACTATATTCTATACATCCCAAGGAAGGTGGGGTGGGGGTGGAAATTAAAGAGTATTTGGAGACTAGTTCTAGATTTTATTTTTTGGTGATGCCCTCACTTTATCCTTTTCCTCTATCCTCAATTGTCACAGATAACTAAGCTGTGTTGAATTGAAAAAGGTAGTTTCAATACGTTATTTGTGAAGACACACTTTATATCAAACTCATATCTTCCTTGGGCTTTTAAATCTTAAAATCTTTTAAATATTTTTTTTAAAAGATTTTATTTATTTATTTGACAGAGAGAGAGATCACAAGTAGGCAGAGAGGCAGGCAGAGGGAGAGGGGGAAGCAGGCTCCCCACTGAGCAGAGAGCTGGATGCGGGGCTCAATCCCAGGACCCTGAGACCATGACCCAAGCTGAAGGCAGAGGCTTTAACCCACTGAGCCACCCAGGCACCCTTAAATCTTAAAATCTTTAAACGTAGTATCTACGTATCCACCCAAATCGTACTGAAGGTTTTATCAATTACTTAACACTCATATATCTATACACCAGCGACTGGTTGTATGTGTTTCTGTTAAATTCATGAACCTCTATATTTATTCAACATTTATTCAACCAATAGTAATTAAGCATCTACTATGAGACAAGTTTTCCCCCCCTTGGTCTGTCTTTGAGAACAATATCCATGTCTTCTTCCTATTTCCTCCTTCTCTCTTTTTATGATTTCCTATAGTGATCCATCCTCTATAGTCTTTTTGCTCCTAAAGGGGCACCTGGACTGAAGAATGCCTCAAACTACAAACGCAAAGAGGTACAAAGGGCTTGGAAAGCAGGATTCTGTGTTACAGTGAGCATCTGATAGTTACTGTAGCGGTTGGGTAATTTTGTGCCAATTGATGAGCTTTAAAACCAGTAACTCTGATTTTTAGTCTGACTTGATTTTGGAAGTAGACAGACACTACAGTTCATGGCTTCAGATTTGATAATATCTTTTTTAATTTTGTTTTTTATTTGACAGAGAGAAAGAGATCACAAGTAGGCAGAGACACAGGCAGAGGGAGAGGGGGAAGCAGGCTCCTTGCTGAGCAGAAAGCCTGATGCGGGCCTCGATCTCAGGACCCCAAGATCATGACCTGAGCCGAAGGCAGAGGCGTAACCCACTGAGCCACCCAGGTGCCCCCAGATTTGATAATATTAATAAAATAACTCAGACATATTGTTGCTAGTATGTATCAGGTACTCTTCAGAGCATTTTACATACACTTTAACTCATATTTAATATTGAACTCATTTTAATTGATTTAACCCTCATAATTAACCTTTAGATAGATGCTCTTTTCATTGTAGAAATGGGTAACTGGGCGTCTGGGTGGCACGGTTGGTTAAGCGACTGCCTTTGGCTCGGGTGGGATCAAGTCCCATATCGGGCTCCCCTCTGCTTTGCGGGAGTCTCTGTCTCCCTCTCCCTCTGCCTGCCACTCCCCCTGCTTGTGCTCTGTCAAATAAATAAATAAAATCTTAAAAAAAAAAAAAAAGAAGAAATGGGAAAGTGAGAGACAGGTTAAGTATCTAACCCAAGGTCCCATAGCAAGCAAGCAGCTTAAGGTTAGAACTCAAGCCTGTCTGACTCCAAAGGATGTTCTTTTACTATACCATAATGTTGCCTGATAATGTTTTAGTTCTTTTTCCACTGTTAATATTCCAGTGATTATGCATCCATCACGAAAGAGGCCAAGGGACCATAAACTCTTCTCTTCATCCCTTCCTATCTTACCTTGCACTATTTTCCACGCAATCTCTTCTCTGCGACTGACTGTTCACCCCATCCTCTGTGCCCCACCCCCACCCTCACCCCCCAAATCATTAGAATATCATTCCTTTCCAGGAAATCTGAACTGGCTCCCCACTGAGCCTACTGTCAAAACAGAAAATGCTCCATAACATCTCTCAATATCCCTTCTCCCTGGCTACTGCCTTTCTTATAAATTTAAATCTGATCTCAGTTTCCTTTATTCCATTTACCTTACTTTTGGTCCCTCTCTGAACCTTTATCCATTTCTCCCTGACACTTGAAAACATTCTTCCCTCATAGTTTCCCTAATGATATATTATTATAACTTCCTTCAAAGGTCTTCTAAAATTTCATCTTCTGCACAAAATTTTGGAAATTTCGTCATACTGAATGAGGAAGATCTTCTACCACTTTATAGTTTACCACAGTAATACTGTCTTTTAATCTTGAAAATACCATGCATTTTGGATTCAGTTAATAATTACTATTTGTGGATGTACTTATGTTGTGTTCACAGTTTTAAAGTACAACCTCAGAGTATTTATATGTCCCTTTTGGGCTATGTTAACAGTACATTCTGTTTTTGATGCAAGGATTTGGGGAGTGGAAGTGTGTTAATCTTGCTTTGAAATGGTAACTACTACTAGCTCATGGCACAAGTATTTAAAAATACATTTTCATTACATTACAGATTTGTACACAGGACACCAAAGAGAAAGCAATATGCTTGAGTCTAACTAAAAACATCATCAAAATACTTAAATAAGTAAAATTATCTTTTAGCATAAACAAAATGTAACATTTTTGTAAAAGGAAAAAATGAAAACATAAATGAAGATAAATTGGCACATGCTTTATTAGCTAACTGGAATTTAAATAAAAACTTAAAAAAACTTTTCCAAGTAAAAAAGAAATAAAGTCACTTTAATAGACTTAAAACATTAGGAAACACTTCAGTTTTTTTCTTAGTGGCTAAATATGGTATTGCCTACTCAAAAAAAAATGAAAGAATTCAGAGTGATTTATTTGGTAGGATTAAATCCAATGTCTTCTTACACACACACACATATACACACTCTCTCTCTCTCTTTCCCCCTCATATACCTTGAGATATTTCCTACCACATTTGAAAATTTAGCCAAAATAGCTAATGATTATTATAGACGATTGATATAGTAATACCTCATTATACCTGAATTGACTTTTTTTGAGTCAATCTTAAGAACAGAACCTAGAACAAGAAAAAAAAAAAAAAAGAGAGAGAAAGAAAAAAGAAAAAATAGGACATAAAATAGATGCCACAAAGTTTATATACCAAAGAATATGTACTATACTCAAAGGAAAACCTTTGGCACACCTCTCTTACAGACAATTCACTTTTACTTTGTGCAAAAATATAACAAGCTTATTTATCTAGCTTATAGGTCCACAGTGATTTAGAAGGGAGCAGAGACTACTGTTTAAATTGATAGCAGAGAAAGTGTAATGATCAGCCATTTAATGACAAGGGAGGAGTCAGAAAAATTCTAAAAAGCAGAAATAAGAACTTGGACAGCACAATAGTAGGAGGCCATTTACTATAAGGATACTTAGTCCTAGGCCATAAGGAGCGCTGACAGCACCACTCTCTGACAGATTAGGGTAATAACTAATCTCTATAATAATGATTCTTACTCATGTTGGACAAACCACCTAAATCATTTGGTTGTAAAATGTATGGCTGAATTGGCAAAGTAACAGAAATCCTCAGAAGTAAAAAATGACTAATGGGAGGAATCCAAAGAGGTAATAATTACTGAGGTTGATAGTTATGGATCCCCAGTAACCTAGAGCACCAGTATGGGGAAGAGAAGACAAAGCCTAGGACTTGGGAAATAGGGGGGTAAACCCAAGACCTGGTCATAAAGCCAAACCCCAATGGGCTATACTACCAATGGACATATGAACTAGGAAAACCAGCCCATCTACAAAAGGAGATAGAAAATTTGCCTCTTTCAACTTTTGTTCTTGGTGGAGGATTTAAGATCCTATCCTCATTTTCTTCCAGGAAGCACAATGAATCCCATGCAGAATAACTGAAAGGAAATACATGTCTTAACATAGAGTAAAACCGAAAAATTCCAGGGAAAAGGGAAGATCTTAAATGTTATCCAAGAGAAAAGCCAGATTACCTACAAAGGAAAAATTAAACTGATAGTCTATTCTTTTTTAAAGATTTATCTATTTATTTTAGAGAGAGAGAGAGAGAGAGAAGGTGGAGAGGGAGAGAGAATCCTCAGGCAGACTCCCTGCTGAGCAGTGGAGATCAACAAGGCCTATCCCAGGACCTTGAGAGCATGACCTGAGCTGAAATCAAGGGTAGGCTGCTTACCTGACAGCCATTCAGACACCCCTGACAGTCTATTTTTTAATAATGGAAGTCAGAGGACCATGGAATAGTATCTTCAAAGCACTGAGAAAGAAAATGGCCACTCTTAAATTGTATTAACATATGAAACTGTCTTTTAAGAAAGTGAATGCAAGAAACATTTTAAAGTGTATGCAAGATTTTAAAGTTTATACATTTTAAAGTGAATGCAAGAAATATTTTAAGAGATAAAAAGTAAGTTTACCAACAGATCTTCACTGAAGGAACTTCGTTTCAGGAAAAAGCAAAGTGATTCTAGAAGGAAGTGTGAAAAATACTATGTAGCCAACAAAGAAAAGGTTCTCTGCATTTGAGATTTCCATTCCATGGGTAAAATTCTCACCTATGGAGAATAGTACATTCTCTGAGGATTTTGAATAGCTTTGTGTGAACATACACTTTTATTTCTGTTGGCGTGGAGAGAAATGGCTGGTTCCTAAATAGTTACAGGTTTAGCTTTTTAAGTAACTGCCAAACCACTTTCCACAGTGGTTGTACCATTTTTACATTACTACCAGCAATGTGTGAGAGTTCCAGTAGCTATACATCTTCATCAACACTTAGCTAATGGCTAATTATTAGCATCAACACATGCTAATGGCTTAGCATGGCTAATATTAGTTTCATCAATCTAACGGTATAGTGCACTGGTTCTTACCTGGGGATGCTTTTGCCCCATATGAAACATTTGACGTCAGGATACATTTTTGATTTTCACAACTGGTGGGTAGGTGGGTTGCCACCGGCATGTAGCTGGTAGAGGCCAGGGATGCTACCAAATATCCTACAACACATAGGGCAGCCCCTCACAATAGAGAATTATCTGGCCCAAAATGCTAAGTGCCGAGGTTAAGAAGCCCTTGTGTAGTAATTTCTCATTGTGGATTTAACTTGCATATCTTGAATAAATATTGATATTGATCACATTCCAATGTGCTTATTGGTCATTTATGTACTGTTTGTGAAGTGTCAGTTCAAATCATTTGTCCATATTAAAAAACTGTGTTGGTTTTCTTGTTACTGAGTTGTAATTGTTCTTTATACATTTTGAATACGAATTGTTTGATATATGTGGTTGTGAATGGTTTTCTTCCAGTCTATGGTTTGTCATTTCACTTTCCTAATGGTGTCTTTTGAAGACCTTAAGTTTTAAGCCTTTTAATTTTGATGTGATCCAACTTATAATTTTTTTCCTCTAATGTTTTATGCTTGTATATTGTAAGGAGCCTTTTCCTGCCCCAAGGTCACAAAGATTTTTTTCCTGTTTTCTTCTAGAAGTTTTATAGCTTTAGGTTTAACATGTAAATTTTACATCTGAAAATCAAACTGATAAAGTATTTCTCTCCAGGAAATAGAATTATGGATGGGTGATACTTTCTTACATATCTATTGTATTTATCCTTTTGCTATAATGATTAAAAATTCCACATACAGATAACTTTCGGGGAGGGGTGAAAATGGGCAGGAGTATAGCTCTAATAGGGCTAATTTTGCTTTTTTTGTTCTAGGGATCAGCTCTGATCCTAAAGTCTGCTCATACACTGCCAGATACACATGTTAGCATTTTCTACATTAACACCATATAGCAAAAAGTAAAGGGCCAAGGATCTTTCTTTCCAAAAAATCTGCAGCTGGAATTGCACAATGATGTGTATTGGTGACATTAGAAAAGGTATCTTTGAACTGGGTTTGAAGATTACCTTGAAAATGTACATTAACTATTTCATGTAGATTTAGATTCTAAATTGTTCACTTGCTAATAGTCCAAAATTCTCAGTTTCATACCTACTCTGAAACAGAGAGTGTATAAAGATGATGATTTCAAGATACTTTTCTACCTTCTCTACTTAAGAAATTGTTTATTATAGAACATTTGCAATAATGTAAGCAGTAAATGGGGGAACTAAAGTAGCAAAAAAGATCCTAAATTCTACAAGGAATTTCAGAGAGCTACTATTTCTAAGGACTATAGAACTCTGTGTCCTGGAAAGACTTTTTCTTAGCCACTGATAACTAAAGATGCTATTAGAAACAATGGGACCCATGGCTTAAAATACAGTAATTGTACCAAAAAGGTGGTCTCCAGGTTAAAGACACTTAGTTGAGAGCAGTTTTACTATTCAGAACAATTCTTAGAGTGGCAGGGATGATTTTGCTTTATTAAATCTTTTTCTTGAGTACAAATTATTGCCAAAGATGCCATGAATACTGACTTTACAATGTTGCCACCCTTCTACCACCTCTCCCCCAAATCCAATCCTTTCCCCAATAAACAAGCAGATCTATCTACTCTCTGTGCTTTTCTTAGTTAAGAAAGGAAACGTTCATTATTTTCCTATATAAATTTGTATTCAATCAGTCTATTCTGCTGAGCTTCTTTAACCCCTTGGTAAGGTTCTTGGATACAGTCAGAGATTAACAGGTAACACAAATTCTTAGATATTAAGGTAATCACCTCAGAATGTTGACCACCTCCCTTCCCTCCCACCCTGCCCCAGTACAAGTGGCAGGTAAACATTAATAAAACGGCCTTTTAACCTGGCCATAGCTTTTCCTGACACTTGGAAATTAGACTCGCATGTCTGCTTCCTCTGATTCTCCATTCTTTGGTCCTGTGTTAGCATGAGCAAGATCCCTAGCTCTGGAACCCTCAGAATCTACGCTTTAGTATCTGACAAGAAGTCACTGCTAGGGCCCCCTTGATCTAAGGATGTGGTCTAATGAGAAATATAAAAATCAAGAAGAAGAATGGATTCTGGAGAAGCAAGGATATCAGAAAACTACTTAGGACTATGAATGTCCACAGAGGCATGAACAGTGCTCTATGTCCATTTATGTAAACATATAGACTGCTATGCGGTGCCTGGGTGGCTCAGTCAGTTAAGCATCTGCCTTCTGCTTAGGTCATGATCCCAGGCTCCTGGGATCGAGTCCCGTATCAGGCTCTCTGCTTGGCGGGGAGCCTGCTTCTCCTTCTGCCTGCCACTCCCCTGCTTGTATTCTCTCTCTCTGACAAATAAATAAAATCTTAAAAAAAAAAAAAAAAAGATCTAGACTGCTAGTAATAAATTCTTATGCATGCAGAGTACAAGGTGGGGGGAGATAGTGGGAGATTTAGTGTATCACTAGATGAGGCAACTGAACTTTTGTTCATGTCTCAAAGTATTTTCTTAGTCGCCTAAAATGATTTCATCCATGAGTTTGAGGGTAGGGTAGATAGGAATAGGTGAAACAGAGAAAGAACAAAAATAACCAGGACCTGGATTAAAAAGAAGTAAGTCACAGAGGGAAAATATATGTCTGAAATTCTCAAGACCCTAAGGTCTTGGAAAGAACCATAAAATACCATGTTATGTAACAAATATGACTCTATATAGGAACCGTGAAACAAGAAGTAAAATGTATATAGAGTTTTACAGTCCGCAGACGTCACAGAGTGACTTGTGCGATTTCTCACAACAACTTTGTGAGCTAGATCTCAGTATTCCTGCATTACCCAAGAAGAAAGTTGTCACGCAACTGAAAAGTGGCAGAGCTACGAGTCAAAAGCAAGTCTGTGTGACTTCAGGTCCCGTGCCCTTTCCTTTCCATCTCTCAACAGGTACAAATGCAGCTTCAAGACTTCAGTGCATTGCCCAGAATGAGGACATGAGCTTTGTTGCTCAGGACCCAGGAAACACTGCTGGAACCTTGGGACAACTTGGGGCTGAGACCATCAGGAGGAAAAGTTTTCTTGTCCACAGTCCTGACAACTGAGAAAGGGGCTCTAATGAGGTTTCTCCCAGACATTTAAAAAATAGATTGTTTCTGTGGAGGAGGCCTGATGAAGATTTATAGAGAGGGGAAATAGATATATGGTTGTGGAAACTTCCAGCTGAACAGTTGTGGGCATAGCCAGTGTCTGACCATGGAAGACAGATGCTCCCTTATGAATGCTTTTACAAATTCTTAATGATTATTTTCCCTTGACAGTGATGTAATTGAAAATATACTGAAAACTGAAGAGTAGATGTAGTCTAAATATTTAATGTTTACCAAAGCCAGTAATGTTTTTAATTTACTATTTTTTAAAACTTCTTTGATTTTCAAACTCAGAAAGTATATACATATGTGTCGTTAAAGTTTTACATTCATCTAGCATACTTTTTTAAAAAAAGATTTTATTTATTTATGAGAGAGAGAGAGGAGAGAGAGAACAGGGGTTGGGGGAGAGGAACAGAGGGAGAGGGACAAAGAGACTCTGTGCTGAACATGGACCTAACATAGGGCTTGATCTCACGACCCCGAGATCATGACCTGAACCGAAATCAAGAGTCAGAGGCTTAACCGACTGAACCACCCAGAGAGGCCCCTAGCATACTTTCAAATTTACCTTCATTGGTTGTAAAATGAGAACAAAACATGTAGTAATCATGCTGTTTTACAAACTGTCAAGAGTTTACAGGGGAATCTTAAAATTGTCAGGAGAACCCTAAAATTTAGTCCACTTTGCTCAAACCATCCCACACTGCTAATTTGAATGCAATTCTCTAATTTTTCTGCATGAAGATGCTACTGATTTTAGCATAGTGTATTTTCACATTTGATATTCCATATATGATTATTTGAGTAATGTTATTAAAAAATTAAATAAAATGAAGTGAAATGCAGATTCAGAGCCAGTCTTCAGGGAACTTATAATCCAGTTGATGATTAAAGACTCAGAAACAGAAGACAATACTGGACAATATGTAATTATGCATTAAATTACATGCCACAAACTGAAAATAGCCAGGAGTATAAGGTATCAGCAAAGGCTTTAAAAACAGGTAGAGGGGAGTGGAACAGAGGACGAAACAAGCTGGGTGACCTCAAGAGACTGTAAGGAGACTGTTTGGGCTCTGGCAAGTGGATGTCAGTTAGTGAACAGTAGGAAATAGTTAGTGTCAGTTGCAGGGAACCTAGAAAGCCAGTGACAGAGGAGACTGGACCAAGCAGTAATGGAGCCCTAGAAGATTTCTGAGTGGTGGCATAAAGTGGTGAAAGCAGTGACTTTCACAAGTGAGCAAGATCAGTGCAGGCAGAGGAAACTGTACATCTAAGGAAGAGGTAGTGAGACTAACCGCTCTCCTTCCTCTTCAGCCTCATGAGTTTACCTAACTTCACAGTCACCCAAAGGGATCATTCTTGGACTTGTGTACATGCTCTTCCATCTGACTAGAAGTCTGTCCCCTCTGCTCCTGGGCCACATCTCACCTTCAGTCTGAAGTTAGAAGTCACTGCCTTGGAGAAGCCTGTGCTGACCCCTCTCCGTGGGTTAGATACCCCCTTGTATATTTCCCCTGTGTCTTAATGGGCCAGCCAGTCTCCTTTATTAACCCCAAAACTCCAGGGGTAAGAAATGGCCCATCTTTTCCAGCACTGAATCCCTTTGGGTAAATCAGAGAACTTAAGGGGGGGTATAAGATCAGGGAACAGATTTAGGGATTACTTTTCCTAAAATTACATGAATAGGTGAGAAGACAGATACATATTTAGGCATGCTAAAATAAGGAAGAATGTAATTTGGATGATGGCCTCAATCTCAGTGAAAGATATTTTAAGCCTTTTCTTCTATCTACCAAAGCCTTTTAATGAAGGAGAGAGTTGGATTAGGGTCACGGCAGAGGTAGGAAGAAGATAAACTTTTTATAACCATTGCTTGAGGATAACAGCCTATGATTTTTTTGAAAACCACATTTTGGCTTTAAAGAGATCAAAGAATTTAATAATTTCCATTTAACAACTATCTATAGGGACCACAGTGCTTTGCAAGAATCCACACAAAATATTTCAAAGCACTCAAAGATGAAAGAAACACAATTCCAGCCCTAAGGGGCCTTACAATCCAATAAATACACACAGTGGAATTATGTTACAGGTATAAGCAGGGCTACGAATTAAGAAGGGAAGAAGTAAAGAAACCATGAAAAAAATGTTTCAAGCAGGGAAACAAGGTTATTGTGCTTTGATTTGAGAAGATTAGGAGAAATTGCCAAGATGGTCTGAGTTGTGAGGAGAAGCCAAAGGCAGGCAGACTATGTCTAAGATAGTGCAATGGTCCAGTTAAGAGGTAACTGGGGTATAAACCAGAGTGATGAAAGTAGAAATGAAATGCAATAGACATATTCAGTAAATTTAAGAAGGCAGATTCTCAAGAACCCTTTGCTTCTATCTACTTTATACCTAAACAAATACCGGGCAAAGGTTTTTTGTTTTTAAGATTTATTTATTTACTTAGAGAGAGAGAGAGAGAGAGAGAGAGAGAGAGAGAGAGAGAGCACGAGTGAGCTAGCTCATATGGGGGGAAGGGGAAGAGTGAGAAGGGGAGAGAAACCCAAGCAGATTCTGCCCTGGGGATAGAGCCCCACCCAGAGCTTGATCTCAGGATCCTGAGACATGACCTGAGCTGAAACCAAGAGTCGGACACTCAACTGACTGTACCACCCAAGTGCCCCTCAAAGATAGTTTTCACGGAGATGCTTGTGGACATGATACTGAAGTTACTTTTTATTTATTTATTTATTTATTTATTTGACAGAGAGAGAGAGAGAGAGAGAGAGATCACAAGTAGGCACAGAGGTAGGCAGAGAGAGGGGGAAGCAGGCTCCCTAGCAGAGAGCCCCATGCGGGGCTCGATCCCAGGACCCTGAGATCATGACCGGAGCTGAAGGCAGAGACTTAACCCACAGAGCCACCCAGGCACCCCCTGAAGTTAGTTTTATTTGTAACTGTTCATTTGTGGACAGAAGCCTCCATTTGTTTTTATTCCAAAATGTCCCTCGGCAATTATCTCTTGAGCTTAAAGCAGCATAATTAAATGAAAAGAATCCAAACTTAAAATGAAAAATCTAGATTCCAACCCTTGCACATTATTTTATCTCTTCACGCCTTAGAATTTTCATTTGTAAAATGAGAGATACTTACTTCATGAGTTTTCTGTAAGAACAAAATGTGAGAATATGAAAACTGCTAGTAGGGGCACCTGGGTGGCTCAGTAGGTTAAGCATCCCAACTCTTGATTTGGGCTTATGTCATGATCCCAGAGTCGTGAGATCAAGCCCCATACTGGGCTCCATGCTCACATGGAGTCTGTTTATCCCTCTCCCTCTGTTCTCCCCCACCCCCACTCGTGTGCACGCACTCTCTCTTCTCTCAAATAAATAACTAAATAAATAAAACCTTTAAAAAATATATGAAAACTGCTGGAAATATTTACAATAGTGACAGTGCCAATATTTTGGCACCTTCATACTATCAGGTTGCCATCTGGACAGGAGAAAGACTCCTAATAAATAAACAAGCATTTAGTAAGCATACTCTCTCACAATTGATTCCAGCTGTGTTCTCATGAAGATACAAGATGGCACTCAGACAGACTATACTATTAAACATTTATAAAGAAAAAGTAGTAAAGCATAATGACTAAAGTCATTGTCATTAGAGTTCAACAACCCTGGGACCCAAAGATAAATTAAATCTGTTAGCCTTGATGTCCTCACCTGTACAATGGGAATGATAATATAGCAACCTTAGAGGGCCACAGGATTACATGAAATCAAACACAATGCCTATAAGTGATCAGTAAACAGTAAATGATCATTAAACATTAGCTGTGGGAGTTACATACTGAGAGCTACAATACATTGAACCAACAGCCATGTCATATTTGGAATATAAATTAAACAACTATTTGGCATAGCATTTGTGAAATACTCCAATTTTACTCCTCCTTTTGGTGTTTTGGGTTTGAACAACGTGCTTTTAGGATAAAAATTATTAGGTATCAACGTAATTTTTAAAATTTAGTATTTGTATGCGATAATTCTTCTAATTATAATATTTACTATGTATCTGCAAGTAATTTTAATGTTAAGCACAATCTAGCCTCAATTATACATTAAATGGAATATATATTTTAAAAATAATACAACATTGAAAATCTTCTCTAACAATTCTTTGGCTATCTTTTATTATTGATATTTTTCCAAGAAAACCCATTGGTCAATGTGCTAGAGAAGGCTAGTTGTCCTTAGAGTCTGTTCTCTGCTTTTCCTATAGTTAATAAAACCCTAAATCTTTAGTTGGGCACACTGCCACTTAGAATAAAGATATATTATCCAGTTTTCCTTGTAGCTAGGTGTGACCAAGTTAGTAAGCTTTGGCCAGTGCGATTATAAAAGGAAATGGGAGTGTGCACAGTAAATGTCACTAAAATGAGGAAGCATATACTCATTCTCCTAGTAAATTCCTTCTCTGTCTAAAGTGTGGATGTGATTCTAGAGCTGGGACAGCCATCTTGGACATCAGTCTTAAGAGACTAAGGCCTCATCTCAAGGCTGTTGAAAAATATAGAAGGACTTTGGGTACCTGATGATTATATGGAGCTTCTAAAGCAGTCCCAGACTGCCTTCCTTTAATATGACAGAGAAAGAAATTGTCCTGTATAAGAAATCTTATATTGGGTTTTCTGTCACTGACAACCTAACCTAATTCAATCCTAAAAAATACAGACAAAATGAAAGCCAAATTTTAAGTTCATTTGTTTTCTTCATAAGTTTGTTCTCGACTTATATAGTCCTAGTCTTTTTATGTCCCCTTTCCTCATATCCCCACTGTGAACTTCTGGATTCTTGTAGATAATACCTTTGATTTATTTCCACGGTGCTAAAGGAGGGAGAAAGGGGTGAGTTCATTCAGTTGCTCTACCACTGACATGGCTCATATCATATTCCTTTAGTCTATCCCTCTAGGGCCCATTTTATTCTTCATCCTAGAAGTTCAACTCCATAAGAGAACTGTCCTCAAAAATAGCATTCATTTGTTCATTACTCCCTCAACATATTTTTGAGCGCTGATTGCATGCTAGGCATTTTGTTAGATGACAAGTAAAACAGATCCTCACTTCAGAGAGCTACATTAGGCAATAATTTTAAAATCAAGATTGAATTATGTTCTATTATTTGTACACTACACCTCTGTGGGCCCAAATTTTCCTATAGGATCACAATGAAAGACAAACAAATGTAAAAGATTGGGAGAAAACAGGATATATGGAGAGGGAGCAGGAAATCAGAAAGTCTGTAGAGGAGGACTCTCAGAGAAAAGGCAAAGACATAACTATAGCCAAGGAAGAAGGAGGGAGAAAGGAAAGAAACACATTCATTGAATTTTACTGGGCTTCATATATCTTCATAACCTCTTTCATGTATTAATGATTAATAGGGATAAGCTTATTGTTAGACTTCTGGAACTTCTACAGCATAGCAAATACCCTCATTATTATTATTATTATTATTATTATTATTTAAAGATTTATTTATTTGAGAAAGAAAGAGAGAGAACACAAGCAGGGGCTGGGGGGCAGTAGAAGGAGAAGGATAAGCAGACTCCCTTCTGAGCAGGGAGCCAGACACGGGGCTTGATCCCAGGACCCAGAGATCCTGAGCCCAAGTCAGATGCTTAACCGACTGAGCCACCCACGTGCCCCTACCCTCATTATTACTATATCTGCCTTTTGCATTGCTAAAAGCAAAGACCTTCAGAAACCCTCAAAAGGCTCCTTACAATTATTTCCCAATTTTAGCCCTCATTCAGAACTTCTAACCCCTTCCTACCTCTCATTGGAACTTTACTTCTACCAGTGCCTCCTGAGGGAAGAGGGGATTCTGGAGAATGAGGAGGGAGTGTAGTTGAAATCCTCAGTTAAAATTTGGGTTATTTAATTATCTCATAAAACTGCTGCTATAACAGAATGCAAACATCATTTATGCTACCAAATCTATAGTTCAGCAACCTCATGCAGATAAAATTGGCTTTATTGGATTGTCTTTAGGATTTGCCAGAGTAAGAAAATAAGTCAGAGTTTCAAATAATTAACATGAATCTAAACTTTGGACTGTAGCCGCTTTGTGAGACATAGAAAACCTGAAGACCATTCTTTGCCTAAAATATGAAAATGGTACCACTATTGTTAGACATATGGCCCCAGAAAAATGAAAACAAAAATAAAAAACCAAGCAACTCAGCAACTTATGTTGGGATTTGGTGCTTTTTCTTTGTCATTGTTGTTTTTATCTTAGGTGAGGGAAAATGTATTTATTAAATAATACCAAAGCAGTTTGACATTTAGTTCTTAATACTCTGACATTATGAATTTTTTTTTCTTACATTGTGGTTTTAACACATCACGAGTAGTTTCTTTTCCTGTTAAGTTTCAGACAACTCTGCTTAATCTTGAGCTAAATACCTGGAGGAAGTGCTACCACAATTTTAGCTTTCTTGTTTCCAGTTGAGCAATATTATTCTCAGCTTTTCTTCATTAGGAAAGAATCATATGTTTGCTTATCGTTCTTTTTCTAACCAAATAAAAAAGCTCTTGGGGCACCTGGGTGACTTAGTTAAGTGTCCAGCTTGATTTCAGCTCAGGTCATGATCTCAAGGTCCTAAGATCAAGCCCCACATCAGGCTCTGTGCTGGGTATGGAGCCTGCTTAAGATTCTCTTTCTCTCCCTCGGCCCCTCTCCTCCCTCCCCTCTCCTCTCTCCTCTTCTCTTAAAAAAATTCTCTTAAAAATAATCATAGTAAGGAGCACCTGGCTGGCTGAATTGGTAGAGCATGCGATTCTTGATTTTGGGGTCATGAGTTTAAGCCCCATGTTAGGGGTAGAGTTTACTTAATAAGAAAATAATCATAGTAAAATAATAAAACAATTACAAATCTGAGACAGAGAAAAAGAGGAACACTGCCTCATCAGCACAAGCAAAAATGCTTAAAGGATGCTTAAAAACTTTGTTTGGTTTTTGTTCAGCACCTTAATCAGGAAACTCTTGCTGATCACAGTCCCTTATCTTTTTCTACGGGCTCCCTGTCCATAACATGCATCCAAAATGTAACTCTTGTTATATTCCTGATATAGCATAAAAAAGCACGAAAACACTCTAGGCAGTAAAAACAATCTTTCCCTCCCCAACGGACCATAAGTCCAGAAAACCAAGTTACTTCATTTATGAACCACGTTATTTTAAGATTCTGTGATGTAACAATATTCAGTCACTATTTTCTGTAAAAATCTATTCTTTCAATCAAAATCTTAGCTCAAATGTTGTACAACAAAATCCTAAAAATAGTTTTTTGTGTTTTTTTTTTGTTTTTTGTCTTATCTTTCAAATTGGATTTAGGGCATACAACAAAGTATGTTTTTATTTCACATAGTAAATATCACTAGGCCCTACAAACTATAATTCTCTACCAATTAGTATCTTTTCCTAGCAATAGTTATGGCAATCTTAATTCATGGGGATGACTTTGAAGTACACCAAGGTGTTAACACTCCTCAGATTAAACAGTGCAATTATAGTCGTCATCTAGTCCACAGCTGGTGTAATAACCATAGAATTTCAGAGCTAAAATAATTATAAAATAAACTGAGTAAAGCTAGAATGGGAATTTGGAGAGTGTCTAAGTGTCTAATGTTCTCATTCTATAGATGAAGAAATAAGAACCAAAGGTGAAACACAGAGTTTTAATGTTAATGTATTATCATATTATAGTTTTAAGAAACTTGGACATCTGTATGTAAAATCAGCCCTAACCTTAGGATTTGGTAGAGTAAGTCGTGCTTATTTGATGTAACTTTAGAAATGCTTACAAAAAAACATAAAAACTTGTCATCCAAGTTCTTCTTGGAGATGAAAATGGTAAAAAGATATATAGTTGTCTCTCCTTTATATATTTAGTTGAGTTTTAAATAATGTCTATAATTCCAAAAGCAGATTAATTCCATTATTTCCTGTTAAGATGTAAATACACTGCAAAAGAGAAAAACTCACTGAACAATATATAATAGATTCAAACTTTACATAGGCATTAAGGTTAAAATCATGTAGATAAAATTCTCCTTGAAAATATCTTTGGAAGGTACCAGATTGGAGAATGATAAGCCACTTTTTAATAAGTCCAAAGCAGACATTTTGTCCTTCAGTATTAGAACAAATGACTGTTTATTTGGTTCAGCACAAGCTGGGATTCATTGGCTTATATTTAGGAGCCTTATATAAAAAATACATCTTTAACATCTGAAATACACTCAGAATGGTGAGATGTTCATTCTATGAGAAGCGAGCAGGAACTCAGATCAGTGGAGAACACTACAGCTTTCTGTTTCTCATTTCACACTCACGTGGGGTATATATTCATTGAGTAGGATGTCAGGCAGAATTGCCCATGATATTTACATTACAAATATTTTCTGTCTCACATTTAAAAATTTTTGATGAGCAAGAATAGTTGCATTTACATAAGTTAAATCTATGAATGATGTTAACCTCCACTGTAGGGGTCAGTTCCTTCCTTAAAAGTAGTTTGTTTTTTGTTTTTTTTTTAAGATTTTATTGACTTGAGAGAGAGAGTGGGGTGATGGCAGGTGGAGGGAGAGGGAGAAGCAGACTCCTCACTGAGTAGGGAGGCCCATGGGATGTGGGGTTCGATTTCAGGACCCCAAGATCATCACCTGAGCCGAAGGCAGATGCTTAACCGACTGACCCACCAGGCGTCTCAAGAGTAGGTTTTGTTTTCTTTTGTTTTGTTTTAAGATTTTATTTATTTATTTGACAGAGAGAGACAGTGAGAAAGGGAACACAAGCAGGGGGAGTGGGAGAGGGAGAAGACTTCCTGCTGAGCCCCAATGTGGGGCTTGATCTCAGGATCCTGGGATTACGACCTGAGCCGAAGGCAGATGCTTAACGACTCAGCCACCCAGGCACCCCAAAAGTAGGTTTTGATGTGTATCTTTTCTGACCACAATGCTATGAAACTAGAGGTCAACCACAAGAATATATCTAGAAAGACCACAAATACATGAAGGTTAAATAACCTGCTACTAAAAAACACATGGGTCAACCAGGAAATAAAAGAAGAAATTTAAAAGTACATGGAAATAAATGAAAATGAAAACACAATGGTTCAAAACCTTTGGGACACAGCAAAAGTAGTTCTAAGAAGGAAGTTTATAGGAATACAGGCCTACAATAAAGAAGAAAAACCTCGCACAACCTAACCTTGCACTTAAAGGAGCTAGATAAAGAACAACTAACAAAATCTAAAACCAGCAGAAAGAAGGAAATAATAAAGATTAGAGTAGAAATAAGTGAAATAGAAACTAAGAAAACTACAATAGATCAATGAAACCAGGAGCTGGTTCTTTGAAGATTAAAAAAAGAAAAAAAAGAATAACATTGATAAACCTCTAGTCAGGCTTATCAAGAAAAAAAAAGAGAGGACCCAAAGAGAGGACAAGTGTGTGTGTGGGGGGAATAACAACAAACACCACAGAAATACAAACAGTTATAACAGAATTATTATGAAAAACTATGTCAACAAATTGGACAATCTAGAGGAAATGGATTAATTCCTAGAAACATATATAACCTTTCAAAACTTAACCAGGAAGAAAGAGAAAATTTGAACAGACTGATTACCAGCAAATAAATTGAACCAGTAATCAAAAACTCCCAATGAACAAAAGTCCATGGCCAAATGGCTTCAGAGGCAAATTCTACCAAACATTTAAAGAAGAGTTAATACCTATTCTTCTCAAACTATTTCAAAAAATACAAAAGGAAGGAAAATCCCCAAATTCGTTCTATGAGGCCAGTATCACCTTGATACCAAAACTAGGTAAAGACACCACAAAAAAAGAGAACTACAGGCCAATATTTCTAATGAACGCAGATGCAAAAATCCTCAACAAAATACTAGCAAACCCAACCCAACAATACATAAAAAAGTCATTTACCACAGGGGCACCTGGGTGGCTCAGTCGGTTAAGCGTCTGCCTTCGGCTCAGGTCATGATCCTGGGGTCCTGAGATGGAGCCCTGCATCGGGCTCCCTGCTCAGCGGGGAGCCTGCTTCTCCCTCTCCCTCTGCCTGCCGCTCCCCCTGCTTGTGCTCTCTCTCTCTGTTAAATAAATAAAATCTTAAAAAAAAAAAAAGTCATTCGCCATGATCAAGTGGGATTTATTCCTGGGTTGCAAGTATGGTTCAATGTTTGCAAATCAATGTGGTACATCACATCAATGAGAAAGGATAACAACCATATGATTATTTCGATAGATGCAGAAAAAAACATTTGACAAAGTGTAACATCTACTCATAATAAAAACCCTTAACAAAGTATGTTTACAGGGAACATACCTCAATATAATAAAGGCCATCCATGAAAATCCTACAGTTAACATCATCCTCAACAGGGAAAAATTGAGAGCCTTTCCCCTAAGGTCAAGAACAAGACAAAGATGTCTACTCTATCCACTTTTATTCAACAAGAGTACTAGAAGACCTAGCCACAGCAATCAGACAATAAAGGGAAATAAAAGGCATCCAAATTGGTAAGAAAGAACTAAAACTTAAACTATTTGCAGATGACATTATACTATATATGGAAAACCCAAAAGATTTCATCAAAAAAACTGCTAGAATTGATACACAAATTCAGTAAAGTTGCAGGATAAAAAATCAATCCACAGAAATCTATTGCATTTCTACATACCAATAATGAAGCAGCAGAAAGAGAAATTAAGAAAACTATCCCATTTATAATTACACCAAATATAATAAAATACCTAGGAATAAACCTAACCAAAGAGGTTAAAGACCTATACTCTGAAAACAATAAAACACTGATGAAGGAAATTGAACAAAAGCAAAAATAAACCATTGGGACTTCATCAAAATAAAAAAACTTATGCACAGCAAAGGAAACAATCAGAAAAACTAAAAGGCAGCCTACTGAATGGGAGAGGATATTTGCAAGTGATATATTCAATACAATTTATATCCAAAATAAAGAACTTATAAAACTCAAAACCCCAAAACCAAGTATCCAATTTAAAAATGGGCAGAAAACATGAACAGACATTTCTCCAAAGACATCCAGATGGCCAAAGACATGAAAAGATGCTCATCATCACTTACCATCAGGGAAATGTAAATCAAAACTACAATGAGATATCACCTCATACCCATCAGAATGGCTAAAATCAACAACACAAGAAACAACAGGAGCTGGTGAGGCTGCAGAGAAAGGGGAACCCTCTCGCACTGTTGGTGGGAATGCAGATGGGTACAGCCACTCTGGAAAACCATGGAGGCTCCTCAGGAAGTTAAAATAGAACTACCCTACAATCCAGGAATCATCCTACTGGTTATTTACCCAAAGAATGTGAAAATACTAATTCAAAGGGATACATGCACCCCTATGCTTATAGCAGCATTATCTATAATAGATAATGGATGAACTATGGAAGTAGCCCAAATGTCCATCAATTGATGAATGGATAAAATGTATATATATACACACATCTTCTTTATATATGCATATATATATGTGTGTGTGTGTGTGTGCGCGTGCACGCGCATATGTTACAAGTATACATACACACACAATGGAGTATTATTCAGCCACAAAACAGAATGAAATCTTGCCATTTGCAATGACAAGGCTGGAGCTAGAGAGTGTTACGCTAAGCAAAATAAGTCAGGCAGAGAAAGATGAATACCATATGATTTCACTCATAAGTGAAATTTAAGAAACAAAACAAATGAGCAAAGAAGAAAAAAAGGGAGACAAATCAAGAAACAGACTCTTAACTATAGAGAACAAATGGATGGTTACCAGAGGGGAGGTGGATGGGGGAATGGGTGAAATAGGTGATGGGGATTGACTATATGTGTAATGAGCATTGGGTGATTAAAATAAAACCTTTATTAAAAAGTAGGTTTTGATGGCATCTTAGGGCAAAAGGAAAAGGAATATTCTCTGAGAGCAAGGAAGGATTCCACAGTGGGAGTGGGGAAAAACAATGGCCAAAGATAAACATTTACAAATTTAAAGATACAAAGATAAAATTTACAAATTTATTTAGAGTATAGATTGCATATGCTGCATAAAACCTTTAAGTCATGATACCTTATTAATCATAACCTCCTACATTCTCAAACATGACAGGTAACAGAGTTTACTGTAAATTCCCTTTGCTTTTGCAAATAGTAAATTAGTGTCAAAGTGTCATCTTTATATTTTACTTCAGTTCAAGATGAGGTCCAATTTATAGTAACTTGGAGGCAAGAACATCAAATTGCAAATCACGGACCCCTCTTATAAACTCTTCTTATTCAGTTCTGTCAGCAAGTACTAGCTATGTTTCTCTTGATAAGCACTGCTGACGCTCCTCAAGTGGAAGGGACATAGTCCTAGGTCCAGTATTAAAAATCCTCGGACACCAAATTACATAAAGACAATTTACATTTACAGATTCTAAACTGGTTGACCCATATAGCAAAATTAGTGGCTAGAAATGGGAACAAGTATGTTCATAAATTTCCAAACTAAGTTTCTATGAAGAGATGTTTTGGCTACACATTCAGTTTTTCAAAAACCTTGTTGATATATATTTTTCCTAACTACAGTCTTGTTCATGCAGAAAATACGTCCGTCAAGTGAATTATTGCAGGTTCCAATGTGAAAAGGAAGTAGGAATGGGAGAGAGGAGGAAGCACAGTTGAGGGGAATTATTTCATGGCCACACTCTGTACCACAGCTGCGGCTGGCCTTTCAAAAATGTGTGTATGTACCATCAGTGCAAATGGAGGACTATGAGAGAATGTGGATGGCTGAGCTCACTCAGGAACCATGACTGGGAAAACAACTACCTGGAAACATGTGACCTATTGATACCAAGTATTACCTTTAGCATGAAACCTTCAGTCATGGGATTAGAGATTACTAATTGAATTGCTAGTCCTCAGCTATAGCACTAATGAATGTTATTTAAGCAACAATAACAACAAAACAACTTCCCCCTTTTTTTCGCAGAAGAAATAATTTAGTTTGGCCGGTCTCCTCTCATTTATAGGATATCCCTTTTCGTTATACTTAAATATGCTTCTTTAATTAATTAAGCACTAGAGTATGGGACTGAAGGTTTTTAAGGCAGTGATGGGGTTGAAAAAGGATGGAAGGGTTTTATATGATGTTCAGGCTTTTGATTTCTCTGTCAGCTTAGTTGTTAAATGTGGGAAAGTTATTATGAATTTATCAATTTAGTCATGCCACTCTATTCTTAGTGTAAACATTTGTCCAAGGACTATTGGGGAAACGCCAGCAAATTACATCAGGTGTTTTGCAATAATCATTAAATTAAAACAGGAGTCCTTGGTATCACTTCCTTCATTTTAACTTCTTAAAAACAAATGAAATGTTAACCATCTAAATGACAAAATAGTATAATTTTTAAATAATATATCCTCAGTTTGTGGAGTGTGCATCATTTTAACCTGAAACATAAAAATAGAAGACATTTTACCATTTCTTCTTTCCAAAAACAACTCAGAAATCACCTGTATAAATAAACACTTGTGCCACTAACAAGTAACCACTGCGCCAAAGGAAGGATTTTTGAGGGCAATAAATCCAGTGCTAGAAGTTTCCAGAACATGGAATCAAAGTGCAATTACAAAAATTCCGCATGTCATAGGAAAATGATAGGGCCCATAATCAAAATGTGAATAATATATTTTAATAATGCATCAATGATCAGTTTAGAATTGATTGTGTAGCTAAGAATCCTGGGATCTCAAACCATGTCATAATTCTTGAAATGTTTTAAAGTTTCATAGCAAAATATTCCAACATAGCATTGAAAAATGATTTTTAAATAATAGCAGTAAGAAAAAGGCAATCGATCTAGGGTATAAATTAATCAAATTAATACAATCCAGCAGATAATTTTCCATGCATTTAACATCCTTACGCTCAAGAGCTTATGCAAACCATTTAAAATACTGATGCTGAATATATGAATGCTCATGGATAAATACATAAATATTTCTAGTTTTGGCTTAAGTACGACTGAAAAATGGGAAGATTTCTGGTGCATAAGATAAATTTTATTAAATATACATAGTAGATAGGAAATCTACCACAAATTATATATTTGCAAGTGTATGAACTCAATATGCCTGTGTCTTCCTACCACAAAAAGTTGAAATAATGTACACACTGTAAATTTAGACCCATCTGGAAAGGAGTTTTTCCTAACAATGTTTTATATCAGTTATTATAGATAAGAAATATAAAAGTCTAATTTCTCTTGCCAAAGGACAAGGAAAGGGACAGCCTAGCAAGACAGAACATTTTTTTTAAATAGCCAAAACATATTTAATAAAAAGAGAGAAGTTACATTAATTCCAAAACAACATAAAGCTACAGTAACCAAACACATTTGCATAATAATGAACATATACATCAACAGAACAAAATAGAGTCCATAATTAAGGCCAAAGATGTGGGTAACTGATTTTGGACAGAAGTCAAAAGCAACAAAAGTGCAAAAGCAATACAACAGAGAAAGACAGAACATTTTTAAACAATAGCCACTCTACTGCAGTCAAACACTACCACCACCACCATCAGCATCACCACAACAGAACTGTGGCCCTACTCCTACTGACACCAGCAAAGGCTAAGTGGGAAGACTAGACTTTCACCCTTAACAAGGTACCCCCTGCCAGGATAGTGTCAGAGAATGTTGAGTTCCAAAAAGCTGGAACTTTCATCCCCACTGGGCAGTAATGCTCCTCATCCCCCACCCCACCCACCAGTGGCAATGTCAGTGGAAGAGACCACATGGGGAACCTAGACATCCACTCACACCAGAAGAAATGACAATCCCTTCTTCTCTTCTAGGGTAGGGTCAGAGGAGGCCTAGAGGTACGTGAGGACTCTCAATATAGCTCAGTGGTAATGAGGTTACCTCTACCTTATTATGCCACAGGAGAGGTAACAAGGCACTCCTACTCTTTCCAGCCAGAAAAGTATTGTTGGAGGCCTGCTGGAGAGCTGAAACTTGCACCTCTTCCCAGAAGTTAACAAGGAGTTCCCCCATTCCTCTGCCTGGGTGTTGATGGAGGCCAAGCAGAGACTCTGGATTTCTATCTCTACCATGCAAGGGAGGCATACAACACGTCATTAGTTTTTGATGTAGTGTTCCAAGATTGATTGTTTGTGTATAACACCCAGTGCTCCATGCAATACATGTCCTCCTAAATACCCATTACTGGGCCAACCCAAACTCCCCCAACCCTCTCCCCTCTAAAACGCTCAGTTTGTTTCTCAGGGTCCATAGTCTCTCATGGTTCATCTCCCCCTCTGATTCCTCCCCTTCATTTTTCCTTTCTCCTAATGTCTTCCATGCTATTCCTTATGTTCCACAAATAAGTGAAACTATATGATAATTGACTTTCTCTGCTTGACTTATTTCACTCAGCATAATCTCCTCCAATCCCGTCCATGTTGATGCAAAAGCTGGGTATTCATCCTTTCTGATGGCCTAGTAATATTCCATTGTGTATATGGACCACATCTTCTCTATCCATTCGTCTGTTGAAGGGCATCTCTGCTGTTTCCACAGTCTGGCTATTGTGGACATTGCTGCTATGAACGTTGGGGTGCATGTGGCCCTTCTTTCCACTACATCTGTATCTTTGGGGTAAATACCCAGTAGTGCAATTGCCAGGTCATAGGGTAGCTCTATTTTTAACTTTTTGAGGAGCCTCCACACTGTTTTCCAAAGTGGCTTCACCAACTTGCATTCCCACCAACAGTGTAAGAGGGTTCCCCTTCCTCCACATCCTTTCCAACATTTGTTGTTTCTTGCCTTGTCTATTTTTGCCATTCTAACTGGTGTAAGGTGGTATCTCAATGTGTTGTGTTTTTTTTCAAAGATTTTGTTTATTTATGTGACAGAGAGAGAGAAATCACAAATAGGCAGAGAGGCAGGCAGAGAGAGGGGGGGGAAGCAGGCTCCCCACCGAGCAGAGAGCCTGATGTGGGGCTCGATCCCAGGACCCTGAGATCATGACCCGAGCCAAAGACAGAGGCTTTAACCCACTGAGCTACCCAGGCGCCCCTCAATGTGGTTTTGATTTGAATTTCCCTGATGGCTAATGATGATGAACATTTTTTCATGTGTCTGTTAGCCATTTGTATGTCTTCTTTGGAAAAGTGTCTGTTCATGCCTTCTGCCTATTTTTTGACTTGTGTTTTGGGTGTTGTGTTTGAGACGTTCTTTATACATCTTGGATACCAGCCCTTTGTCTCTAGTGTCATTTGCAAATATCTTCTCTCATTCTGTGGGCTGCCCCTTTGTTTTGTTGACTGTTTCCTTTGCTGTGCAGAAGCCTTTTATCTTGATAAAGCCCCAAAAGTCCATTTTCGCTTTTGTTTCCTTTGCCTTTGGAGACCTGTCTTGAAAGAAGTTGCTGTGGCCCATGTTCTCCTCTAGGATTTTGATAGATTCCTGTCTCACATTGAGGTCTTTCATCCATTTTGAGTTTATCTTTGTGTATGGTGTAAGAGAATGGTCAGGTTTCATTCTTCTGTATATAGCTGTCCAATTTTCCCAGCACCATTTATTGAAGAGACTGTCTTTCTTTTCCATTGGATATTTTTTCCTGCTTTGTCGAAGATTATTTGACCATAAAGTTGAAGTTCCATACCCAGGCTCTCTATTCTGTTCCATTGGTCTATGTGTCTGTTTTTGTGCCAGCACCATGCTGTCTTGGTGATCACAGCTTTGTAACATAGCTTGAAATCAGGCCACGTGATGCCCCCAGTTTTGTTTTTCTTTTTCAACATTTCCATGGCGATTCAGGGTCTTTTCTAGTTCCATACAGATTTTAGGACTGTTTGCTCCAGCACTTTGAAGGATGCCAATGGTATTTTGATCTGTAAGTATAGATTGCTCTGGGCAGTATAGACATTTTAACAATGTTTATTCTTCTGATCCATGGGCATGGAATGTTTTTCCATCTTTTTGTGTTTTCTTCAACTTCTCTCATGAGGGTTCTGTAGTTCCTAGAGTATAGATCCTTTGCCTCTTTGGTTAGGTTTATTCCAAGGTATCTTATGGATATTGGCGCTATTGTAAATGGAATTGATTCTCTAATTTCTCTTGCTACAGTTTCATTGTTAGTGTATAAGAAAGCAACAGATTTCTGTGCATTGATTTTGTATCCTGCCACCTTACTGAATTGCTGTATGAGTTCTAGTAATTTGGGGGTGGAGTCTTTCGGATTGTCCACATAAAGTATCGTGTCATCTGCGAAGAGAGAGTGTGACTTCTTCTTTGCCAATTTGAATACCTTTTGTTTCTTTTTGTTGTCTGATTGCTGAGGCTAGGACTTCTAGTACTATGTTGAACAATAGTGGCAAGAGTGGGCATCCTTACCGTGTTCTTGATCTTAAGGGAAAGGCTCTCAGCTTTTCCCCAGTGGGAATGGCATTCGCTGTGGGTTTTTCATGGATTTTATGAAATTGAGGAATGTTCCCTCTATCCCTATACTCTGAAGAGTTTTAATTAGGAAAGGATGTTGTATTTTGTCAAATGCTTTTTCTGCATCAATTTAGAGGGCCATGTGGTTCTTCTCTCTTCTCTTATTAACTTGTTCTATCACATTCATTGATTTGCGAATGTTGAACCACCCTTGCATCCCAGGGATAACTCCCACCTGGTCGTAGTGGATAATCTTTTTAATGTACTGTTGGATCCTATTAGCTAGTATCTTGTTGAGAATCTTGGCATCCATATTCATCAGGGATATTGGTCTGAAATTCTCCTTTTTCATGGGGTCTTTGCCTGGTTTGGGGATCGAGGTAATGCTGGCTTCATAGAAAGAGTTTGGAAGTTTTCCTTCTGTTTCTATTTTTTGAAACAGCTTCAGGAGAATAGGTATTATTTCTTCTTTAAATGTTTGGTAGAATTCCCCAGGGAATCCGTCAGGTCCTGGACTCTTGTTTTTTTGGGAGGTTTTTGATTACTGCTTCAATCTCATT
>CM052886.1:46246606-46417170 GCA_028534135.1 Potos flavus | reverse complement strand
CCAGTTCTTTAAGGTGTAAAGAGAGTTTGTGTATTAGAGATTTTTCTAGTTTTTTTGAGTGAGGCTTGGATGGCTATGTATTTTCCCCTTAGGATCGCCTTTGCCGTATCCCATAGGTTTTGGGCCAATGTGTTTTCATTCTCGATGGTTTCCATGAATTGTTTAAGTTCTTCTTTGATTTCCTGGTTGACCCAAACATTCTTTAGCAGGATGGTCTTTAGCTTCCAAGTGTTTGAATTTCTTCCAAACTTTTTCTTGTGACTGAGTTCCAGTTTCAAAGCACTGTGGTTTGAGAATATGCAGGGAATAATCTCAATCTTTTGGTATCAGTTGAGACCTGATTTGCGATCCAGTATGTGGTCTATTCTGGAGAAAGTTCCATGTGCACTTGAGAAGAATGAGTATTCTGTTGTTTTAGGGTGGAATGTTCTGTATATATCTATGAGGTCCATCTGGTCCAGTGTGTCATTCAAAGCTCTTGTTTCTTTGTTGATTTTCTACTTAGATGATCTATTACTGAGAGTGGAGTGTTAAGGTCCCCTACAGTTAATGTATTCTTATCAATATGTCTCTTTATTTTGATTAACAGTTGGCTTATGTAGTTGGCTACTCCCATATTGGGGGCATAGATATTTACAACCGTTAGATCTTCTTGTTGGATAGACCCTTTAAGAACGATATAGTGCCCTTCTGTGTCTCTGACTACAGTCTTTCGCTTAAAATCTAATTTGTCTGATATGAGAATTGCTAACCCAGCTTTCTTTTGCAGTTCATTTGCATGAAAGATGGTTCTCCATCCCTTCACTTTCAGTCTGGATGTATCTTTAGGTTCAAAATGAGTCTCTTGTAGATAGCATATGGATGGGTCCTATCTTTTTATCCAATCTGCAACCCTGTGCCTTTTTATGGGAGCATTTAGGCCATTCATGTTGAGAGTGATTATTGAAAGATATAATTTTACTATCATCGCGTTGCCAATGAGGTCCTTGTTTCTATACATTGTCTCTGTATATTTCAGTTCTATATCACTCTTCGGATCTTTCTCCTTTTATAGAAGCCCCCTTAATATTTCCTGCAGGGCCAGCTTAGTGGTCACATATTCTTTCGGTCTCTGCCGGTCCTAGAAGTTCTTTATCTCTCAATCCATTCAAAACTACAGCGTTGCTGGATAAAGTATTCTTGGCTGCATGTTCTTCTCATTTAGTACCCTGAATATGTCTTGCCACCCCTTTCTGGCTTGCCAGGTTTCTGTGGACAGGTTTGACGTTATTCTGATGTTCCTCCCTCTGTATGTAAGGAATCTCTTCCCCAGCTGCCCTTAAGATATTTTCCCTGGTTTTAAGACTCACAAGTTTCACTATTACATGCCTTGCAGTCAGTCTGCTCTCCTTGATCTTGGGGGTTGTCCTCTCTGCCTCTAAGACACGAATACTTGTTTTCATTCCCCAGATTAGGGAAGTTCTCAGCTAGGATTTGCTCAAATATATCTTCTAGCCCTCTCTCTCTCCACCCCTTCAGGGATCCCAATAATTCTGACATTGGAACGTTTCATGGTGTCACTGATTTCTCTAATTCTGTTTTCATGGATTCTAAGCTGTTTTTTCCAGGCTTCCTCCTGATCCTTCTTTTCTATCAGTTTGTCTTCTAGATCACTAATTTGTTCTTCTGCCTCATTTACCCTAGCTGTTAGAGTATCTAGATTAGACTGGACCTCATTGATAGCATTTTTAAGTTCTGCCAGATCAGCTCTCACTTCTGCCCTTAGAGAATCTATGTTGCCATTAATGGTTTTCTCCAACCTAGGTATTGTTTGCATAACTGTTATCCTGAAGTCTATTTCCAACATCTTGCTTATATCCATATCCATTAGTTCTGTAGCAGAGGTCACAGTCTCTTAATTTTTCCCCTGTTGGGGGTTCCTCCTCCTAGTCATTCTGGTGAGAGGTGGTTGAAGGAATGTACAGAGTCTAAACTATCGACCACAACCCAAGTAAGATGCACCTGTTTTATAGGTACCTTAGTGTTGTCAACCTCTTGTTCTTTCAGCCTGTCTTCTGGGGTAGGGGCCTGCCGTGCTGTTATTCAGGCAACGTGTTTGGGTAGAGTTACCCTGCCCCCTGTAGGGGGGATGGGCTCAGTGAAAACTGGCTTTGGGGGTCTTCTGTTCCCTAGCGGTTTTCCCCTGGTGGCTTTCTGTGTCTCTTCCAAGAGTCAGAGCAAAACTGACCGTATCCAATCCTCTGTCTCAGAACAGAGAGATCACAGTCTATTCTCCAGAAAGCCCTCCAGGCCACACTGACTCCATTTTTCTCTGTGCTGCTAAAAACCCTAGCATCCTGGTTTGTGCACCCCACAGCAGCACTCCCAGCCCTCTCTTCCAGGTCCAGGCATGTCTCTGCCCTTTGTGCTTCTAAGACTGCCAGCTGCCCCCAATTTGCATGGGTGCCCCTGCAGCTCCAGGTTTCAGTCTGGGGGCTGCCCTAAAGTCCTTTCCCTGTGGCTACTGGTCTGCGAGTCTGTGCCTGGTCCCAGTGCAGGACGCTTATGTGCTCCTGTGTTATTTCACCTTCCTGGTGCCAGTGCTTATGGTGGCTCCCTCCCCTTTCCGTTTATCTTCTGATATCTGCCTGCAGAATCATGGCTCCCCGCTTCATACCTCAAAACCAGCTGCTGGAGATATTCTGTTGGTATAGATCCTGATAAATCTTCTTACATCTCAGGCTGATTTCGTGGGTGTTCAGAGTGGTCTGGTAGATATCTAGCTCAAATCGGGGGACCAGTTGAAATAGGGTCCCCTACTCCTCTGCCGTCTTGGCCACCTTCCCAAAATCCAGCAATATTTTAATAGCATTATACACCATGACTTAGTGGGACTTATTCCAGAAATGTAAAGCTGATTCAATGTCTGAAACACTATCAATGAGTCCATGATATTTAATAGGCTAAAGAAGAAAAATCATATGATCATATCAGTTAATGTAGAAAAAGCATTTGAGTAAATTCCACTCTAATTTATAATAGAAAAAACTGTCAGAAAAGTTGCAACACAGGGGAATTTCCTCAATTTAAAAAAGAACAGCTATAAGAAACCTATAGCTGATTTTACACTTAGTGGTGAAAGACTGAATATTTTTCCCTTAGACTGGGAACAAGGAATGGATGTCTACTCTCATCACTCCGATGCAGCATAGTACTGGAAGTTCTAGTCAATGTAATAATATAAGAAAAAGAAACAAAAGGCATAAAGATCAGAAAGGAAAAAAATAAAACCATTCCTATTTGTAGATGTCACAATTGTCTATACAGAAAATCACAAGGAATCTACAAAAAAAAAAAAAAAAATCAACAAAAGAAAAGTCCTTTTAGAACTAAATAAGGGAGTGTAGGAAGGTTGTAGATGTAAGGGTAACATACAAAAGTCAATTGCTCTTCTATATACCAGCAATAAACTACTGAAATTTGAAATTAAAAAAAAAATACACCAGTACAGAAAAAATAGAAAATACTTAAGATATAAATTTAACAAAATATGTACAGGATCTATATGCCTAAAACTACTAAACTGATGATAAAACAAAAACAAGGAAGATCTAAAGAAATGTAGAAATACTCCATGTTCATGGATTAGAAGATTCGATACCATTAACATGTCAATTCTTTTCATCTTGATGTACAGGTTCAATGCAATTCCAATAAGGTATCTATTTTGTAGATATCAACAAACAGATTCTAAAGTTTATATAAAAAGGCAAAAGACCTAGAATAGCCACATGAATGGTGAAGAACAGGCACACTACCTGATTTCAAGACTTACTGTAAAGCTACAGTAATCAAGACAGCAAGGTATTAGTAAAAGAATAGACACGTATCTCAATGGAACATAGCAGAGCCCAGAAACAGACCATACAAATATAGTCAAGTGACCACTGATTGACAAAGGATCAAAGGTAATTCAATGAGGAAAGGAAAATCTTTTCAACAAATGATGCTGGAACAACTGGACACCCATATGCGAAAAGAAAAAAAAAGAACAAAAAAAGAACTTAGACATAGACCTTATACCTCTCACAAAAATGAACTCAAAATAATTTTAACTTAGGATCACAGATCTAAACACAACATACAAAGCTGTAAAAAATTTTTATAACAAAACAGAGAAGATCTAAATGACTTTTGATTTGGTGACTTTTTAGATACAACACCAAAAGCATAATGCATTAAAAAAACCTGTTAAGCTAGTCTTTATTAAAATTAAAACCTTCTGTTTTGTTGCAGAAAATGAAGAAATGAAAAGACAAGCCACAGAATGGGAGAACCTATTTGCAAATCACATATTTGATAAAAGATTTGTACCTAAATTAAAAAAAAAAAAAACAACCTTTTAACATTCAACAATAAGGAAACAACAACCCAATTAAAACGTCGACAAAATACTTAAACATATATTGTGCTCAGGAAAATAGAGACATGGCAAAAAGCATGTGAAAAAATATTGTCATTAGGGAATTACAAATTAAAATAAAAATGAAGTATCATCATATAACTATTAGAATGACTAAAAACTTTAAAATTTAAAAAATTTTAAAAATTGACAGTACCAAATAAATGCTGGTGAGAATGTAAAAACAGGAACTCTCATTTATTGCTGGTGGGAATGAAAATGGTACAGCTACTTTGGAAGACAGATTCCTAATACCTTACAAAGCTAAATTTTTACCACATCTTACCATACAATCCGGTAATCACGTTCATACACTTTTACACAACTGATTTGAAAACCTGCACATGAATGTTTATAGCAGCTTTATCCTTAATTGTCAAACACCAGAAGCAACCAATGTCCTTCAATAGATGAATGAATAAACAAGTTGTGGTACAACCATAAATGGAATATTAAGTGATAAGAAGCTATCAACCCAAAGAAGGGCATGGATGAACCTTAAATGTGAATTGCCAAATGAAAAGAACCAGTATGAAATGGCTACCTACTATATGATTCGAATTATATGACATTCTAGAAAAGGCAAAACTATAGAGACAGTAAAAAGATCAGTGATTGCCAGAAGTTTGGAGGAAGAGGGTAAGATTGATTAGGTTAAGCACAGGGAATTTCTTAGGCGGTGAAATTATTCTGTACAATACTGAAACGACAGATACATGACATTACGCATTTGTGAAAACCAAAAGAATTTTACAGCACAAAAGTAAAACTTAACACAAGTTTAAAAAAAAACCTTTAGAAGACAGGGGGATCCCAGGAACCAATGCAAACTGTGAAAAAAGAATCTAACTGAATTACAAATGTATGAAATAACTTTACTGAAGGGGTGGAGGAAAAATGTGCTGACCTAAGTAGCTTCGAAAATGAGTAGAGTCTGGGGCACCTGGTGGCTCAGCCAGTTAAGCGTCTGCCTTCAGCTCAGGTCATGATCCCAGGGTCCCGGGTTTGAGCCCCACATCGGGCTCCCTGCTCAGCGGAGAGTCTGCTTCTCCCTCTCCCACTGCCTCTCGCCCCTCGCCCCCCAGCTTGTGCTCTCTCAAATAAATAAATAAAATTTTAAAGAAAAAAAACAAACGAGTAGAGTCTATAAGATGAAAGCAAAAGGAAGTGCATATTAAGAACTGTGCCCTCAAATGCAACTAATGAATTGTTGAATACTACATCAAAACCTAATGATATATTATATGTCGGCTAATTGAACATTAAAAAAAAAAAAGAACTGTGCTCTCAGGGCGCCCAGGTAGCTCAGTCGGTTGGGCATCTGCCTTTAGCTCGGGTTATGATCCCAGGGTCCTGGGACCAAGGCCCGCATTGGGCTCCTTGCTCCATGGGGAGCCTGCTTCTCCCTGTCCCTCTGTCTGGTGCTCTCCCTGCTTGTGTTCTGTCAAATAAATAAATAAAATCTTAAAAAAAAAAAAAAGAACTGTGCTCTTATTAATAAAGTTGTTTCTCACAGGAGTATGGATTAACAATTCTAAACTGCTATACATTTATGTTGAAATTAAATAATTAAGTAAATGGGTTGTGGATGGTGTGAGCCATCTACTGTGAGCCATCTACTCATCTACTGTTGAGTCAGAATTTACAGATAACTAAGGGTGGGGATCTAGAATGATCCGTGTTGTAATGGATTAGAGTTAGAGACATCATTACAGAGTCATGCTTAGCTTAACATAGAGATGGTTACATATATTTATAGGTATGTGCATATACATTGGTTAGTATACACATATATATTTCCTTATGTGTATATATATGTGTGTATGTACACACATATATATAGTATAACACATATATATTTCCTTGCTTTGTCTTCTAAAAGGGCCCAGAATCAATAAATGACACCCTAGTAGTAAAAAGCACACTAGTTGATGTTTCTCTAGTCATTTTGGTACTCAAAAACTCATTCTTAAGTAGATTCTACAGGATGTATTCTTATGGGTAAGTTTGTTGTTTATACTTGAAAGTTAGAAAATCCTTGGCTCACACTTTCTTGGGAGTATCTTAAACATGTTGCTCTATTTTCTTCTGGTATTGTTATTGAAAAGTCTAATGCAAATCTAACTTTCCCTTATAAGTTAGTATTACTGTGTCTCAGTAATCTTTGTTCTGAGTCAATATTCTTAGGCACACATTACATTCTTTCAACATATAGTTTCTTTTCCTTTAATTGCCAGAAAGTTTTCTTGAATCGTAGTTTTTAGTACACATTCTGTTCACTTGCTCTATTTTTTTCTTCATTGACTTCTATTCTATTATCTGTGTGTTGGCTCTTCTCTGCCTATACTTAATATTTCACTTCTCACAAATTGTTTAAAATTTTTTGCCATTTATTTCAATTTAAAGTTTTCTTCTTTTCCACCTTCAATTTCTCTTATGGTGTTATTTGGACTCGTGTTCCTTCTAGTTTAATCCATTTCTTGTAATTTTTTTTTTTATTATGTTATGTTAGTCACCATATAGTAGTACATCATTAGTTTTTGATGTAGTGTTCCATGATTAATTGTTTGCATATAACACCCAATGCTCCATGCAATCTGTGCCCTCCTTAATACCCATCACCAGTCTCACTCATCCCCCCCCAAACCCCCTCCTCTCTAAAACCTTCAGTTTGTTTCCTGGAGTCCACAGTCTCTCATGATTCATCTCCCCCTCCAATTTCCCCTCCTTCATTTTTCCCTTCCTTCTCCTAATGTCCTCCCTGCTATTCCTTATGTTCTACAAATAAGTGAAACCATATGATAATTGACTTTCTCTGCTTGACTTCTTTCACTTGGCATAATCTCCTCCAGTCCCATCCATGTTGATGTAAAAGTTGGGTATTCATCCTTTCTGATGGCTGAGTAATATTCCAGTGTGTATATGGACCACATCTTCTCTATCCATTCGTCTGCTGAAGGGCTTTTTCTTTTACTTCTAATCCTTTGCTGAGTTATGTTACCCCACATCTGAGTTTCTCTGATTCTGATTTTTGTTGCTCTTTTATTTGTTATATCATTTTCTTAATGTCTTTTAACTTGTTTTGAAATAGTAGGTTACAGTATTTGACTTACCTTGTAAGCATGCTTCCTGTAGCTATTACTCAACTTTTATCCTCTTGTTTCTTATAATAACTTTGTATATTGTTCATTTTTATGTGAAATTAGCTTTCTTGAACTTTTGAATGAGATAGGGTCAGCATAGATCTTTTTTAACTTCACAGAATTCCATTTTCTGTTGTTTCTGTGTAGTATTCAAAACTATAGCAGTTTGCTTTCTGCAATTTTTTTGGGCTGCGTTCTTCTCTGCCATAGACTTTCTTTTCATCTCTAGTGCCCCTATTCTGCTTATTTCCACTCCCAGAGCCTATAGGACCATGTCCTAGAAAGAAGTCTTGCAAAGGTCAGTTTTAAGAGTTCATAAAAGCTATAACACTCCAGCCTATTTGGTTCTTCTTGTGGTGAACCTTTTGTATGTACCTATCTTTGGAATGCACAAAATTCTTTCCAGTTTCAGCTAGTGTTTGCAAATTGGCCTGCTGTATTTTCCAATGAGTATCTGTTGGCTATTTTAGGGTTTTCCTCTTCTTAGGTCTATCAGACACTGCCCCATTGCTTCCTTTTTTTACTTCCATCCCAGGCACTGATACCATAAAGGTCTTTATATTGTATTTCTTCCACAATTGACAATGCTGACCAATTCTTTTCTCAAGTCTCTCTTCCCTTAGTATCTGGGATAATATCCTCTTTCAGGTTTTATCCTCTATTTCTGGCCACTCAGTATCAATCTCCTTTATTCTTCTTCTTCCTCTGCTGTTTTCTTATAAATAGATGTTCTCCAGTGTTTTATCCATCCTCAGCCTTCTTCTTATTGTAATATCTTCTCCCTAGTGATCTCATTCTTACATAACTTCAACAATGAATGCTGATCAAGGCTATAATTACATCTCAGGCTTTTCTCCAGAATTTGAGACCCATTTATCCAGCTACCTAGTATATTTCACCTTGTTATCTCACAGCCATTGCAAATCTAACACATTAAAAGCCAAACTCATCAGCTTTCTCCCATTTATGCCACTACAGTACTTCTTATATTCTCTCTATGAAGGCCTCATCATACATCCACTTATCCAGTTGCAGAACCTGCAAGTCCTTATCTAGGCTTCAATGTCTCCTTTACTAATCTCTTGCCAAGTTCTGAATATTCCACAACCTAAAAACTGTCAACGCTAGTTCCTTACCCTCAACCCCAACCCCATCAGAGGGGTCCCTGTCTATATCTCTCCTGGATTACAAGAGCAGCCTCTTTTCTGTCTCCTTGTCCATGCCACCTTCACCCTGGAGCAATCTTTCTAAATTGCAGATCTATGATATTACAATCCTTCAAAGGTTTCCCTTAACTTTCAAAATAAAATCCAGATTCTTCACATGGCATACAATTCCCAGCTAGATCTTGTCTCTGACTACCTCTCCAAATCACAGTGAGTTCAACCCACAGTTTCTCAGACATGATAACTCTGATGATTTTGTACTATCGTGCATGCTAATCTCTCTGGCTGGAGCACCTTGTCTTCTACCTCTTTAATTGTCTACTCCCCGGTTAGGCTTCAGGAGCCAGTTGAGGCTTTTACTCTTCTACAGAGTCTTTCTTGATCATTCACTTCCTGTGTTGCCTTATTTCCAACCATTCAAAGTCCTCAGCTGAACCTTCTTTCAGAGGACTTATCGCTATACATTACAACAGTCTGTTTACCTGTCTATCTCCTTCTCCGCCTGTGAGCTCCTCAATAGTGAGGCCTTTGTCTTATCTGTTTCCCCAGTGCCTGGTGCAGATAAGAAATGTTTCTTAAATAAACCACTTAACGTGAGGCATGATATGGAAGAACTTAATGAAAATAAGAATTTACTTTTGAATCTGTATGTATCAAAAAAATGTATCCCATCTTTTGTTCTAAGAGAAAGATCAATGTCTAAACATTCAATAACTAGAACACAAGAGGTAGAAAGTGTTAACATTTACAAGATTTAAAAAATCTAATGTAATATTTTAGCTCTGATTAACATCCACTGGAACAGTGGCAAGAAAAGTGTCCTTCATAAATGAACCACCCCCAAATGGCTCTGCTTATAGGTAGTGTAGGCAGTTTATCATAGAGGAATGATCTGAGGATCCACCTTCCTGAAACATTCCTTCATGATTTTGCCTATTTAACTCGAGATCTGTACCATCAGTATTGTTCCACTGGGTTTAGTCACCAAAGTGGTAGGACTACTTCTCAAGGCCTGCTGTTAAAATGTAGTGACTATCAAGGAAATAAAGCTATTTGTATCTCTATCCCTTTTGCTTAGCATATTTTTTTGCACACAGCTGGCTGCCAACAAACATTTGTGAAATGTGTATATATGTATATTCATATATATATATGTATACATACATATATATATATGAGTGAATGAATGATAGACATAATCTCTGTAAGACTTGGAAAACTTTTTTGGCCATCAGAGTAGGAAAAGGTGGTATTAAAAAAGGAAGAAAGCAGATATTATTTATGCTAATATATTACATAACAGTATATGTTGATATATCACACATATCATACTGAATTATATATTATATTAACATATATTTTAATATCGTAGAACTGAAGGGAAGTTAACTTACATAGAACTTTAAAATGTTTTTTCAAGAAGAAAATTGCATCATATGAATCAAATGTCAAAACAAACATAAATACCCTGAGAAGAGGCAGTAAATAAAACTACATGTCTGACTTTGATTTTAAACCTAGCTAATAGCTTTAAGAGAAATTTTAAAATGAAGATTCATAAACAAAACAGTGTTAGAAAATACCACGAACAAAAACACAAATAAAGGAAAGGAGGTAAATACAGGCACAACTGATTTTTAAAACTGTATATGAAGCAAAAATATTGGCCAATTTAGTGAAAAAGCCAAACTGATTATCAGGTATCTGACTTAACCACTTTTTCAATTTTCAACAGGTTTTGTGGCATATCACAACTGTGCTCTAATCACATGATAGAGACAGCCTTTGGAAGGGAGTCTTCAAATCTAAATGTGCCCCCAAATAAAGCAATAACCTGCCCAACAGGGAGCTCCTTAAAGACTGATCAACTGTGCTATCGGCTCAGCTGGCGTGTGTCTGCAATAGCACCAATTACGTAGCAGTAAATCCATTCCAAGCTTAGAAAAGACATATGGAACTTTTTTTAGTCACTGAAAAAAACCATTTCAATTTATAGCGAGTTACTGATTTACCATGTGGCTAAGGAAAGAGACAAATATTAAAAGTAGACCTTGAATATATAAAAAGTATTGCAAAAGGAATAAAGTTATTTGGAATGGTCTAGAAAATTGATGAAATTAACTTCCTAAGAGAAACAAACAACAAAGCAGTCTCCAACTTTCAAATAACCTATCTATACAAATGGGCAAGCAGCAGAAGTTCCCTCCCACCATCCAAATCACAACACCAGACTTATTAACCAACTTTGAAAAGCCTAAGGGCAAATGTTCCGTTTTCCAGTTTGACCACAGGAAGAGCAACTTTCCAAGAGAGCCACCTTCTCTTAGTAAGCACACAGAATTAATAAAATACTGGTGCCAACAAATAATTACTCATTACTAGCCTCCCTTCCTTTCCACACCTTCTTTTCAGTCTCTGGATCCCAGTCTAGAATGAGAAGGCAAGAAGAAAAAAACACCAAGCTTCTATTGGGATATGTGGTACCTAAAATACACATTTCCATAGGAATATTATTACAAGCAGTAGTTATGGTAAAACTTGTGCAATTAGCCTAACTTCTAGTAAGAATGGACTGAATATTTTTTTTTTTTTTTTTTGGTGAGCTGATTTTGAAAGCTAATCACCAAGTATTAATACTGCTTATTCTTAAAAATAAAAGTTGAATCCTAAATAATTGATTTATAAACTAACTTCTGGAATAAATAGGAAACCTTTTAAGACACAGAAGAACTCATTTCAGTAATTAGTTTCACAATTTAAAAATTCTTTTGGATCAGTAGCTTTAAACTTGGTTTTACAAAATAGCAGGATTCCATAAAGTTTCAAAGAGAATTAGAAAGATTTAAAAGTTCTTTGTTTATTTCCCGAATTGAACTGAGTCAGATTATAATGGTGCCAACTTTAGTGATAATGTAACAAATCAGCTGATTATTTTTAACATTAAGGGAGTTGGATAAGCTGCAACATTGTGTACTGAGTAACACTATGTGAATTGATTCTTTGAAAGAAAAAAATGTAACGCTTTACAGAAAGTTTAAATTGGGTCCCTCTTATCACCTTTACATGGGACTATTATGTTAAAGATAGGATTCTAAGGTATGAAAAACATTAGAAGAATTGTAAAATTGCAGAGTCTGGTAATCACAGTTACTGGTTTTCTTTTTTTCTGTAACTGAATACAAGATAAAAATGAATAACTAAGGTGACATCAATAGTTTTGAGGAAAGATGTGGAACAGGAGTTTCAAACCAAAGTCACACAGATAGCTGTGATATCTCAGAATGGAAATTCTGCAAAGACAGGGATTTTTACTTCATCCCCTTGGCCCAGAATAGTGCTTGGGACTTAGTAGTGGCTCAGTAAATACTTGTTGAATAAATCAATGAATGAAAAGTATCCCCTATAGATTTCAGAAACACTTAAGGAAGTCTTAAGGATATTTTCTGTTAATATAAAACTAACAGTTTTGCTGTGAGAAAACAGAAAATTATCTATTCCTATAAAGATATCTTTATAGACATAGATCAATTTTAATTGATCACGATTCTACCACTCAGAGAAAGCTGTTAATATGATATACTTCTAGTTTTTTCTTATGCATATTTTTACATAGTTGAGATAAAAAAAAAACGTATAATAGTCTATCTAGCCTTCACTGTACACTTATATTTTTAGTGTAAGCCTTTTCCAATGTTATTGAAAGCAAGGATCTTCTTTATTTAATACTTTTAACATGTTCTATTAAAAAATTCTGGAACACTGAAAACAACTTTTAGTTCACAAATCAGTTTTATATAAGGTACTGGTACTAAGTTATCCCCTAGTCATTGGTATTGAATTTGTGATTTAGAGGCTTAAAGGAAAGACTATTCTATAGGAAACATTAATATCATGTATGCTGTTTTGAGAGGAGACAGGGTATGTTTCTAATTCATTCATTTGTTTATCCACTCATCAAATATTTGTTATTGGTTTACAATCTAATGAAGGGAGACAGACATTAACTGACCAATCAACAAATTAACTTAAAATCACAACTGTGGTAAGTTATAAATGTTAGGAATAAGAGGTGTACAGTCATTATGTCTCTATGTAATAAAAGAAGTTAGTCTAGACTATTTCTGTGTGTGTGTGTGTATGTGTGTGTGTGTATTTATTAGGGAATTGGGGGTAGGAGATGGCTTGGAAGTAATTTTATCTAATATTTATTGAGTACTTCATCCAATGATGTCAGGCACTGTGTTGGATACTTTATACAGCTTATTTCATTTTCTCATTTAATAATCACAGTTATCTTATGAAATAGAATGATTTCCCCCCATTTTACAGATAAAGAAACAGAGGCTCAGAGAGAAGTCAAATAAATTATTTAAGATTATATTGCCAGTAAATAATGACCTGTGAGGGTAACACAGACAACAAGGCAGCAGGGTGTGAAGTCATATATGTGGTAGATCCCACTTCCCAGCATAATTAACATTTATACTGAGATATAAAGGATTAGTAGATGTTAATATAGCATGAGGAAGGAGGGAAAGGAGAGAGAAAATTCCTTACAGAAGGACAGGCATGAGAAAAGCTCTGAGATAGGGGAGGGACTGTGGTGAATCGAAGAGAGAACAAAAACAGTAACAAAGCCACTGAACTAAGCAAGAGTAAGGGGAAATATGGAGATGAGACTGGAAGAATAGGCAGGACCCAGGCAGTGAAAGCCCTCATGGGCCACATTAATGTTAAGGATGTTGCCTTCAATCCTAAATGTAATGAAAAGGCACAAGTTTCTTTTACTGCTTTTATCTGAAATTCAAAAACTTAAGGGGAAGAAAATTCACAAAGGTTGGAATGAAGGTACAGAAGGATGAATATTTGCTCAGTTTGAAAATATTTTCTGGAACCTATTGTAATACTTCGAAAACAAAAATGGTGGCTTTTAAATACCTTTTAAAATAAACTCAAAATAAACTCAAGGATGAATAAATTCAAAAGAGAAGAGGATTCTATAAAGAGAAAGTACTAGAAAATGGCTTTAGGCCACGTTGTAACAGGTGTGGCTGATATTTAATCAGCTGATGTTTAATACAGAGGCATGTGGAGGCCCCAGGGATGAGCTAGAAGCAGGGAAAGTTGACATCCATTTCAGACATAGTAGTAGTACATGAATGATGATATCACAGAATTATGAAAAGGGAAACAGTATACATACCATTGAGAATAAGCTGGAAAAACCTGGGCTATTCATCAGGCAGTGAGAGGAGAGGGGAGGAGAAGTTTATAGTAAAAGATATTTCCAAGATAGGGTCTTAAAATATCCTCCCTATATGCCAACCATCTTAATATAACAAGATTGTATGTCACATAGACACTATTATTTTATTTATTTATTTGGGAGAGAGAGCACAAGTGGGAGGCAGGGTTGGGGGAGAATCTCAGGCAGACACCCCACTGAACACAGAGCCCAACGTGGGACTTGATCCTATGACCCTAAGATCAAGACCTGAGCTGAAATCAAGAGTCGGAAGCTTAAACAGACTGAGCCACCCAAGCACCCTGAAACTGTTATTTATAATGGATTTGATCCTTGGATAATAAATCTTTAGTAATCTCTGTTAACATGCAGATTAGTTGCTATATGCATTTATGCATTCCTTTGAATCCCATAGGTTCAGAATGTTTGACTTCCATATTTCTGAGTTATTATTAATTATGGCAATAATAATGAATTTCATCTAGAATGTATTTTCTGAAGCAACTGAATTCTATGATCAATTACCTATATGGTATAGTTACATTATAACTAATTTTTTTCAATTTTCAGTTTTCTTAAGTTACTTTCACTGAAATAAGTTCTTTGTCCATAAATTGTACAATGAAAACTTGATTCATCTCTCATGTTTTATCTGTATCAAGTTTTATCATCCATATCAAATTTGATCAATTATAGACTCTGCCACTGTGAATCATCTCTTGTGGCCATTATTTTTACCATGTTTAATTTTCTCGAATGTGATGAGAAAATTTGCTTTACTTTTCTTTTATTGGCAAAATTACTTTGTACAGTTTTAGTAGTTTCCATCTTTATTTTGGGATTATCTCTTGCCCCAATTTTCCCTTGTCAGTTTTTCTATTTTTAATGTTACCAGCAAGATGTTCCTATTCTTTTGTCTTAGGGTTTTTGGGGGGTGAAGGGGTGTCCTGATTAAAACTCTCTGAACATAGTTCTAAGTTATTCTCAAGTTAATTTTTTAATTATTTATACCAATGATGAACCACAAATTCACCTAAATACAGAACTAAGACTAACTCTGGGAATTTCGCTCCTGGAATAAAATTTAAATGTCATAAGTATTAAGAATATAAAATAATAATTTGACTGAAAGAAAAGAAATTGAGAGGTAGGAAGGAATAAGTTCATTAATTTTCTCAGTTTAATAAAGTTCAAACATATACAAGTTTTAAAAGATTTTTTTATATCTGATTTTTATAATCCTTTAAAAATACAATTAAAGCACTCTGTTAGAGATCTATTATAAAGAAGTACTATTTTTGTTCTAAGTGGGATTACTGAATAAAAAGATTTGAAAGAATAATAATTTTACATCAATTTACATGCAGTTTATCCCGACCTACATGGAGATTATCACTTTTAAAAAATTCCCAATGTAGGGACGCCTGGGTGGCTCAGTGGGTTAAAGCCTCTGCCTTCGGCTCAGGTCATGATCTCAGAGTCCTGGGATCAAGCCCCGCATTGGACTCTCTGCTCAGCGGGGAGCCTGCTTCCCCCTCTCTCTCTGCCTGCCTCTCTGCCTACTTGTGATCTCTCTCTCTCTCTCTGTCAAATAAATAAATAAAATCTTAAAAAAAAAATCTAAAAAATTCTCAATGTAGTAAGAAAAAAAATAACTTTAAAAATTTTCTTCTATTATTGTGAATTTGACCTTCTTGCAATTTTGTTTATTTATAACCTATTTATTTTTGTCTTTTGATTTTTCTTATTGATTTTAAGAGCTTTTAATACATTAAGAATATTAACTTTTTTCATACATGATTCAACTTTTGTTTCCAATTTGTAGTCTGCATTTTAATTTTATTAGTATTTTTGATGATTTAGTTCTTACACAATTAAAACTATCTCTTCTGTTAAAAGTTTCTTCCTTTCTCTTTATGTTTTAAAGGACCCTCCCTCACTGGAGGTCAAATTAAATAACAGTTCTATTTGTCAGTGTAAGGTAAGTTTAAATTTCTTTATTTTCCCCAAGAAGTAGAATAGCTGTTCCAGCACATTTATGGAACAAACCCCCTTTCCCAATGGAATGTGTTTTTGATGCTTTAGGTACCAATCCTCACGTCTACCTGCCATTGGCTATGTGGTGCCCCTTCCTCTTCCTTTTCTGCAGAGAGAAACCTCCTACCTACCTGATCTCTGGGGGAAGAAAGGGATAATAATTTCCCTTTAATTTACTGTGCATCGGGGCGCCTGGGTGGCTCAGTGGGTTAAAGCCTCTGCCTTCAGTTCAGGTCATGATCTCAGGGTCCTGGGATTGAGCCCCACATCGGGCTCTCTGCTCAGCAGGGAGCCTGCTTCCCCCTCTCTCTGCCTGCCTCTCTGCCTACTTGTGATCTCTCTCTGTCAAATAAATAAATAAAATCTTAAAAAAAAAAATTTACTGTGCATCCAAATCTTTCTCCCTTCCTCTCCAAACCTTCAGATTCTACTCTTATGTTTTTAAGTTACATGGTATTTTTCAAAAATGTACTTAACTTACATTAAAATGTATGGACTATGGGGGTGCCTGGCTGGCTCAGTTGGTAGAGCATACGACTCTTGATTTCAGGGTCATGAGTTCAAGCCCCATATTGGGCATAAATCTTACTTAAAAAATGTATTAACTATGTATTAATATTGAGAGCACCAATATTGTTAAAATACCCATATTACCCAAAACAATCTACAGATTTAATGCAATTCTTATCAAAACACCAACAACATTTTCCACAGAATGAGAACAAATAATACTAAAGTTTGTATGGAACCACAAAAGACCCTGAATAGCCAAAGCAATCTTGAGAAAGAAGAACAAAGCTAGAGGTATCAAATTCCATGTCTGAAGGTATACTACAAAGCTATAGTAATTTAAAAAGTATGGTACTGGCACAAAGACACATAGAGCCATGGAAGAGAATAGAGAATCCAGAAATAAATCCAGTGGTTTATTGGTCAATTAATGGTCATAATCATTAATGGTCAATTAATCTGTAAGAAAGAAGGCAGTTTCTGCAACAAATGGTGCTGGGAAAACTGGACAACAAGCAAAAGAATGAAACCAGACTGCCTTCCTACACCAAAGACAAAAATAAACTCAAAATGGATCAAAGACCTAAATTTGAGCCCTGAAACCATACAACTCCTAGAAGAAAACATGAGCAATAATTTCTTTGACATCGGATGTAGCAACATTTTTTTAGACATGTCTCCTTAAGCAAGGGAAACAAAAACAAAATTGAACAATTGGGACTATACCAAAATAAAAAGCTTTTGCACAGCAAAGGAAACTATCAACAAAATAAGGTAATGTATGGAATGGGAGAAGATTTGCAAATGATATATCCAACATAGAGTTAGTATCCAAAACAAGTATATAAAGAACTTGTTCAACACCAAAAAACCCAAATAATTCAATTAAAAATGAACAGAGGAGGGGCGCCTGGGCGGTCAGTTGGTTAAGCATCCAACTCTTGATTTCAGCTCAGGTCATGATCTCAGGGTTGTGAGACTGAGACCTGCTTTAGGCTCTGCACTGGGCGTGGAGCCTGCTTAAGATTCTCTCTCTCTCCCTCTACCCTTCCCCCCTCTCTCTCTCTCTCCCTCCCTCTAAATAAATACATAAATAAATAAATGTATGTTTTAAAAATGAACAGAGGAGGGGCACCTGGGTGGCTCAATCAGTTGAGTGTCCTACTCTTTATCTCATCTCAGGTCTCAGTCTCAGGGTTGTGACTTCAAGGCCTGCATGGGCTCCACACTGGGCATGTTGGCAGTTATATCTGTCAGTGTGAGGTAAGTTTAATTTCTTTATTTTCCCCAAGAAGTAGAAGAGCTGTTTAGCACATTTATGGAACAAATCGCCTTTAAAAAAAAAAAAAAAATGAGCAGAGGACCTGATAGACATTTTTCCAAAGAAGACATACAAAAGGCCAAGAGACATGGGGAAAGATGCTCAACATCACTTATTATCAGGGAAATGCAAATCAAAACCACAATGAGATACCACCTCACACCTGTCGAAATAGCTAAAATCAAAAGACAAGACATAACAAGTGTTGGTGAGGATGTGGAGAAAAAGGAACACTTGAGCACTACTGGTGGGGATGCAAATTGGTACAGCAACTACGGAAAACAGTATGAATGCTCCTCAAAAAATTAAAAATAGAATTACCATATGATCCAGTAATTCCACTACTTGGTATTTAACCAAAGAAAATGAAAACACTAATTTGAAAAGATATATGCACTCCTCTGTTTATTGTAGCATTATTTATAATAATAATGGCAGCAACCCAAGTGTCTATCCATAAATGGATAAAGATGTGGTATTCACACACATACACACACACGTGCACACGTGTACATATACACACACACATATACATACACACACACACACACACCAGAATATTACTCAGCCACAAAAAAGAATGAAATCTTGCCATTTGCAACAACATGGATGGAACTTAAGGGTATAATGCTAAGTGAAATAAATCAGAGGCAAACACTACATGATTTCATGCATATGTGGAATTTAAGAAACAAGACAAATGAACAAAGGAAAAAAGAAACCAAAAAAATCAGACTAATAAATACAGAGAACAAATGGGTGGTCACCAAAGAGGAAGTGGGGGGGAGATGGGTGAAAAAAAAGGGATTAGAAGTACACTAATCATGATGAACACTGAGTAATATGGAATTGTTGAATCATTGTGTTATATACCTGAAGCTGGTGTGCCACTGTGTTAATTATACTTCAATAAAAAATAAATATATTTTAAAAAATAAAAATAAAAAATTTTTTTAAATATATTTACTGAAAAAATACATGGGAACAAATATGGCTATTCCAAATAATAATAATACAATTCTCAAAAATTTAGTAATCATCAGAAAAGGAAAGATCACCAAGTGAGATTGTGCCTGGCAAAGATTATTTCAAATTTTCCCAAAATTTTGTAAGTTACTAATTAACTGCACAGGATATATAGTAGAAACTCAATAAATGTTGGATGTAGAGAAAAATTTATCTTTTTAGGTCTGAAAATATAGACATTGGGCATAGTTTCAAGTTTCTGAATTTTTACTATCAGAATATTTTGTGCAAACAAATATAACAGAATACAGTGGGGAAAATAACCTAAAATTTCCTCATAATAAACTATATTATGATTCATAAATAAGTAAACTTCAGATATTTTCTGGTAGGTAGTCACCAGTAAGAGCTTCATCCTATAACAACTAGAGGAATCACTACATTATAAACTTAAAAAAAATTTTCAGGGCTCCTCTTATGCATACTTTGATTAAATCCTCTCCTAGAAAGGTACTGTTAACTCTAAGAATAGGAAAAACAGGCAAACTAATAGTCATCAAATGCCATGGTAGTGGCATACAATGGACCTTATCAGGCCTGCCCAAACTCCATTTCCCACGTTCTTCTCCCTGCCTGTCTCTACAACAGAGGCTGCAAAAACTAAACACTTCATTTCCCTGCCTCCCTCTCAATTGAGAGGTCATATTAACACAGCTCTGGCCAATGAGACATAAAGAGAAGTTTGTTAGCACTGCCTCTTTCCTTTCCTTCTTACCAACCAGAACATACTTGTGATGTGTAGTAAGCAACCTCCAAGATGGCTCCAGTGATCCCTGCCTGCTGTTATTCACACCTTTGTGTAGTTCTCTCCCAAACTGTATCAGTTTGTGTGACCAAAAGAACATGGCGAAAGTAGGGGTATCGTACTCCCAAGACTAGGTTATAAAAAACTAACAGCCCCCCACCCCCTGACATTTGCCCTGGGAAAGGCACACTAACTACCAGGTCATGAGCAGTCCTGAAAAGACATCCATGTGGTGAGAACTGAGGCCTCCTGCCAACAGTCATGTGAGTTGGCTTGGAAGCAGGTCTCCAAGCTCATCCTTGCCTTCACTGGACCATAGTTCCAGTTGTTATCTTGACTGCAGCATCATGAGACACCCTGAGCCAGAACCTCTCAGCTAAACTATTCTCAATTCTCAACCCTCAGAAACTATGTGAGATAATAAATGTTTGTCATTTTAAGCTAATATGTTTTGGGATAATTTGTTAGGCAGCAATAGATAACAAATACAGTGATGTCTTAAGGTGCAACAGCCATTTGGTGATACCCCCCCTCCCCCAGGATGAGAACGACATTCTAAGGATGGCAGGGGTTGTTACTGATAGAGCTGAGCATCAATTCTTGACTACTTACGTTAAGATTTCTTGTCAAGGGAAACTTCTTTCTGTTTAAGTCACATAGTAGTTTTCTGGTATTTGCAGCCAAACATATTCCTAACTGACATACTCAATTCCCAAAACCCAATTTCAGTTTCCAAAGGAAGGTTCCTTTTATCCAAAGATCTGCCACTGCTCCAAAGTTCATACTTCTCCTATCTTCTAGAACCCAGTTGTTCATTTCCTGATGCAGAAAAAATACCCAGGCTGTCCTGCAGGCATTCCCAGTATTGAAAAGCAAGGGCTAAGATTATCCCTTGCACTCGGGAAGCAATTACAATTCTTTTAGTAGAAAATCTACTTCTTAAAAGATGTTTCCCCTCTGAGTATCCTTTGAAAAAGTGTATTTGGCTATACTACAAAACACAGAGAATTCAGGAATGGATTGTGAACTGGTTTATTTAATCTATAGGGAAATGGGCATCTTGATGATACTCTGCTTTATCATATGGATTCTTGGCTCATGTTTCAGCCAAAGAGCAGGAACTGGTTGTCTCTACCCTGAATGAAATACAGAAAAAGTAAGCTTCAGTTCTAAAAAAAATGTCTCCTACAATCCCCCCTTTCTCTTAACTGCAAACCTCTCTCTAGATGCCAAAAGATGCCAGAACTGTAACATATAACAGAAGGAAAGTTTCATTTGGCAAAGAAGTAAAAGTAATTTAGATCCAGTGACCTTGCTTTGTTTTTTTCATTCCAAGTGTACAATTGCTCAGAGATAGAGGCAACACAGCCCCAGAAGAGGAAGAAAAATTACAGGAAATCCTGATCTACGCTTGTCCAAAAACATCAAACAATCTGGGTAACTGGTATTCACTCATATGATAGCTTTTAAGTTGTCAGCAACTCTTGGCAAATGTGAGAACAGAAAGTAACTTCAGCAACTCTGAGCTCTCAAAGGCTTAGTTTTCTCATGGGTCTCTTGCCCTTAGAAAAAGGTAAGGAGGGAGAGGACCTACAAAAGGAAATGTAGCCAGAAAGTAAACCTTCTGCTCTAAGAGATAACGTGATCCAAGATACCAGGCATACTGTATTTGAGGAAACATTAAGATAGAGTTTTCCAGAATTATGTAACTTCAAATATATAAAATTTGCAGATAATAGCACCTTAACATTTAACCAACCCAAGGAATTCATTTCTTAAAATTTAATTTTAGTAAAACTGCAAAAATGCTTTGAGATGTAAAAAACATTCTAGAATCTTTGAAGGCAGCTGGAACATACTCCTAGATTTTAATGGTAGCTTAGTCATAGTCAAGCAGGCACAAAGTGGTATTTTGCAGAAATATGAGTGTTGAATTTCCAATGATTAGGAGATTTTCTTTTAAAGTTTATTCAATTGCACATGTTCAGAACTAATACGACATGGATTGATAAACCTGGAACACCTCCTTGATTCTAAGACATGGTCACCTCCACAATGGCTACATATAAAAAAGCAAAACAGGCAGGCAAAATTTAAAATACTAGTTCCTGTCTCGCAGAGACCCACACAGCACTCCTTATACTTAGAGAAGCTGTCATATTTATGCATTGTTTTGCTTTTGATCTGTGGAATTTAGGACTAACTTTAGTTCTAATTTTTATCTCCCTTTTGCTGCCCCACCAACCCTCCCAATAACTGAAAATAACATATTGGTCTAAAAAATCACTTATGATAATAATCCTGAGATTTTTCTGTAATTCGAGTATGTCTTCCATTCACAGGAAGACAGGCCTAGACCATAACAATGAAAGTGAACTCCACCAGAGGCAGGACAATATGAGTCAACTCAGGGACTTCCCCTTTGCTACACCATGGTACTCTTTGACCTACTTTGGTTTTCTACAAATCACTCCCTTAGTTCTCAGCCTGAAAGCACCAAAGCTAGGCCTCTGTTGAGCACTGTACATTCATAAACAATAACAAGAACACGTATACGCATTTATATTAAGAAATAAGCATCTCATCTGTGGAGAAAGCCATACCACTAAATAAAACATTAACAAATGATAATTCGTTGTTGTTTTCCCAAAATATGTTCTAAAACACTTACTTAAAAGGGGACTTTTAAGAGAAGTATTATGAGAAATGTTAAGAGCATTTTTTTTTAAGAGCATTTTAAACTAATGCTTCATGTATGTATTCCTGATTCAGACAGCCCGTCTTTTGTTTAAAGAGTCTCTTTATAAAACTTCACAATTTCTAATTACCAAGTCATCTTTCCAATGGGAAAAGATACATTCTGCCTGTTCTATGGATTAGTTCAGTACTGTGGAGTTTTATAAAGATCCTAGAAAAGTGTCACGTGAAAATAAATAGCAATGACAGTGAACTAATTTCTTTTAAAAGGAAAATCCCTTAAAGGCAAAGACAATTCCCTCCCTCATTTACCTTTTTGGGTCAGAAAAAGTAGGCCATTAATGACTAAAATGAGTACAGCATCTGTAGGATGTTGCATTCTACTTTAACTACACAGGATAATTTGATATTTAAATTATGATTAAATGAGATCAGAACTGATGATGTCAGTGAGCCACCATTAAGCCTCTGAAAAACTTATTACTAGAAGGTAGCAATTTTTCCCCTAAGACAAGTGACCAAGAGAATCAGGAATAATCACAGGTTTTTCCTTTCCTTTTTCAATGTCTCAAGACAGCAAGTATGTATTACACTCTTTCTAAATTTCCCTTCCAATTTTTTCATCAGAATAGACTGACATCAAATCAAATACATATATATATACATGGTTAATTCAATAAATGTGTATGAGCCTTGATTTAATTTGTGGTTAAAACTGCTACTCAGAAAGTTAACATTTTGTTTAAAAATGCATTCAACGCTTGGAAATATCTTACACATATTATTTATAACTCAGATATACATCTGTTTTTCAAATGTGCATAATCTTAAAGCAACAAGTCTCTTCTAAAGTTCCTTTAAGAAAAAAGAACCATGAACTAATATAGATACTTGTGAACAATATCTGATTCCACAGATTGAACCTAAATAATTGAAAGGCATGTTATATAAGGAAAAAAAAAGGCTTGACCAAAAAAAATATTTTCAACAAATTTAGTGAGTTTGGAACTTTTTATTTGTAACATATAAAAGTGGAAAAAATTTAAAATTTTGAACTTTCAATTATAAATATAAATGTATTATTTGAACAATACAATTAAATGGAACATATCAGAATTGATTTCACCTAAATATTCCGGGTTATGCAGTAAACTTGATCTTCATCTTCCTCTTTTAAATTAATCAATCTAACAGGTATTTTATTTATTTAGCTTTTACTAGGTGCCTACTGAGTGATGTAGAAATAAATGATGAGGAAATCTGACGTGGTCTCTACCACCAGGAAACTTCACTCAAGTGGAAGACAGACATTAATCTAAGAACTAACAAAAGTGATAAAAGTATGGTGCTCCGAGGAATAAGAGAATGGATCTAGTCAGGAAGGTCTGAGGCTGCTTATCTGAGGAAGTTACAAGTGAGTGAGATCTGAAAGATGAGTAGGAGGAGTTTATCAGATGAAACAGAGAGAGGAGAAGCTCTTTCCAGGGGGAGGAAAAAGCAGGTATAGAGGCTTTCTATTGAGAGTAAGCACTCAGAAGCACAGTGCACTGGAAAAAGAACTGCAGCCAGCCTGTGACCCTGGGCCATACGGTGCAAGGAAGAGTACACTGCAAGATGAGGCCCATTTCAGTGGCAGCCAGACCACGCAGGGACTTATGGAAAGGGTGACTATTCATCCTGGCTTACTGTTGTTGACCCGGCTGGCAATCTGTCTTCTCCTAACAAATGTCCCAGTTTGAATGACAAATTATGTGAAACAACGTATAGAATTTTGTCCTTGCCTAAAACACCATATAAAAGAATTTTAAAGTTGTGTGTGTGAGAGAGACAGAGACACAGAAAAACAGCCATATTGCAACATTAATTTAAACATGGAAGTAAATATATAATTGCTAGAGATGTCCCCCATCTGTAAGCTCTGAAATGTAATTCACAGTTGGTCTCAGGGGAAAAAAAAGACATCTGAAATTGTGCCCAGTAAATGGGCAATAAAACCTTCCTGCAGAGAGAAGCTGCCCTTAGGTGCTCCGTCACTGTCCCAGTTCCCCATTGCCCTTAGAGGCTGAGTGGTCTTCGGGCCTGAAGATGGGGGACAGGAATATGTCTGTCAGCTGTGGTGGCAATGCTATATACATTTATGTGAGATAGAGAAGATGACTGCCAGGATAGTCTCAAGAGTTATTGTTTAAAAAGAAACAAATTGCAGGGGCTGGGGGGGTGGTGAGTTAGGGTGGGGGAAAAGAAGGGCAGAGAATGCAGAAAAGAGAGAAAGCCTGGGGTAGTGGAAGGCCAGCAGGCTACCCGAAGTAACAGACCAACAATGTGCCCTGAATTCCCCATGGGCCTTACCTAGAATGCAGTTCAATGACAATGATGTAATGGGAAGGGATGAAGCTGATATGGAAACGTTCATGAAGGAGATGACAGCAATCAAGAGAAAGTTTGGGGGACTACTGCTGAGGAATTGCACATCTTTAGTGGAAACTCACTATCATGACATTTGCCAAATTCTTGAATCCTAAGGTTTTTCCTGAGATTAATACAATGACCACTACTGCTTTCCCTTTGCATTTTTCTGGTGTACCTTTGCTGATTTATTCTGTATCAGGTGGGTCTTCTGCTACATCTGTTTTTTTTTTTAAGTTTTATTTATTTAAGTAATCTCTACATCCAACATGGGGCTTGAACTCATGACCCTGAGGACCAAGAGTCGAACCCTCTTCCAACTGAGCCAGCCAGGCACCCCTTCTGTTACATCATCTAATCTGATTATCTTTCCACCCAGTTTATTAAATCCTCAGCAGGGAAGTTTTACCATTTGCAAAGAAAGATTTTCATCTTATATTGTGAGGTTAATAAAGGAGGGGGAAAAAGCCTTCCACAAGTCATTTGGTATCTAAAAATATATGAGAACAGAAATATATATATATAGATATATCTATATATATATATCTTTTACACTTACTACACCCATCTATCAGCCTGTAAACCTTCAGATTACCAAATAGATGACAATTTAAACATAAGAAAATAGTTACCAATCATACCACTGTGTGCCCTTAGTTTTTTCATCAAGTGTGACATATAGGTTACCTTCCACATAAGAAATTGTGCTATTTGAATAAGACACATGAAATAACTGGGGCAGTTTTTTACCCTGTAAGGTTTACCCCAACTACTTCTCCGGCTATTGGACTAAATTCCTAATCTGCCAAACTTATAATTTTACATTTATTTTCAGTATCTCTCCTTCAGTCACCAAACTTAATAGCTCACTCTTTTTATTCCCTTTCCCATTATTTATTTTCACATCTAGTACCTTAACTTTCATAAGCTTCTATTGTAACTACAGGCATATTTGGGAATCATCATCATTGCTGGTGTTCTTACAGCTTTATAAAAAATATTATTTTCTCTTAATGCAGTTATTATTTATTATGACCCTTTTCAGCCTTAAGAATGTTATTTAGTTTCTCTTTTTCCTATTTCCAGGTACTCATTCAATTTTCAGGGATCTGTTTCTATTTAGGGGTGCCTGGGTGGCTCAGTCAGTTAAGGGATCTATTTTTTTTATTATTCAATTTTAGAAGAAATAATAATCTACTGTGTTTTAAATAACAAATATAAACTCATTTAGTTTTAAAAAATCTTTTTAATATCCCTCTCACACATTCCTTTCCATTTGATCATGGAGACATGGGGAGGAAATTCTGAAGCAGAGTCGTTCTTTCTGAAATAGCTTCAACAGCAGAATGAGATGCCCAGAAGATTAAAAAATGACAAAAAAATAAAAAAAAAACCAAGATTATTGGGCCTAACAGGGACAACGCTGTAAACCAAAAAATAAAATACATGCGTACTCAGGTGTAGAAAAGGCTCTGGATCACACATTTGTCTTTCAGACATTTGTGGACAGAGTGATATTAGTATAGCAATTTTTTTTTAATTTTTTTTTTTACTATAGCAATATTTTTGGTGTCACAAAATACCACTCATTTATTAAAGACAGAAAAATACAGAACCCAAAAATAAATTTTCTTTAAAATATAGTAATACCTTTTTTCTATAATACAAATTACTATAATTATAGCCTAAAACCAATATATTGAAAGTTTTTTTACAAAGATTAGAACTCCTTTTAGTTTAATTAAGAAGAGCCAGAAGTAGCTAAAAATGAGATCACCCTAAAATTTTGAAAGAGGCACATTTAGGATGGATTAGAAGGATTACTACTATACATTCAGTGGAAAGTAAAACTGTAAAACTAATATAATACTCTAAATCTGGAATTTGCATTTAAATTAATTTTATAATTATTTTATCCAACTAATAATTTATCCAACTAATAATCATATTGACAGGTAGTAAGAATCCTTTGATCTGCATCTTGATTTTTGGCTTAATAATATATCCATAGACTAATAACAAAAATACACAGAGCAACAATTTCTATCAATATCTCTTTCTCGCAAGAAACTTGCTATACCCCAAGATGCTTAGGAAGCACAGATTTGAGTCACTAAGGGGTTTTCTTTTGGGGGGGGGTTGGAAGGTCTACTATTTATCTTTTTCCCTTGTAGTGAGTAAGGGCGGCATGTGAATCCCTTTAGGATAGGATGAAAAAGAAAATAGGTAGGAATCATATGTGGGCCTACTCCATTTCCCTTAGGAAAATTTGATCAATTTGAGCAACTAAGCTCTGGACATGTATCACAGCACTGAGATTATCTGATGGCATTTAAACTTAATAAATATAAGATGAAGCCAAAGAAGTCAAGTAGATAGTCTTCTATTTTCAGTAATGTGGAATATGAAACGAAGAAAAGGAACTCATCTTGGAGGAGGCTCTGAAGAGCTACATGATAGCAAACTGATTACATAACCTAGTAGCAGAGTGGAAATCCAATAAATTTAACAAATAGTTATTTAATTTTAGAAAAAGAAGTTAATGGGATTTCTAGGAAGTTGATGATATAAAGTATAAGATAAATGATTGTTCTTAGGAAATCTACCACAGAATAACTGAACTAACAGAATCAATGAAAAACCAAAAACCTAACAAGACAAAGTTAAGAACATCACACAACTCTAAATTGGTTAACTTAATTCTAATGAACAAGTATTAAAACCAGAAAGAGGAAGGAAAGGCTGCAAGGGGTCGACAAAGACACCTAAAATGGTGGAAACAACTAAACCACTTGAATAATCAACAGATATAAATGAACATTATTTTCAAAAGATAAAAGAAATAATTACTGCTCCCAAAAGGGATGCATTACAGTACAGAAGTACAGTGTTAAATATTTTAGAGAATCTGTGCAGAGAAAAATTGAATTGCCTGGGTAAGCATCAAGGAAGACTTGCAGTATAGCAAACATAAATCACATTTGAAGTAGCAAAAAGATGCCTAGAACACAAAAGAAATATTCTGATGTGGGGAAAAAAATGTAAAAATCTTTCATCATTTCATTACCTCCTTAGACATTTGGAGAAACAAATAGAGAATATCTAGCATACCTATTTATTTCTATTGCAATATTAACAAAATCAATTATGTTTCCTTAGACAGTTTTTACAAATACACGCTTTTTAACCCTTCATTCTAACACCACTTAATTTAGTTGCTTTTCTGATGAATGAAAGAGCATATAAACCCAAGAGCCTAGTCTGGATGTTCCACTGTCCTGCAGCCCTTATTATTCAACAAAATAACTTGAACCACAATGTCTCCCCACTTATCACAACTTCCCCTTCCCATCCACAGAGATTCAGTCTATTTAGGCACAAAGGATTGTTTTACCTTCACTGCAGGGTCCTCCCACTGTAACCCACTTCCCTAAGCTCTCATGGCACTCTCCCTGCACAATGCCCACTCCACCATCATTCCCCAAAGCACCACTACTATGTAGCCATTGAAGTCTTCTATGGACATTGTGGAAGTAAAAGAATTACAATACGTATAGAATAAATCCTCTAAAGCTGGATGTTATATGACTCTCCTCCAAATTAAAAAAAAAAAAAAAGAATGTAAATACTTCGAAGGGATCCATTTCATTGGCAGACTGTCATCCCAAAGGCTATATCCCTATCTTCTCCTCCCTCTTTCCAGACTTCTCTCTTCGCTTGTTTCTCAGTACTTAAGTCATGAAAAATTCCTTCCCCCAACAACTGCTCTTTATCTTGACTACTCACCAGAGCAATTTATTTTTGCAGCTCCCTTCTACCAGACCAGCCCAAAGAACTACTCTTTTCACAACCCCAATCCACCCACTAAGATGTATTCCTAAATACAGGTATGCTCGATATTTTATATTTGTTTCTCCCGATCACCTCTCTGACCTACTCTACCTCATTGTGTGCTTCAAAATGCTCACCTCTAGGGATTGTATCATTGGGGTTCCCTTGTCATCGGCTTATAATTAGGTTATTTCAATGGGAGACACTAACAAATTGAAGGGCAGGGGGAAGAAGTTCAGGGTATTCATTATCCTACTTACCTCCCTACCAGGCTGAGGGCTAGTAATAGGTATACTCCTCTACTGAAGGCCATAGATCCTGTTAGGCAGGCAGCCTTCTTCTTTAGCTGTAACTCACAGGGTTCCAGTAATTACTCCCAACCGTTGTGCCTTGAGGTTTGCAGCTGTTACTAGTCCAAAATGCTTATCATCCCATTTTGGTTTCCCTTAACTCTACCCATACCTTCAGGCATCCCATTGAGTGTGCCATCCATTTCCTGCCAGGATCCTGGCTAACTAAGCAGGGAGGAAAAGAAACTAATTAAAAATTATATTGCCATCTTCAGAGAGATTACAGAGAAAAAAATACTCATTATATAAGAACTGGTTATTCTGAGAAAGGAACAATAGGAAACAGGTTTTGAAAATTAAAAGCATGACTGTTGAATAAACATGTTAATAGATGTACTGAATAAAAGAACCAGGCTGAGGAGCAAATTTATAATTTGGAAGATAAATTCAAGGAACTGTCCAAGGTATAGAATGAAAAGACAAAGAAAGGACATAAGGCAAAAGGTTAGATGGAGGTCTAACATTAACAAGAGGTCAAAAGGGACAGATATAACAAAGATAATGGAAGAAAAGAGATAAAAGAATAATAATTTGAGATTCAAATCTTTGTACTGAAAGGGTCTAAGTGCACAGGATTAATAATAAAAGGTACATGGGGAGAGACACATACTCTAAAATATGCAATAAAATTTCAAAATTCAAAGGATAAATAAAAACATCTTAAGCTCCAAGAATGTCCTTATTCTTAGGAGATACATGATAAAGTATTTAGGGGTGACATGTTTGTAACTTTCAAGAGGTTCAGCAAAAGAAGAGAAGAAGATTAGAGAAAGCTATTATGCAAAATGTTAGTATGTGAATCTAGGTGAACGGTATGTGGTATTCAACTGTATTATTCTTTGAACTGTTCAATAGGTTTAAAAAAGAGAGAGAGAAAAAAGAAAAACAAGGCTTCCAGAGAGAGGTAAAACAAACAAAAATACGTTTCATAAAAAAAGAATGATATTCAGACTGGTATAAGATTTCTCAGTATAAACACTGGATGCAAAAAAAATAGTGAAACAATGTCTTCACAGTTCTGAGAGAAAATGATTTTAACCTAGAATTCTAGTGAACTATAATGAAACCTGAGGGCAAAGTAAAAACACTCTGAAATATTCAAGGGCCAGAAAGCTTAATTCTTACACACTCTTTTAAGAAAAAAAAAAAATAATAGTGAGCTTATATAATCTAAACAACATTGCAGTGAAATACTTAAAAACTAGTTGAAACTACATTTTTTTTAAAAGACTTTATTTATTTATTTGTCAGAGAGAGAGAGAGAGAGAGAGCACAAGCAGGGGGAGCAGCAGGCAGAGCAGGCAGAGGGAGAAGCAGGCTCCCCGCTGAGCAAGGAGCCCGACACGGGACTCGATTCCAGGACCCTGGGATCATGACCCGAGCCGAAGGCAGTGGCTCAACCGACTGAGCCACCCAGGTGTCCCGTGAAACTACATTTTCATGCTAGACCAAGCATTGTATCAATTATTGCTAAAACACTACAATATCCTTTTAATTGGTCTTTATTCCTCCACTGTTGTACTTCTATCCATTCCCACAAGGTGCCAATGTGATTTTATTTTATTATAATCTAATGCTCCATTTATTTTTTTATGTAGGTAATATATTTGCATTGAACAAAATACATTCACATGATTTGAAAATAGAAGATACAAGAAGGGATTACATTCCTAAGATCCAGACCATGGGGTCCAAGCACTTCAGAGGGTTCACCACAAGCCTCTTCCACCTGGACCCCTCCAGTAGGAGAAGAGTCCACAGAGCCTAGGGCATGTATGCACTCACACCTTGCTCCAAGTACTTGTACCCTGGGAGTCTCTGCTCAAATAGGCTAAACGCACTCTCAGGGCCTGTACATGGGTTGTCCTCCCTATAGCCTAACAAAGGACCCATAGGTATACACCTAACACCCAGGGAGTAGGCAAGTGGTAGCTGTATGCGGGAAGTGCACAGTCCTGATGTGAGGCCAGGGTGTCCACCCTTCACGGTATAGGTCTTGGAGTAGGGTTGGGGTGGGAGGACAAGGTGGAGAGGCCATACATACACTGGCCAGGGCCCACCATGTCAGAGTGGGCCGGGGAAAAGGTACATAGCAAAAAAGCCTCAATCCCATTCCTCTCCCCAGCCAAAAGGCTTCCTTTCCCAGAGACAACCACTGCTTCTGAAACAAGAGTAATCATATTAAATCACAAAATCTGATAATGTAATCTCCAACCTAAGATATTTTAGTGGTTCTCCATTACTGTTAGGATAAAATCCAAAATCCTTAAGATGGTCAATATGGTGCTTCTCAAACTATAATGTTCGTTACAGTCACCTAGGGATTCAAGCTGGATTTACGACTGGGGTGAGGCTGGAGATTTTGCGTTTCTAACAACTTCCTAGGTTATACAGATGCTGCTGGTCTGTAGGCCCTACCTTAAGTAGAGAGAGCCTATAAGAGATTAACATTCCTTTTAAGTTGTGATTTCAACTAACCCAGTTAGGGAAGGAGACTGTTCTTTCTGGCCTACCCACATCACTTAAAGAGAAACTGCAGTTGGTCCAGGCAAATGGGAGGGAGGGTAGATAGAAATTGCCAAGTCACGATAATAGCTAACCTTTATTCATTCATTCAACAAATAATTATTGGACATCTGTTTGTATGTGCTACCACTTGTCTAGGGAGCCCAGTAGTGAACAAGAAAACATGTCCATCTTCATGGAGCTTACAACCTACTAGGGCAGACAGAATCAACAAGAAAATAATGTTGGGTAGTGTTTGAGACTAAGAAGAAAAATAAATCAAGATGAGGAGCTAAAAAGTAAGAACAGGTGTTATTTTAAACAACTGAGGCATACACAAGGACAGATTTAGATTTTGTTTTGTTTTGCCACATTAAGTACTAAGGTAGGCAACTGTGTTAAGCACCTTAAAGAGATCAAGGCACTATTATCTCAGTGACAGGAATTGCTAGTGTCTTATTTTGCAGATGATAAAACTGAAGCTTAGAGACGCTAAGTAACCTGTCCAAGCTTAGACAGCTAGGCAGAACTAGGATATGGACCCTGGCAGTCTGGCTATTACCTATTTCTGTATTAATTAGCTTTTGCTGAGGAAAAACACAACCCCCAAATCTGTGGCTTGCATATGTATTTCTTGCTTGTGTTACATGAAGCCTGGAGCTCTACCATGCTCAGCTGGGCTCCTTGTGTTCTAACATTCTTGAAGCAAGACTTGAACTTTTTTTTTTTTAATTTCAGAGGAAGAGTTTAGTGCTTCATCAATTGCATATAACACCCAGCGCTCATCACATCAAGAGCCCTCCTTAACGCCTGTCACCCAGTTACCCCATCCCCACACCCCTCTCCCCTTCAACAACCCTCAGTTTGTTTCCTAGAGTTAAGAGTCTCTTATGGTTCGTTTCCCTCTCTCATTTTGTCTTATTTTATTTTTCCCTCCCTTCCCCTATGATCCTCTGCTTTGTTTTTTAAATTCCACATATGAGTGAAATCATATGATAATTATCTTATATATAATGGAATATTACTCAGCTGTCAAAAACGAAACCTTATCATTTGCAATGATGTGAATCGTACCAGAGAGTATTATGCTAAGACTTGAACTTTTAAGCTCTAGGCTGCCAGTTTATGACAAACATCACAAATAACTCAAGTACCAATACTGCCAGACATACCACAAGAGGATGAGCAGACCAAGAGATAAGCCAACATTGAATCAGTAAGATTTTCCCTCTGTTGATTAAAACTCCTGAATTTTGATCACTTTAACTTTTCTCTAAAGTTTAAAGAAGGTGAGTTTAATATGCACTAGAGGTTACTCTAGTGGTTCTTAATCTTTTGGGGTTACAATCTCTTTGATAATCTGATAAAACTTGAGCTCTCTCCTAAGAAAAATGTTCATTACTCTATACAATTCTGCAATCAATTAAGGGACACACAGGCTCCTAGAAAAACCATAATCTTCAATTTGAGAAACCTTAAATTCTTGCATCTTCCAAAATTAATCTCTGCTCTGAAAACTTCCTTCTACTCCCTTGTGAACAAGAATGATTCTTTTTTTCTAATTATTTAATTAAAAGACAGTTTAATTATTAGCGTATCAAACACATAGTTTTGTTATCTAAAACAGTTCTATAGCAAAAAAGAATAAGGGCCTAGCTAGCTATTAAGAACTACTTATTGCAGCTTCTCTAAAGGCAAGTTTTATTTATGGATTACCTGTGTATGAATTAGTCACCAATATTTTCATTCTTTGGTGGCTGATTTTCCCTCTATACTCAGTGGCTTACAATAAGAATGTTGTTCAATACAACTCTGGTCCCTGAGAAATACAAGTATAATTGTAAATTATCCTAACTCACGTATAGTTTTGTTTTTTTTTTTAAGAGAAGGTACATTTACCCTTTCCACCCCCAAATCATGAAATGCATCCCTAAACTACTAAGAAATGATTTTTTTTTTTAAAGATTTTTATTTATTTGACAGAGAGAGACACTGTGAGAGAGGGAACACAAGCAGGGGGAGCGAGAGAGGGAGAAGCAGGCTTCCCACCCAGCAGGGAGCCCGATGCGGGGCTAGATCCCAGGACCCTGGGATCATGGCCCGAGCTGTAGGCAGACACTTAACGACTGAGCCACCCAGGTGCCCCCTAAGAAATGATTTAAGGTTCTATATCATTTTAAAATCTCATCGTGTATTACTTTTTTTTAAACAACACTACTAAAATATAAAACAACATGGTGGAGCAAGCAGGCAAGTAAAATAGTAACTTTTTTTTTTTTTTTAAAGATTTATTTATTTGAGAGAGAGAGGGAGAGAACAGGTGTGTGAACAGACTTCTGCGCTAAGCATGGAGACCAGCACAGGGCTCAATCTCAGGACCCTGAGATCATGACCTGAGCCCAAACCAAAAGCTGGAAGCTTAACCACCTGTGCCACCCAGGCACCCCAATAGTAACTTTTGATACATATTACTCCAACGTAATTAAATCACAATCTGGTAGAGCTCTCATTAATACAACATATCTAAATTATTACATGGCTAATACAAGGAGCTTAAAGTAAATAGGACTATAAGGATGCTTAAATATACACTTAAACAAGGCCACCTGTGTTTGTGACTTGATCTACATTACCTTGTAAGAGAGCTAAGACTTTGAGTTGACTACAGAATCATTCAAAAATAGGAAAATAGGTATTTTACACCCAAAACTAGTAACATTGTATTTAACTATACTTCAATTAAAAAAATGGGCATCTTATTTATTCAGTATTTTTTAATAAAAAATGGTAATAACATTTGAATAGATCTAGAAATAATTATAACTGAAAAGGCAAATTTATATTATTTGCACTTAACAAAATCGGTCATAAAATATTCTCTGGTTTTGAAAGGCAGTATAGTCTTAAGAGTAACAGGACAAACTTTGGAGACAAAACGCCCGATTTTGAATCTCACCTCCACTGTGTAGACAAGCTAAGTGAACAGGGATAAATTTAGATAACCTCTCTGTGATTCAGCTGCCTCTCATTGAATGAGCGAGTTAATGGGTGAATGCAAGAATGGGGGAAAGAAATCCGAGCACTAGAATGTAAGCTCTGTGAGGGTAGATTTTTATCTTTTTTTCTCACTAATGTATGTAGAGCCTAGAAGAATGCCTAATGATAGTAGATGTTCAATAAATATTTGTGGAATAAATGACTGAGATTATAATTGTTAACATGGTAATTTCTGCAGAGATGGAAAAACTAAACCAGTTAAGCTCAGCTATTTAAACTTGGAAACTTTCCCTTTCTCTCCAAGCTCCCTCCTTTAAAACAAAATGGAAATATAAGCTTTCTTAAGCTGCACACGAAACTCTTCTAAAGCCCACAGCATCAAAATAGGATTAATAAACTAGTTTTCAGTTGAGCAAGAGTGCCATCTAGTGTTCATAAAAATTATAATAAGCTGAAAATTTGGAGTAAATTTTCATCCAGTGTGATGCTGGCAAAGAAAAAAAAAAATACCCATAAATGCAGAATCCATTAGGAAAAAAAATCTGTTTTATAAACAGCCAAAGTCTTTGAAAGAAAGGTAATTCTAAAGGCAATTAAAGAATTGTAACTTTTAAAATTAGCATATGCCATATTAGAAGAAATAATTCAGAGAGTATACTGAAGTTCTACTTACCACCATAAAGGTTATTCTCCCATGAATAGAAAGTGGTGTTATTGAACTGACTTTCTCTTTAATGATATGTGTTTTTGGTTTTTATTAGAAGAAATAGAAGTATCCATTATAAAATTTTGGAAAAATGTATTAAAGCATAAACCATGGCCTAGAGATAACCACTGTTAGCATCTGGAGATTTTATATATATAAGTACATATAGGATATACACACACACACACATATCTCCCAGATTTTAAATATATATGGGAAAATATTTTAATTCTAATCAAATATTTGGCTAGGAAATTTAAAACAAATATTAGAAAATGAGAAATGACTTTTAAAAACTAAAACCAAGAGCTTTCCGTACAATTGAAAAGCCCTAGCCTCAAATAAACACTGTATTCAGTGGAGTAAAAATTTTTTTAAATGGCTATCACTTATGTAATCATTTTGATCTGGTTCTGCAATAGCCAAAATCCTTAAGGAGTTGAAGCTTATAAAATGAAAACAGATAAATTATTTTTTCTGTTCCCTCTCAGATACCATTAAAGTATACCAACTTGAGTTTGGGAGATTTGAATAAAAATTTGGGTTTGCAATTATGTTTAATCTCATTCATTATTCATTAGAGAATGCTCTTAAGTTTTGGGCTTTATTTTTAATTCCTTTTCCCCTCATATCATAGACACAGCTGAGATGTGATTCACAGCTCATTAGATAGTCACTGAATGATGAAAAGAAAGACGTTTGCCACTTCCCACCTTTAAGACCAATGCTGTTTTACTTTTAGTACAAAGAACGGGAAGTAGTAGGGAATTTCCTAAGGTTGCACAGGAATAATGGGGGGAGGGCAGAAAAGTCATGGGGGTCAGTGGGAATGAAAGAAGATCAAGAAGCTGCTAGAAGAGGTGGGCAGGCCACTCCAACCGAGCCTTGGTGGGCCCCAGCTAGTGAAGGAGCAAGACCTGGGGAAGGGCATCCATGGCCAGGCTGGTGGTGTGAGGCTCCTTTAAGTGGAGAATGGTTGCAAGGTTGGGAAGGCGACAGACTCTGGGCTCTTACTATTACTTTCTGGACCACAGTCGCTTCTAGACATTGATTAGATTTCTGGGCATATAATCTAAGTAACAATTCTTTTCACAATATGCAAGGAGGCCCGCTCTGTCCAATCCCTAGCTTCCAGAGATGTTGTGATAGGCTGCTCTATAAATGATTCTCAGTGATCCCTGACTCCTGGTATTCACTCCATTGTATAATCTGCTCCCCTTGAGTAGGGCCGGACCTAGTGATTTGGTTCAAATGAACAGAGTAAGGCAAAAGTGATGGCATGTCTCTTACAAGATCATGTTATAAAACTGTGACTTGTCTTGCTCCCTCTCTTTCTCTCTGGCACTTCTCAGATGCTCTTCATGAAGAAGCGAATGGAGAAATCCATGTGGCACGGAACTGAAAGCAGCCTCCAAGCAACTGCGTGTAAGAAACTGAAGCTCTCAATCCAAAAGCCCTCCAAGAATTGAATCTGGTCAACTGAATTGAATTCTTTGAGTTTGGAAGTACATCCTGAATTGAATTCTATGAGTTTGGAAGTACATCCTTTTCCATTTGAGCCTTCAGTTGAGACCATGGCTCTGGCTAACACCTTAATGGCAGCCTCACGGGAGACTGTGAAGCAGAAGTCCTAGCTAAGCTGGACCTAGCTAAGCCAGATTCTCAACTCACACAAATTGTAAGATAATAAATGTGTATTGTTTTAAGCCACCAAATTTGTTATGAAGCAATGGATAACTAATTCAATTGTTAAACCAAAAAAAGCTGCTCAAGCCCACCCTTGTGAACCATGCCCTGAGAGTCTTTGCCCCCATGCTTGTGGCAGTCTCTCCAGTTACCATCAAGGCCTGGACCCTGCTTTTCTTCTTGGCACAACTAGGCACTTCTTTTGTGGGTTTACAGATTATGTTCTCCTTAGTTCACCTGCCTGGTTTCTCTCTCCCACCCAAGGGCTTCTGTACCTTTAGCAGTAGGAATAATAGGACATATGAGGAAACTTCCTAGCTTCAGTGACCAGACCATCTTGGAATCTAAGTGCATGTGTGGTTTCTAAGATAAACCACCCATCCTGTGTATTATTAATTTTATTGCTTTTTGCAGTTTCTATTCACCATTTACCAACTGGTATGAAAATACTTCAGTATTTAACAAGTATTACAGTGCCAATGCATCCTGGGTGAACATCAGTCCTGGTTTATACTATCGGGTTAATTCCTCAGACAAGATTCAAGATCCTAATTCTACTTCCCTTTAGTTAGTTTTTAAAAATAATTAATTAATGTAATTTTTACTTCTTTTGGACATTTCACTCTTTAAATTATGATGGTATTACCATGTGGAAACTGCGAAGCTGGAACTATTTATAATGCTGAACGTCGTAGTGAGAAGGAGCTTTGACAAAAGTCGTAGTTACATGTTCATACAGGCACTGACAGATGGCAAAAGGAAAATAAAAGGGGACCACCAAAGGAAGCAAAAAATGAGGCCCAAACTTAGTCTGCAGGAAAGTACAACAGAGCATTAATTATTTCCAGCCAGTCATCAGAGGTTTGGTTTGGGCATGTTGGAGATAGAAGGAGCGTATACTTGTGTAAACAGATGAGTTGAGGAGAAAAGTTAATTATTACAGTAAAATTTATATGCTCCATTAAGCTGTCTTTGTTATCCTAACCCATCCTGGTCTTTCCTTGCTCTGAGTCAATATAACTCTCTATATATCATATAATTTTTCTGCACTTATTTTAAGTCATTTGTCAATATAAAAGTAATACATGCTCATTGCAAAAAAAAAAAAAAAAAAGCTATACAAAAACAGATTAATGTTTAAGAACATAGACACTTAGGACTCAGACATGCCTCCTGCCCTCCCAGTATTCACTACCCAAGCTATGTAAGATTCACCTCAGAGAATTGTTGTAGTCATAAAATTAGATAATGCAGGGAAATGGGCCTTTAAAGAAAGTGCAGTTTGTATCAATTCTTCCAGAATGTGGATATAAACCCCATATATAAAAAGGCAACAGTATAGCAAAATTGAATTTTGTAAATCTTGTGTAACCCAGAGAATGTCTTTAGCGGTTGTACCCCTAAGGCCTGGGGGCCAAGGAAAGCAGTATCCAGGAAGACTAAAAGTGCTTCTTCTTAATGAGAAAGCTTAGATTTTGAGAAGTTCCTGTTCCTTGGCTAAATAAATAAGAAACCATTCTAATCTTATAACGAGTAGGTGCATTCGTATTTGTATATTTGCTTTGTTTGGGGATGCTATCTTCCTCGAAACCTATAATCCACCTGAAATTTTGCACATATGTATATAAAATGCTTATAACAATGCTAGGCACATTAATAGGCACTCAATAAAATTAAGTATTAATAATTATAAAAAGGAAAACTAAAATTTCCAATAATCCCACTCTAAAAGAGAACTACAGTTAATATTTTGGTGCATGTAATGCACTTGGTGCTTGTATTGGATGTGGTGCACACATTTCCCCTCTCTATAAAAAATATATATTTGGTACTATTTTAAAAATTTCTTTTCCACTTAAATACATAGTCTTTTCTTTCCTAATACATTTTAAAAGAACTTTCAATAACTGTATATAGTCCCGTATATAGTCTTTTGTAAAGATGTATTATAATTTAATCTATTATTTAATTATTGGATACTCGGATTATTACCCATTTATATAAAAATACATATAGATAAAACATTTACATTCTAAACAGCACTATAGTAATTATCATCATACAAAAATCTGTCAAGTGATTTCCTAGATGTGGAGTCATTCTGTACACATTCCTTTAGCAACAGTTGCACTGTTGGCAGCATGCTATTATAAAATTTAACATTTTTAGTCAGTCTTGATTTGCTCTTAATTTTTTTCTCTACATCATTGCAAAATTCTTAAGGGTAGTGGTTGTCTTCTGCTTTTTATATCCCTCACAGTGCCAGAACAGTGTCAAACACAAAGAAAGATTCAAAATGAATTCTTATTTTAAAAAAGGATACTCATTTCAGCCTTAGATGGAGAGGGAGGTCAGCTAGAGGTGCTGTGGGGTTCAGGAGAAAAAACAGTAACCCTGTCATTAAGTATTTTAACAAAGGAAAAGTCACTAACTATAATTTAGTTTCTTTCCAACCAATAAAAAGCATTTCATATAAACATGTAGTACTAAAATAACAGAATATTTATTCAAGGTTTGACTCTTCACATTTTATAACACATCAACTCCCAAATGCGAAGAAGCAGCCATTAAAAACTAGTATAGATTGGAATTAGACACCCCTTGATCTTAATAATTACCACTAAAGAGATAATAATCTAATGCCCAAAAGGGAATAATAAAAAAATAAAATAAAATCAAGACTAAAAGACTGTGTTGCAAAAGCCAAACACAACTCTAGCTTGGGGTCAAACTTTTCTTTAGAAAATTACTTTTATATGTCAAACTGAAGAAAGGAAAAAAAGGGCTTGCCTTATATCCATTCTCCAATACTCAATACAGGCCCAACTGTGCAAGGTTTGTTTAAATCTTCAGCATGTAAAGAAGATGAACTAAACATTTAGGGGCGCCTGGGTGGCTCAGTGGGTTAAAGCCTCTGCCTTTGGCTCAGGTCATGATCTCAGGGTCCTGGGATAGAGCCCCGCATCGGGCTCTCTGCTCGGCAGGGAGCCTGCCTCCCCCTCTCTCTCTGCTTGCCTCTCTGCCTACTTGTGATCTCTCTCTCTCTGTCAAATAAACAAACAAAATCTTTAAAAAAAAATAAAATAAATAAAAAAAATAAAATAAACTTTTGATGGAGCATTTAAGAAAAAAGCAAATGGAATTATTTGTTAGTAGCTGTTACTAATGAAGGAAGTATAGTATTTAGATTTTCCATTTTCTTTGACAAGATTCATTGCCAAAATCCTTTTGATTCATCATGCTATACTAGATTTTTAGGGCACATGCCATAGATATCAAAACTCCGACCTAACAAATGGTATACAAAATTATACAAAATGGCAGGCACTACTATGAATTTGAAAATATTTTGTGCTTAGTATAGTTATGATGGGATTTACAATTGAAAATATTGATGAAGTATTTTAAAACTTAGCTTGCAACATATAGGCAATGAAGTTAAAAATACCTCAACAATTACGTTAATTTAAGTACATAGTTCAAATTGAGTAATTTCTTAAAATGATTATATAATTTATTTCACAATTTAAGCAATCAAGATTAAGATGTTCCATTTTGATCAGATAAATGTTGAATTTTGGAAAGGATAAGGAAAAAATACTTTTCTACACTATTTAAACACAATCCTTTATGGGTCTAATAACAATTTTCCACAATAATGGAATAAAAGAATCCAAAAACTTTAAAGTATGCACGGGAGACATACAAATGGAAAAATGATTTCTATATGAGCTCAAAATAATGATACAATCTGGGCTTGATTTCTAAAAAGACAATTGAGGCCCCTTTTCTTTTTAGCTGTAAACAATTTATTGTTATTACATGTAATGCAATACCATATTTTGGGAAATTTCAAACATTCACAATCCACAGGAAAAATACTCAACACTCCTACACTATTTTTTTTTAAGCCCACAATAGTGCAGTCTTTCAGCTACAAAGCCAGAAGCCAGTTAAAAAACCAGTACTTTTCCACTAGAGTTACTTCTGGGGCAGGGAAGGGGATGTTCGACACTGCAAACGTTAGGGTCTAAAATAAGATCATTGCAAGGAGTTACTACAACACTCACATTGCCAGCACTGTCATGGCAACAATGAACTAGCTAGGAGAATGCTCTTTTAACATTCAAAGCTAACCTTGAGTCTATTACTCATGGAAATATACCAAATTTTCTTTTAGGCAGTTCACTAAAGAAATCATCTTACTTGGTAATCTCTTAATATAAAAATAAACCTTTCATACCCCATTTTTCCAAGATCACAGTCCAGTCTCCCGGTAATCAGCTGAAATCTATAATGACGACATAATAAAAATTATGTACCACAATGAAACGTGAAATTAATCAGGTTCCAAATGCAATTTCAAGATGGGTCAGGGTTTAAATAAGAATTTGTTATGCAATTTACTAACGTCTAAGAATGTGGCTTCTCCTAGAAACACCAAAGTTATACATTTCATCCTGAAGGAAAATTAATTTGGAACAAAAAGTAATAACTATTTTCACTGCTAGGAGCCTTATATTAAATTTTTATTCAGAAAGAGCAGTATAATGGTGAAAAGCGTGGTCTCTGTGGAGTCTCAATGCCTGGGTATGAAACCTGCCTCTCTTACTAGCTACAATACCTTGGGCAAGTTATTTAACCTATCTGGGCCCTGATTTTTCCTCATGATAAAATAGGGATAATAACACCTACTCTTAAAATTTTGTTGTGAAAACTGAACATATAATTTCATATATATATACATGAAAAGGGCTAAGACCTAGGCTTCTCATAAAGAATGCCTATTCTTACTACATTCAAAAGTTTACATTCTGCCAAACTAGAAAGATTAAAAGATTGCTGCAGATGACTTAAGATAACTTGGTTCCAATGCCATGACAGATTTTAAGAGGGACAGGCATGGCAGCTTAGGAGAACACACGCCACACACAATCAAGTAAATTCAAGAAATCTAACATGGTACAAAATCTCTTCAAGCCCTGTCACCTTTCTTGGGGTATCTTTTCGGCCAAGTATCTTTGCTTAGTTACTTTGTTTTAATCATATCAAGCTGTCTAAGCTGGGCCAGTTACCTGGCAAGAATGAAAGGACTGTTTTGGGGACTTTCAGTTGAATGTCAGGATCTCATTGTGGGGAGCAGAGTAGGAACACTGATAGTGCAGCTCTAATCTCCTTAGTAGACCTTCAAGGCTAACAGTCTCTGCAGCAGGTAACTTGCCTGAAGATTCAGTTGCTTACTGACGACACTGACATATAAGCCATGATTTGCTTTTCCTATATTATGTGTCCCTGGAGATGTATTCGAAAGTCAAATGCTCACAAGTGGAATAATAGACTAACATGGTATCAAGGGAGGAATTCAGTTCCCAGAAAGCTAAAACAATATTTATAAAATCCTTAATTTGCTTCCTAGAGGTGTTTTTTCCTCTAGGGTGCTATCCTCTGGGCCAGGGAACCTGGAAAGTGGGTGAAAACTTTCCCAGCTGCTAAGGAACTTGGGGTACCCTAAAAAGCATATTGTGCCAGGGGCTCAATTTCCCATCTTTTTTCTATCACACTGTGGGGGCAGAAAAGAATATTAATAGTTAACATTCACTGAGTGCTTACTGGATTCCAGTAAGCATTGCACATGTTACCTCATTTAATCCTTTCAACTCTGTGAGGGAACTGAGGTTTAAGGAGGTTATGTAATTTGCCCAAGGTCACAGAGTTTGGCAGAGCAAGACTTAAAGCCAGGCCTGACTAACTCCAAAGCCCATGATCATGACAATTATACTCTAATCCTGTCCAAATGGTGAAGCAAAGGCCTTGGCCATGAACCTCGCCATGTACACTTGACCACCTGGATGACACATGCAGCAGCCTGCCTGCAACTCTTTCCTGTGGGTGCCATCCTGACATAGCAGGATGGTGTTAGACTCCAAGGAGGGGATGGATGCTACACATCTGCCATCACCACTACAGCAAACCTCTGGGGAGCCAAACACCTACCTTGGGGCAGTGGCTGGTTAGAAGCACCCTCTACTAAAGTTGGACATCAGCACCAATCAGCTTATATATGAAAATTCAATGTACAAAAGGCAATTAGGAGTGTTAATATATGTGGATACAAAGTGTGGGATGTATGAAAAATCCTGAAGTAATGCCAGTTTGGAGTTTGACTCATTAAACCACCTAAGATCAAGCTTATCATCACCATCAACATCATCGCTAATATTTATTGAGCACTTACTATGTATTTCTACGTGCTTTACACATTCTACCCTGAGTTTGGTATTATTGTTACCCTCATTTTACAGGTAAGTAGTCTCAAAAAGTTTATTCATAAATAAATTTGTAGGTTACAAAATCTTGAAAGTTACAAAATGCTTTACCAATAAGATCTTTTTTATAATCAAATCACAAGGTAGACAATTACATAAATTCGCAGATGAGGAAATGGAGACTACAGAGATTAATTTACTCATGAGCAAATGGCTGGTAAAGAAAATCCAGTAAGATCTTTATTTTTTTCCCAGTAAGATCTTTAAATCACTCTGAAGTAATATCTCTAGTCGATGTGAGACTGTACACCTCGAACAGTTAGAAAACAAAATAAATTAAGAAATATTTTTTAAGCAGAATCATTATTAAACTAAGTGAAACAGCCTTTCCTCTGCCACATCAAAAGATAGATAAGCATAGTGTTTGGCATATAGAAGGTACACAACAAATACCTAATAAATGAAATGAGAAGAAACAATTCACTAGGTCCAATGGTAAAATCTACACTGTCTCAAAAAAAAAAAAAAATTCAATTATCTTATACTCAGAACCTCTGTCATCAACAAAACTGAATCAATACAGATTATATTTTATAAGTTAAGTCTGCCAATGCACACATTTACTTGTTAGATGAAACAGCAGACACACCTTAATTTGGTGAGGTGTAATCACTATACAACTTTGAGAGACCTTGTTTTGTGAGAAAACCTGTCTCCCTATCATTTAAATCACTTTTTACTTTTGAAAGGCTTCTCTTAAATATGTCCTTCAGTATCATTGAACATATCACTCTACCACTATTTTGCAAGGCTTGGCCTTTATCACATGATTGGAAGAATATCTTGCTGTGTTTAGGCTATGAATAGCATTTGAAAAATCACTCAGTTATAATTATAGACAGCTAACACCTGCCAACTTGCTAGAAAATGAAATCATGTAAAATTTTAAGATGAGTGTGCAATGCTTGTCAAACGCTTAAGTATCAAAACAGTAAATGCTTACTTTTAGTGGGGTAAACTAAGATTCTAACTAGACTTTACTGAATATTACACATAGAATTGACATATTATCCTAGCTAAGTTTTAGAAAGTATATTAGCTCATTAATTTAAACAATTTTAGAGTTAAAACACTAAATGAATACTATTTATACTATTAAATGAATTCTCTTCATTTAATGAATATGTATATGTGAAAGTTGATTTCTGAGCTGAAGGCAGATGCTTAACCGACTGAGCCACCCAGCTGCCCCAAAAAACAAACATTTTAAAATATTTTTAAAATACACAAACATTATGATAAATCTATCATTATCGGCACTAGTTTAACGAGGTGTAGTAACCAAAAGGAAAAAAAAGCAAAGCATGGGATGTTTCCATAGTATGCTTATTTAGCTGAGTTTTTCATATTTCAATTTCCAGTCTGCCCAATGCCCCAAACAATATCATCATCAAATATTCTGAGGGACTCTCAGATGCCCCTGAGTACACTGTGCCTCCATAATTAAAGTACTAGGTAACTTTATCAAGGTCATCAAAGGTCTCACTTAATGTAATAAATGTGGTCTAGAAAAGTTGTGTCAAAGTAAGCCCTATTTTCCATTGACTTCCATTAAAAAAAGCAAGTATTTTACCATATGGTATGGCAAAAATAGACTGATTTGAGAAACTGTGACAAAGAAGAGATTAAAACTGGTGGCAAACCTTGCTTGGTTTTAATGTACTTCCATCCTTCTATGCATTTTAGGTACTGGCCCCCCCCCTCAAGCATCTCCCTTGTCCTTCTACAAGTTCTAAAAATTTCCCCATTTCTACGGTTCCTCCAGTCCATGTTAATTTGCTTTCACATAAACACTGTCTGTTCTCAAATATGAAAAGTTTTTATGATTAAGACATGATACCAAATAGGACCCTTCTATATCAAAGTTTTAAGTGATAACCCTTTATTATATGCAAGATTCCATGTCTACTTTCTGGTCAGGTCAGCCTCAGCAAATCCTTAAATTGGCTGTTTGACTTATTAATTTATTTTCTATTCAAATGGTTAAAAGATATCCTGCAAATTTCTAGTGGTCACCAAAAGGAAAATGAATATAATTCTAAAAGAGAATAGCACACCCACACCTATTTTCTAGTTCTTTTACTCCATGAATGATCTGTAGAGCACTTTAAGGGCACAAAGTGTTAAAGATGAGAAAATAATTCTAATTAAGCTAAACTATTGTTTCAGAGGGTCCTTCATGATGTAATGAGCAACCCATGACCTTAAACTGAAATCTAGTGAGCAAGTGTTTAACATCCCACTTTCCTGCAAAACACTACATCTCATTTATAAATTAAACAACATGCTAAAAACACACACACACACACACACACACACACACAAAACACCCCATTTTTAAATTAATCATTCTGGGTTTTTTTATTTTTCTTTTTTTATGCTAGAGACCATCTGGGGCACTGTAACAGGAATATTTGAAATCTGAAAACTTAAAAAAAAAAAGAGTATCCTTGTTAGTTTCAGTCTGCTCAAAAGTCAGAACAAAGGAAGAGGACAGGATGTATTTATATATCATAAAGAGGACACTGAGGGTAGATAGTGCAGATATGATTCATCCTGCAAGCCAGTGGGCAAAAAAAAAAAAAAAAACCAAAACAAACAAACAAAAAAGATAAGCTCTTACTTTGTCTGCAAACCATTTAGAAAAAAAAAGTTAATAGCTGCCTTCAGTTTCTTCACATTCTCCATCCAAAGAAACACAGACAACCTGAGGGTAAATAGCATTCCCCACTGAGATCAAAAGCTACTAAAGAAAGTGGTCAAAGGTAGGAATGAGAGGAAGCACTGAATAGAGAAGTAAGCCAGGATGCTTTCTGAAGGAAAGGGACTGAGCTCTCAGTATATTAATAAAATAAGAAAGGCCAGAAAATAGTGGATATGGAAGAGAGAAACTTAGTGTAAAACTGAAAGAAGACTCTCATATTTGCTGTGGCTGACAGTAGCAGTGAATTGTTTGAGATGCACCTCCTTAAACTTTTGGCTTTGACTAAACATAGCAGTAAAAAAGAAATCAAAACAAAACAATCAGTTTAAAGGGCTAAATCTGCTTCTAGAATGTTCCTAATCTCATGTTACATTTTATATCATTATGTTTCTAATCTAACAGAATCTAAATTATAACTAGACCAAAGCAATACTTTATCTAGTGAGATATTAGATCAGTTCTAATACGGCCTCTGACTAAACTTGACTACCTTGCATCCCCCTTCTTCCTCACCAACAGAAATTTTTTTGTTCAAGTGATGGGGGTGTCCTGGCTGTTAGGGGATGAATGCAGATTAGTCCAAACCAAAACCAGAAATGCCCATTTTCCTTGCCAATGACTAGCTTAGAAAAAGGCATGTGACCCAACCCTAGTCAATAAAAACTGACAGGAAGTCTGCTGGAGGCTAAGAAAAGCTTTTCTTCCCTGATAGACACAAGCGAAGAAACTCTTCTCAACTGTAGATGGGTCATGACTGCACACGGAGCTTTGAACTGCTGAGGCAACCTTGCCCCCACGAATAGAGACGGTACTTGCTATGCTGAGGGAAGGAAAGCAGAAAGGTAGAAGGCAAACAGGTAATGTAGTTTGATAATGAATCAATCAACTAAGCTTAAAATTACCCAACCTCAAGATTTATTATACTAAGTAATAAATTTCTTATTGTTAAACCTACAAACTATATATTACCCAAATTTGGTATCAAATGGATACTCCAACTGTAACCCTTAACAACTGAAATGGCATCCTACCCAACAGCTAAAGTTTCATTTCTCCTTGGGGGGTAACCATCGCTTCACTAAATTAAAGTCTCCTCTGCCCCACTTAAACAAAGATATATACTTTGTTACTTGTTCTAAGTTTTCGAAAGTCGAATTACTTTCAGATAGTGTTAATTGCTGGCATGTTTATAAGAAAATTTAACACTTTCCCTTTTTCACAGTACAGAAATGAAAATGATCAAATGACCATTCTTAGAAAAGTACTTGGCTATTTTGAACACTCATAATCTTTTGATAATATTTATACCCTCACATTCCTCCCTTTATTACGTGCATCATAAAGACTACAGTTCACCAGTACACTAATGTATCTGGCCAGTGTTAATACGCCTGTTCCTTCGTTTAGAGAATCAAACATATTAAAAAGGTATTATGGGGTTAAGAACAACAACAAACTCAGCATAAATAAAGCCTACTATGAGAATAGAAGACTTTCCTCAAAAGCAGGGAACAAGTCTTATTGATCTCCCAGTCCAGTGCCTGGCACAGAACAGTTCTCAAAAATGTGTTCCACAGATTTAAATATGTTGATGTGAAATCAATAAATTGAGAACAGGAATACAGAGAATGCTCTCTCCCAAGCTGCCAATTTTTCACAGGTTTAGCCATTTTGAGTTGAATCCATCCTACCCTTACCCCACCAACTCTCTTCCTAACAATGGTCACCTGAGCTGATTTACAGCAATTAAGAGCAGGAACAGCTGCAGGAATTGCAAATTCAGTTCAGCTTCTGCTGCTTTACCAATGAGTAACAGAAAGCATTATGGAGCACTACATTTTATTATTTGGTTTCCCATGTGAGGCTGGAGCAGTATATGGAAGCCAGAGGACACTGGACCTTATGTGACATCAGATGTGTCATAGGCAACTTAGTCTCAACATGTCTAAAACAGAACTCACCACTCCTCCTAAACTGATCCTTTACCACTCTTCTGTCTCAGGAAATGGCTGAACTATTCACCAAGTAGCTCAAGCCAGAAACCTGAGAGCATCCTTGATTTTGTTATATTCCTCATCTCCTATATCCAATTCAATACTATATCCTGTGGCTTCTAATTCTTAGCAATCTCCCAGACCCATTCACTGTTTCCCACTTTTTCCCACTATATCCTACTTCACCACAATTTTTGCTTTGGACTAGTGGAATAATCTCCTAACTGATGTTGCACATCCACTCCTGACACCTGAAATTTATTCTCTGCATTGCTCCCAAAGTAATCCTTTGAATATACCGTGGATCATGTCCCCATCTTGCTCAAAACCCCTCAGTGGATTCCAATTGTTACTAGGATGAAGTCTACCACTCTTAACTTGGCCTACAAGATCCTGTTATCCAACTCCTGCCTAAAGATAGTAAGAATTCCTAATATTACTGAGCATTTCTTATGTGCTATGGCATTATGCTATGCTATGTTTTGCAAGCATTGTTTCATTTTATTCTCATTGTGAACATCATCTTAATTTTGCAGATGAGGAAACTGAGTCAAGGACAAATTATGCAACTTATTCAACATTGCAGAGCTAATAAAGTATTGGAGCCAGATCTGACAGAGAATGTGCCTAAGTTTTCATTCTCCCTTCAAAAATATGCTCCAACCACATTGTGTTACTTTCCGTTCCTAGAACTCATCTGCTCTCTCTTGCCATGAGGTCTTCACACAACTGTTCCCTATGTGTGGAATGTCCCCCACACAAACTTCATAGATGTGGGAATCCAAACTCAGATCAAGTAACTTAACTTGTCCAAGGTTATGCAGTACATTAATAAAGGAGGAGAATTTGAGCTCAAGTCTGTCTGACTCCAGTACCTATTTACTTACCAATATATCACAGTCCTTTGACCCTGCGCTCCCCAGAGCCTAATTACTTCTGTTTTCAATATAATTCTTAACTAAATTGGTTATCTGTTTTCCCATTTGAATATAAATAAGCAGCAAAATTAAAGACTCGGGAAGAGAACAAAGTGAAGTATACTGACAGTAAGGGGAGGAACAGAAAAACTATTAAAAATTGAACACAAAAATTCAAAAATCATGGATCATGTAGTCCTATACACTCCACCCTCAGCTAAACAATAGTACTTGATGTGCATAATGATGATCCTATTATGGAAAAAAATGGTTGTTCTAGACACTACAGTCTAAGAAATAGAGAAATAACTTTCAAGGCTTAAAAGGGTAAACTTCAGGTATCTAGAAAATTCCTCTCTGATAACTCTGGATAAATTAATTGTAACAACTGTTCCCAAACTGTGAGAAGAAATATCCCAAGATCTTGAACACAGTCTTCATTTTATGGACATGATTATTTTTCTGTTGCTTTAAACTAACCAAAATAGAAAAACTATTAATCTTAGCATATATATATATATATATATATATATACACCCAAGTAAACTATAAGTTTTAAGAACTTCTCATAAATGACTTTGAACAACACATGGATTGAGTAATTTAGACTGACCAGCATAGTGTTACTGACCATTCTTGGGATCTAAAAACAACCTTTCTCTAAACAAACAAACCCAAATAAAACCCTTCTAATAAATCTTCCAATAAAACAGGAGAAATTGATCACGTACAAAACAGGAAGAAAACTAACATTTTTCATCTGTTGCACTGAAAACTTAAGTAGGTATGTATGTGAAAAAGAAAAAAACAATTGAGGCAAACACAGAGAAAACTAATTGAATAATTTACCATGAATGTTTCTACCATTCACTCAACCTGGGTTCAACTTTTCAATCTAAAGATGTTAGCTCCTTTATAACATAGGCTTTTATTATTTTATGTAATTCATTTTTTAAAAAAAAAGAAAGGTGGTTTTCAGAAAACAGATCTGATTTTTTGTTTTGCTTTTAAGAACATGAGAAAATTGTTCACCAATTATCCCGAACAAGTGAAGAAACATTTAATATCCTTTATCATTTGAGAGACTTTTAAATGAGAAACATCCCACACGGAATATTGTTTGTAACAATGTGAAAAGTATACTGGCTATACTTCCTAACAACATGTAAAAATGAATATAAGAAAAAGCAAGTCTTTACTTGCAATTAACTGTAACTTACTCATATTTTTCTGGGAGGAATACAGTTCCTGCTAAAACTCTCTAGAAAGACAATTCTTGTTTACTTATATTTGAAAACTGCTTTTATTTTAGTTCCTCTTGTACAATTTTGGCCCCAGCTTCAATGTCTGACAAGCCACACTAAATTTAAGATGTAGAATGAATTCGTAATGGATTCACATAACCACCTAGCAGCAAACACAACGTGAATAACTGCAAGTAAAACTGCACTGTACTTACTAGATGGAGATGGACAGTTGTAATTACAATGTTTTCTTACCTGGACGCTCTTCAAAATAAATTCACTTTTCTCTCTTACATCTTTAAAGGGACATCTCTTAGAAAGCATAAGCAGATGAGCAAGAAGTTTATTCAACCCATCCAAAGAAACAGCATTTGAAAGCCCGTCTGATGGACGAAGAGGTGTCTCTTTCACGGAACGAAGATACTCGGTTTTCCTCAAAATGGTTTGCTTAATGTTTTCCAGTGCTGTCTCTCTAGTAGTTGAATCTCTACTGCACAGTCCATCCCATCTCACTTCATTCTCTCCTTCAGCCATGACAACTAGAGATTTTTTTCTTTGCCGTCTTCAGTTACCCTTCAGCATGTCCCCAAAAGTACTTTGTATTTTTAAAACGAGAAATGTAAGAATAGAATCAGAGAAATCGAATTGTCATGAAAACACAAATGTCTGGGAGACATCTGGCCAGAAGTGTCTTTTATATTAATGGCTTTCAACCGAGCTGCAAGACAGAACTCACCCTCTCCTACATGAAAGGGCAGTCTTCTTGTCAGAGACTAAAACAAGCTGGAAAGTTGAAACCCTACAGCGCTGACTCTGCTGGACAGGCAGTCCCGGGGAAGTGCTCTCCTCCGTCCCGCGGGGTCAGCGGATATCCTCACGTTGTGGAGCTGTCAAATCCGTGCTCTGCCCAAAAAGGCTGGTAACAGTTGAAGGTGCTCCAGCCATTCGGGGTTTTTTGTCTGGGCAGCCACCGTGTTCTCAGAAGCATTCCCACCCCGCCCCTCCTCCGGCATCAGTCCCCGCCCCCTGCAGCTCCTCCCTACCCCTCAGCTGCCCGCTGGGAGCTGGTGGGGAAATCTCGCCGAACCCTTGCTCGCTGGCTGCCGAGGCCGGAGACCCAGTCGCTCCTTGGTGGCGGCAGCCCCTGGCAGCCGCTGTCTCGGCTGCAGCGTTGGAGGAAACTGTCTCCGGCCCCAAGATTCCGGATCCCGGAGCAGACGCCTCTTCTCTTCCTATACCTGCGTCCTCGCCCACCGCCCACTAAACCTGACCGGCACAGGGCTGGGCCGCAATCCCCGAAAGCGGGGCCGGGCCGCGGAGCGGGCGAAGCCAGGCCGGAGGCGCAGAGCCCGCCCCTTCGCCCAGCCCCATCGGTGGGGCTCGGCCCAGAGGGCGGGAGCAGGGAGGGGAGATGGGGTCCTCACCCCCAGCCCCTCCCCTTTCTCCGCCCGGCATAAACCAGGAGCCGCCCCTGCCCCAGCGCCCTCTTCCCCGCCCAAGCACACGCGACCCGCGGAGGCAAAGCCATTGGAAAAAGCCCCGCCCTCCGGCCGGCTACCTCCAAACCCCAAGTCCGCGGGCGGCCGCCAACAGCTGCCGGCTGCTGCGCGTGCGTAATGGCGAGCAGGGCGCATGCGCCTAAAGGGCATTTTTGCGTCGGGTGCGTTTTCGTCTTCTGGCGTCTGGATTCTCCCGGCCGGAGAAGGCGAGAGAAAAGTAAGGACTTGAAGTTCACTGAAACTATTACAGACAAAACAAGCACGGCAAAGAAAGAGGGCGTAAACACACACCTGGAAGAAATTGAATCGAAATTTAAGATTAGCCTGAATATAGTGACAGTCTATTACGCCAAATCCGAGATTTAAGAAGGCGGGGCGTCCTCGCATTGACTTCTGGGAAGTGTAGTTTTGATGTACCGACGCGTTCTGTTGGCGATAGAAACTACAGTCCCCAGGAGCCACTGCGACGTTGCCTGTAGCGGCCTTCGAGCCAACGGTTAGCGCGGATGGAGGTTGATAGCGTCGATTTGGTGAGCACTGTAGGTTTGGCTGCCAATTTTTCTTTGACAGGATTTTTTCCTTCTTTAATTTCCTCAGGGATTTTTGGAGACCAAGCTATCTAGAGCTGTCTTCCTTAGTCCAAGGGTACTGTCCAGTAATTTGGGAAGGAGTAGTCCGGAAGCCCGAGGCCGAGGACATATTAAGGCGCGTGGAATGATCGCGATCCCAAGAGTCTTAGGGAGCAACAAAAAGCCGGGCAAGAGGGATACTGTAGAAACCGGTGCGTCTTGCTTCGACCTCTGCTTCCGCCCTTTCAGGTGGACTCGCTCGCGAGGGATTAAGTATCCCCGTGCAATTGCATTTTTGTTTGCCATTGCATAGGGGTGTCCTGTGTTTTATGCGCTCAGTAGAATGAAATCCCAGGCAGGGCTTTGAAAGCGAGTTGTCAAATCCATTTTGTATGAAACTAAGGGGAAAAGAATCCCCAGTATTCCTAGATATGAATGTTTGCAGGATTTAGGAATACTATATGAAAAAAGACCTATAAAAATCTCCAAAATTTAGTATATTTAGAAGATTCACTTGTTTAAAAACTACTGTTTGTTTTTGAAAAGTCATTCCTCTTGAGAAAAGTCAAGTGTGAAAGGCAGTCAGTGGACTGAGAACTAAATTAGATTTTAATTCTTCACATTGTGGGATAGATGTGTTTCTAAAAATTGAGCCATGGGGCGTTTGGGTGGCTCAGTCAGAAGAGCATGCAACTCTTGATCTCTGGGTGGTGAGTTCCAGCCCCATGTTGGATATAGAGATTGCGTAAATAAAACTTTAAAAAATAAAATAAAAAATGAAAAAGATAAAAATTTAGCGTTGTGAGGTACTGAGTTTCCAACAGTGAGTAAGACACAGTCCCTATCTAGTTGCAGAATCTAATGGTTGAACACACAATTACATTACAATATGATAGCTGGCTATGTGGGATGGCTGGAAAGAAGATCACTAGCTTAATCCTGGAAAGCCAGGGAAATCTTCATCCCGGGGGAAGAGGGCTAAAGGGACAGCATATGGTAAGGCCTAGAAGTGAGAGAGGTATGGAATTTTCAGGAAACTAAAATAAGCCAAATCACCTATATTTTGGGAGGGATAACTTTTTATGTACTGAGGTACTTTGTAGCTGCAAAGAAACAAGTACTGTGAATTTTCCAGATAGTTTCTGAAAGTGACCTGTCCTTGAACAGATTTATAGTTTTAATGAATTGGTGTACTTTGGAAAGCCTTGGTTTATAAATTCTATGCTACTGGTTTAAATTCTGTGCTACTGGTTTAAATCAGAATTTTTTAAAAATGTGAACTTCTTATGAATACGATTTCAAAAAATAAAAAAGACGTTCTTTTTTTGCCTTTTTTTGGGCTCATCCTTTGTCCAACGCACAAAGAGTAGGGTAGTTTCTTAAATATGGGTCCCCTTATCACATAGTTGGATATGATGATCTCTTCCATATCCATGGTTTCACTACCACCTATGACTTTTAAATGTATAGCTCTATCCACCTTTACCTTTCCAGCTTTCATATACCCATTTCCTTGATACTTCTTTTTTGATATCTCAGAAGCACCTCAAGTTCAACATGCCTAAAACCAAATGCATGGTTATCTCTAATGAGTCTGATTCTTTTTCAGTGTTTCCTATTTCAGTTAATGATCCTACCATCCACTTGTGAAAATTTGAAAACTACACATTATTGATTTCTTCCTGTCCTTCATACTTCTATAGCCAATTATTACCAAGTCCTATCAATCTCATCTCCCAAATATCCTCCAAATCCATCCTTTTCCCACCATCTACAAAAGCACCGTCTTTTCCAAACTGCCATAATCTGTTGCCTAGATCATTACAATAGGGATAATTCACTCTGGCCTTTCTCCATTAGTTCTCCACACTGGAGTCATAATGATCTTTTTGAAACGCAAATCTGACTAGATTTTTCACTTAAAAGCATTCATTGCTATCTCACTATTCTTAAGACAAAAGTTCTTTGTAAAGCATAACATCATTTTGTCCCTCTCCACCTCTCCAGCCTCACTTAATATTATACCTACACTCTCCATCTAGCTCTGTTTCAGCCATACAGATCTTTCTTCAGTCACTGATTCTCATATTCCCTTCATCCATGTATACACTCAACAAATATCTATTGAGTATCTACTATGTAAGGGGAAAATCACACTTGTCATTGAGCACAATATACATTGACACTTGAACAACATGGGGTTGAACTGCAGAAGTCCACTTACATGTGCATTTTCTTTTTTTTTTTTATAAATACAGTATAGTAGTGTAAGTCTATTTGCCTTATGGTTTTCATAATAACCTTTTCTGTAGCTTACCTTATTGTAAGAATATATTATATAGTATGAATATTGAATATGTGTTAATCATTTGTATTATCCATAAGGCTTCTGGTCAACAGTAGGCTTTTAGTAGTTAAGTTTGGGGGAGGTGCATCAAAAGTTATTTGGATTAAAAGTTGTGGGATTTTTTACTTCCTGGTGGGGAGTTGGCACTCCTAACCCCCACATTGTTCAAAGGTCAACTGTACAAAAGTCTTTACTCTCATAAGAGCTTGCATCTATTAAGGGGAGATCAACAATCAATATGTAATATATGTGGTAAATGAACAAATGTGGTGGAGAGAAATAAGAGTAACCAGGAAGGGGACTAGGAAGAGCTAGATTGGGGGGGCAAGGTTCACTTTTAAATAAGGTGGTCAGAGAAGGGGACATTTGAGGGGATCTGAAGTAGGAGGAGGAATAAGCTGTGCAGATACTTGGAGGAGGAACATTCCTGTAGAGAGAACAGCTCGTACAAAGGCCTGTGGACAGGAGCAAAGAAATAGCAATGTGGCTGGAGCACAGTGAGTGCAGGGGAGGAGAATAACATGAGGAGGACACAGAGAAAGGAGGTCACATAGGTGATTGAAAGGACTTTGACTTTTTAATTGAAATAGGAACCCATTGGAGGGCTTTGAGCAGAACAGTTGCATGATGTAACTTTTTAAAATGATTACTTCTTTGAAATTGTGTTGAGCATAGACCAGGGGGAAGCAAGTGTGGAAGCAGAGACACTAGTAAGGAAGCTAAAGTAATACTTCAGGTGAGAGATGATAGTGGTAGCTTGGACCAGGGTGCTAACAATGGAGGCGTTGGGAAGAGGCCCACAGTCTGGATCTATTATGATAGTTTAGCCAACAAGTTTTACTGATAGATTGGATACGAGGTATGAGAGTATAGGAGTCAAAGATGACTCCAAAGATTTTAGACTGAACAATGAGAAGTAAGGAATTGCCATTTAATGTCGTGGGAGTCTCCAGATTTGTGTATGGAGGTAGGGAGGTGGAAATCAAGAGTTTTGTTTGTCCGTGTAAAGTTTGAGATGTCTCTAAGATATAGAAGTGTGGAATTGGCAAGTTAGGTAAATGAATATAGAGATGAGATGAAAGATCTGGCTATAGATAGAATAATTGGATTTCATAGTAGTGTTTTAATAGCAGTTAAAGCCTGAGAATAGTTGGCATCACAAAAAGAGGCACTCCATAGAGTTTGGTTGATCTGGAGTCATCTGCAAAAGGGACTATGCAGGAGCAGCCAGTGAATGTAGAGGAAAACCCACAGAGTGTGGTATCCTAAAAGCCAAGTGAAAGTGGTTAAAGAGGAAGGAGTACTAAGTACGTGAAGTGCTGCTCTGGATCAAGTGAGATAAGGATTGATAACTGGCCACTATATTTAGTAATATGGAGGTCACTGAGGATCTTGAGATCAGTTTTGGTAAAGAGTATAAAAGTCAGATGGTCATTTTATTTAAGAGAGAATGGGAGAAGAACTGGAGACAGTGAGTATAGATGCAGTACCTTTGTACTGTTTTCTTTGTCCAGACTTTTTTAGCCTTTGACTCTCCTTCCTTTGCTCAAATACCACTTTCTCAGTTTCCCTGATCTGATTAAATGTCCCTATTAAAAATATACTCTTATTTTACCATGTCTCTACTTGTTAATGAGCTACAAATGTAGTTTTATAATGGTCTATGATAATTTTATGAAAGTGTGCCTGCTTCTTTTTAAAAATTTATTTAGGAGATGAGGCACAGTTTATGTGCCTGCCTCTTTTTAAAAATTTATTTATTATTTGAGAGAGAGAGAGAGTGCATGCAGGGGGGTGGGGGAAGAGCAGAGCAGGGGAGAGAGAGAGTGAGAGAGAATCCCAAGCAGACTCCACACCCAGTGTGGAGCACAGCATGGGGCTTGATCTCATGATCCTGATGAGATCATGACCTGCACCGAAATCAAGAGTCAGGTGCTTAACCTACTGAGCCATCCAGGTGCTGCAGTGTGTTTGCTTCTAAAGCTTAAGCACAGAAGAGCAGCAACTGTGCTGATTTTTGCTCATCATCTGCAGCTCTGAGTACAGTGCTTGGCATCTAGTATGAACTTAGTACATATTCGATGGGTAAATGGAAGAAAAATACAATGTCACAGAATTTTCAAAGGTATTGCATATTTATCTATTGTTAACAAAAACAAGATGGTTGGTAGTAGGTACTTTATTATAGTGAAAACACTTTAGGAAATTTGTCTTTTTTTTAAAGATTTTATTTATATATTTGAGAGTGAGGGAGAGCGCGTGCATGCACAAGTCATGGGGGAGGGGCAGACTCCCTGCTGAGCAGGGAGGCTGAGACACGGGGGCTTAACCAACTGAGCCACCCAGGTGCCCGAGGAGTTGCTGCCTTAAGTGAAGAGTGCTTTAATCAAGAAAAAAGTTGACTGGCTGGTCTCTAAGAGGCCTTTATTATGAAATTCATTGATGAATTTACCATAAAAAAACAGTACTCCTAAGTCTTGTGAGCTTAGAAACACAATCTTGCTAAGTTTATGAGAGTTTGTAAGATGTGGAGATTGTGTGTGTGTGTGTGTGTGAATGTGTGTGAGTGACTGATGGATTTATCAGGATGCCAGTTTATTAGTATACTTTGATATATTTGCCAAGTAGATAGCGTATAGATTCTCTGACCAGGGAATTTTCTCTGTAAGAAAATTACGTGAAAAATCATCAGATTGCTTAGGAACTTAGCATCAGAACAAAGGAAGTTAGATACATGTCGTGGTCACTTAATAGCATTTAGCTGTGAGAACCTCCACAATAGAGCTTTAATTACCTCCATTTTTTTCTTCTCTGAGTTGCTTTTCCTCTTTTTCCATTCCTGACTCTTCTTTTTAATAAAAACATTGCTAAATATGTTAAGACATTTATTTTTTTTAAGATTTTACTTGTCAGAAAGAGCGAGCACAAGCAAGGGGAGTGGCCGGCAGAGGGAGGAGCAGGCTCTCTTCTGAGCAAGGAGCTGGATGCAGGACTCAATTCCAGGAACCTGGGATCATGACCTGAGCCAAAGGCAGACACTCAATGACTGAGCCACTCAGGCGTCCCTTTTAAAACACTTACATTGTAGCCTAGTCTCTGACTCTATAAGCTAACTTTACATATATCTGCTTTGCTCCGTTATATACTGATTTATAGTACAGCTCGCGGAGAGTAATTTTATTTCCAAGTTTTCCTAGACCCCACATCTCATGTGGAGGTACATTGATCTTAAGCTCAGTAACAAAGTCTGAGCTAGAGATATATATTTGGAAACTATAAGTCTTTTGGAATTTTTTTTTTTTTTTTTTTTTTTTGCTTTTAAGCTACCATATCTAAGTGCTTACTGTGTTTCAGGCACTCTGTTGAACACTTTGCATATAAATTATTTTATGCTTACATAGCTAAAAAAAAATCATAGAATTGACCCAAAACGTAACCACTATTTTAACATTGTACTATAACCATGGGAGTGAATATACTTGGCTGTGGAGAGAATGCAGAATCAGAAATCAGCCAGAATAGTCTGAAACTAACTAGAAAAGAAGAATATAACCAGGAAACCAGGAGAAGGGTAACCAAGAGATTTGAAAATTTCAGAAGGGATGGTTCGTCAGTATGCACAGTGGTACCAACAGGTCTAGAAAGCTGAAGTTTCTAGGTGGGTTGACCACCTAGTAGCCCCGTTATAGTATAATATATTGGCATATGGCATATGTTATATACATACTGGCATATGTTATATATATTCCCATATTAATATTGAATTACTATGCTGTGTTGAGATAAAGATTGATTGACTTGGGATGGCCTGTAGGGTAAAACCATGCTGCTCCCTGAGGATAGGAGAGTCTCTCCTAAAGGTCTGACGTTTCTCTTGTTCAGCTTATACCAAAAGGTAGGTTCCAGCTGAAGAAACTACAACTCAGATGAAAGGATTTAATGGGCATGGGTAACTCTGGATCTCTGTGGGCTTCCCTAGATTTAGTGTTTAAGGAGGGGATATGATAGGCATGGATTCTTGAGTGGTGGGTGCTAAAATAGTGCTAACCAGTTGAAAATAGATTAGTAACTAGGAGAGAATGAGGCCTCAAAGCCCCAGAGAGAAAATCCTAACTTTGAAGATTTGCTACCTGGTTTCCTTTATTATCTGTGCTCTCTTTTATTATTCTCTAGCCTTAGTAAAGTCTTATTTAAATTTTATAACTTTATATTTACTGTATCAAAATACAGAAAGGAGTCATATGATCATAGATATAACTAGGAAAGAGCATTATAGGGGGAATAGCACCCTTCTCCCAGTGAAAGCCGGCGGGGAGGGACAGTGCTAATAAGATCTCCAAGGGGAACGCAAATACTGAGGACAATAATTAGAACTCAGTAAGTTGCCCTTCTGCATGTGGAGATTTTTCTTTCATTGTCAACCTCAGAATATCTGGGTTTTATTTATTAAAGAAGACAGTGCAGTTTTCATATCAGAAATTCATCAGTGACCTTTTTCATTGTACTCACAGGGGGATGGAGGGATGGAAGCCAGATATTTGAATTCATTTATTCAGCATTTATTGAAAACCTACTATGGACAACTCTGACGATAAGTATACAGCAGCATACTTTAAAAACTCCTGTTCAGAATTGCCCTTAAGCATAAAGTCAGGGCGCCTGGGTGGCTCAGTCGGTTAAGCACTGCCTTCAGCTCAGGTCACGATCCCAGGGTCCTCGGATCGAGCCCCACATCGGGCTCCTTGCTCAGTGGGGAGCCTGCTTTTCCCTCTCCCCCTACCTGCCTGCTTGCCTGCGGCTCCCCCTGCTTGTACTCTCTCTCTCACTATCTCTCTCTCTGTGTCAAATAAATAAAATCTTAAAAAAAAAAAAAAAAAGCATAAAGTCTATGTAGAATATAGCCCACTCTTTGAAGAAGCTTGGCTGAACGGTGAGGCATAGAGATAGGATAGTAACCAAAGGTTTATATGAGAGATAATGAAGAAAGGATGGTGTTTAGGAGGTAGAATCAACAGAATTTAGGGACTATTTGGATATGGGAGATAAAAAAAAAAAAGCCCTAGATTGACTACTATCCAGATGGTGAAGACTAACTCCTTCCATTAATCAGAGTAGGGAATATGCTAGAAATACCGGTCTTGGGACGGGAAGATACTGAGTCAAGATTTGGACATGTTTAATCATCTTGTTTGAAGGACTTACAAGTCATGCAAGTGAACAGTACCTAGTACTACTTTGGAACAACTTTTGCACATGAAATCTTAACTATTGTTGAGAGGTATAGCTATATATTCAAATAGTGAGAAGAGCATGGACCTCAGAGCCCCAGAATCTTGGATTTGAATCCCAAGTCTGTGTTTTGCTAGGAGTATGAATTTGGTCAATTATTTAACCTTCCTAACCTTGGATGTCAGAGATGAGATAGCCTTAGTTTTCTTATGTGTACAAGGAGGATAATTACCTACTTTCCAATGACTGTTTTGTAGATTTAATGAGATGATGTATATAAAGTGTTTAGATTTGCATCAGGCATATATTGATACTCAAGAAATAGTATCTTTTAAAATAATCATCTTTTGGGGTGCCTGGGTAGTTCAGTCGATTGAGTGTCCAACTCTTGATTTCAGCTCAAGTCATGATCTTAGGGTCATGAGATCGAGCCCTGCATTGGACTCCACGCTGGATATGAAGCCTGCTTAAGATTCTCTCTTTCCCTCTCCCTCTGCCCCGTCTGTCCCCCACCCTCCACCATGCTTGCTCTCTCTCTCTCAAAATAAATAAATAATCATCTTTATGTAAAGTAATATTTGTCATTCAGTTTGATTGAGATTAATGAAATGTTTATAAAAGTGCTTTGTAGTTGAACTGGAGTGCTATTTTATATAATCTTATTATTGCCAGCATTCTCTAAAATTTTATTTTATTTTTTTCATTCTCTAAAATTTTATAATGAGAACCTTGAATTTCATTTTTCTCAAATTTATAATTTATTTTTAATATTTTTTGTTTTAAGCTTCTTAATTGGGAAAGGTTATAAAAAGTAAAAATATGGCAGTTATTTTTCTCATAAAATAGCAGCATAAAAGATTCTATTTCTGAGCAAGGACTCCATGTCCAGCTTTATTATAAAAATTACTAAAAACACCATATTTCATCAATAACATATCTGTATGACGTGAAACATTTAAAGAATGTATAGTTCAGGGAAATATAATTACCACTCACATAAAATTTTATTTAATATGGTACTGTTTTACTCTGTTTAATTTAGAGTCTTAGTTTCATATCGTCAGCCTTATTTTTTGATACAACAAATAAAGTAAACAGACATTATTGAATTTAGCGGAACTGCTTTCCATTGGTAAATTTTCATAAGTACAGTCAGAAGATTGGGAAACAGGATTTTTCCATAGCTGAGAACAGATTGAGATGTTTTGCTAACTTTGGGGAGAAGCAGCATAACAATTCCATGAGACCATTGACTTTGAAGTTAGACATTTACATTCTTGCCCCTGCCATTTACCTTAAACAGATTGCTAATCTTTCTAAATCCCCATTTTCTTTATCTATAAAAGACAGAACATGTTATTATCCATTTCTGATCTTTGAGTATACCAAATTTAAGATCCTTGCATATGCTGTTTTTTCTGCTCACAATGCTCTTACCTAAGATTTTCACATGACTGCCTTCCTCACTGTTTTAGATTCATCTCAAAATCCCTATCTTCAGAGAGGTTTTACCTGACCATTCTAGCTAAAGCAGACCACCTAATACCCTTTTTAATCTTCATCACAGCAATTCAGTTATCCTCTTGAACATATTTATCCGTTTTATTTTGTATTCTTTTCTCTGAAGGACCCTGTCTTGTTTACTACTATACTCTCAGTGCCTCAGTGATTCACACATGGTAGATGCTTCTCAATACTTGACCCACTGGCTGATTCTACTTCATAGGCTTGTTAAGAAGACTCCATAAAATAATGTGTGTAATGTACGTAAGTGCTCGGCACCATTTCCTCTGTTTGTATATTTGTTTTCCTATGTCCTGTATAATCCTAAAAACTTTTTTGAGACATATGCTTAATATACATACACACATATGTAAAATCTAATAGTTATAATTGCTATTGTCGGTAGTTAATATTCACAGTGTGTTTACTCTGTGCCTGTGTTATGCCAGGTGATTTATATGGATTTTCTTTCCAATAACTCTATGAAGTAGGTATTATCCCCATTTTTACAGATAAGCAAACTGAGGCCCAGAGAGTTTAAATAACTTGCCTCAAAACACTTAAGGTAGTAAATGGCAGAGCTGGAAGTGGAAACCTTTCCTGTCTGCCTCCTGACAAAACTCATGTTCTTAAATTCTTTACAGTGGTCTATCCCTTCTCCCCCAAAAGGGCGGGTATTCAGAAAAAAGCAGTAGCTTTTTTCTCATGACAGATTTTTTTGGGGGGGGGGTGGTAACAAACAATGGAGCTTAAATACCAAGTTAGAGCTCAAATGTTCATTCTTCTGCCTTCCCCAAAGAAGGGCTTTCTGCCTTCTTGAGGAGCTATGTCAGCAGCTCCAGTTGCTTAGCCTTTTATTAATACTTGTATTTAAAATGGAAGATTGCAAACTTAAGCTGAATTCTTTATTCTTTGTACCCTTCTTGTGTTTAATATCTCACACTGTCAGAAAGCCTCAAAATAGTCTTTAATGGTAGCCCAACTCAAGTATTCGCAGGGCTAAATTAAATCAACAAACAGCCCTCTTTTTGATCTTTATTCATAATAACAGACTATAGCTGGGGCTCTTAATTTTCTGTGTAACTTTGGGCAAGGCTCTTGATCTTTCTGGGCTTCAGAGTCTTCATCTGTGAAATGAAGGCAGTTGGAGTAAATTTTTTTTTTTTTTAATCTAAAGCCCGTAATTCGCATTAGGGTTCACTCTTATGTTTTCCACTCTTTGGGTTTTGACAAATGCATAATGTCGTGTACCCACCATTGCAGGATAATATAGAATAGTTTCATACCCCTGAAAATTTCCTGTGTTCCATCTATTTTTGCCTTCTTCCCTCTCCCTGAACCCCTGGCAACCACTGATATCCTTTTACTGTCTTAGAGTTTTGTCTTTTCCAGAATGTTGTATGTTTGGATTTATACAGTATATAGCCTTTTCATACTGGCTTCTTTTACTTAGCAATATGTGTTTAAGTTTCCTCCATGTGTTTCATGGCTTGGTAGCTCATTTCTCTTTATCACTGAATAATATTCCATTGTATGGATATACCACAGTTTGATTATCTATTCACCTTTTGAAGGATATCTTTATTGCTTCGAATTTTTTGGCAATTATGAATAAAGCTGCTATAAAATACATTTATATTCAGATTTTTTGTGGACATAAGTTTCAACTCATTTGAATAAATAACTAGTAGCTTCATTGCTGGAGTGTATGATAATCTTACCTTTAGCTTTGTAATAAATTCCCAACTGTCTTCCAAAGTAGCCATACCATTTTGCATTTCCATCAGCAACGAATTCCTATTCCTGTTGCTCCTTACCAGCTTTGGTGTTGTCAGTTTTTGGATTTTAGCCCTTCTTGTATGTAGGTAAACGATGATATCTCATTTTAATTTGCAGTTCCCTGATACAGTATTGATAATTTTTTCATATGCTTATTTTCCACCTGTATTTATCTTTTTTGGTGAGGCATCTGTTCACATCTTTTGCCTATTTTAAATTTGGGTGGTTCATTTTCTTATTGTTGCATTTTAAGAGTTGCTTGTACATTTTAGACACAAGTTCCTTATCAGATATGTGTTCTGCAAATATTTCCCAGTCCGTGGCTTGTCTTTTCATTCTCTTGACAGTGTCTTTTGCAAAGCACTTTTAAGTTTTAATGAAGGCAAACTGGTCAGTTTTTCCTTCATGGATCGTGTTTTTTGGTGTTGAATGTGAAAAGTCATTGTTGAAACCAAGGTCACCCAGATTTTCTCCTACGTTATCTTCTAGAGGTTTTACTGTTTTGTGTTTTACATATAGGTTTATGATCCATTTTGAGTTAATTTTTTGTGAAAGGTATAATGTCTGTGCCTAGATTTACTTATATTTTCATTAATAAAGTTTCTGCTGGCTCTGAAATTATTAATTATTTTGATCAGTAATGTTAAAATGTGGGAAAAAAACTTTAAAAAAGAGTATACTGGATATTTACAACCATTTAAGCGTTTTCAAAAATATTACTTGGGAGAGAGGCTTGAAGTCAACCCAAAGATGGGGCCAAGGAGAGCTTTATCTGGACATATCAGGAGATTGGACTAACAGTTCCCTTTCAGTGCTGCTTTGCTGTTATCTTTTGTTAACATGTGCATTTGGATGAGTGTTATACACATAAATTATTTGTTGGGGGGACTTCCTACCATTAGGAATAGATACCCTGTTATTTGTCTACATTACCATTTCTTTGCTACTACTTTTCTGCCTGGTGATACAGGTTTGCAAAAGCCAGTCTATGGTTTCTCCCCAAGTTTCACCTTTCTATGCCATGAAAAACTGAAGCTATCTGAACCTTAAATATCTCTTTATGTGATGACCGACTTCAATTTAAGTTTTTAAAGGAAATTATGTTAATTATCTGCTGTTTAGTAACACAAGCAATTTTATCTCTAAACGCTTACTTGGGTTTTTCTTTTCTTTTTCTTTTTTGAGTAATAAATGACAATGGAATTTTATTATTTTATATTAGCATACGATTATTGGATTGCACATTATGATTTTAGAGGTAGCCTGCCATGAGGGATTGGTGATAAAATTGTTGATCTTCTTAACCTGCATTTATAGTGATCACATCAAACATAGGAAGTACATATTAGTGCTCCTTGTGTTATCATCCATGTTACTTAAGTTGCATATTTAATCAGAAGCCCAGCATGAGGGGTGCCTGGATGGCTCAGAGGGTTAAGGGTCTGACTTCTACTCAGGTCATATTTTGGGGTCCTGGGGTCGAGCCCTGCCTGAACTCCCCACTCCATGGGGAGTCTGCTTGTCCCTCCCTCTCTGCCTCTCCCCCTGCTCATGCTCTCTCTCTCTTTCAAATAAATAAATAAATAAAGTCTTTTTTTAAAAAGCATAATATTATGAATTCATGGAAAGTGTGTACTATTACCTAGGAGATTAATAAAATTTCTTAAATTCTCTGTTCATTACCTCCTTCTGGTTTAGATTTGTAAAAGGCTATAAAGGTAATTAAATTAGATACTAATTTGTGATTGCTGTTGTGCAGTACTATCACAAAATCACTCCCACTTCATGGAACAAAAGAAAAGAAAATAAAGTGAAAGGGATGGAGAAGGAAAGTCGCGGCAGTGAAAGGTCTTTTTTCTTTTTCAGAAATTAATTTTGTGATTGAAAAAGAAATATATATTCCTTATGAATCTTTAAATAATAAGTAAAGGAAGGCCTATGGTTACTTTCTTAGGTGATTTATTCAAAGACTTTTCTCTTTTTATTGAGGTATAATTGACATATAACATTATATTAGTTTGAGGTGTACAACATAATGATTTGATTTTTGTATGTATTGTGAAATGATCACCACAATAAGTCTAGTTAACATCTATCACCATACATAGTTACCAATTTTTTTTCTCGTAATGAAAGATCTTTTTTTTCTTTTAATATTCAAATTTTGCCTCCCAGTGCTTACTTGATTTTTTAAATTTTGATTTGTTGGAAAGTAGCTCATCAACCAAGTGTTATGTGTATACCTTAGGTGTGTGTATGTATGTGTGTGTGTTGCCCAGATGAAGCCCAGAGGCTTTTCAATTTGAATCTTTAGACTTTATTTTTAGGATGTCCATAACAAAATTGATTTGAATTCTTTGCTTACAAGATCAGTTTGAATTCTATTCTTTTCAGCCTTTAAAAAGCCTTTTTTCTGAAATATTGGCGCATATATACTACTCTCAGAATACAGTTTTTCTCTTTCCTGTGTGTTATTTTCTTTCTGCAATAAATGAATGAAAACGTATTTCAACTTCACTCTTTAATTTTATCCAGTTCTTCTGTCTTTGGTGTTTCCAAGTTACTCTGATGTGCTTTGAATGTCTAAATCTCCACTATTTCTGGCTATTTTAATATATTTAAAAAAATAAAATTGCTTAATATGTATTTATTTTGCCCTTATTGAAAGATTTGTGAGCCAGCTCTAACATGTATGTACAATTTATGACATAAATTTTGGAAACTGATCTCATTTTTGGCTTCATTCTTATTTTTCTACTCTTTTTCTATTGTTTTCTACTGTTTTTCTTAACCACATATTTTATGTGAATATATACAGATATAGGTAAGATATTAAAATTTCGTGTCATTTAAAAAGTATTAAATATTTCAAACAAAAGGAAAAACAAGAGTAATTTAATAAACACTGTTTTGTAACTTTTGTTCAAATGTTAACATTTTCCTTCATTTTTTTTTGATGGAATAAAAAATTACATGTATATAAAAGTATTCTTAGCACCATAATATATTGTCTTCATGTTTTAAAAAGATTTTATATAAAAGACAACTTATAATGCTGTCATTCTATAACTTGCTTTTTTCACTGAACAATATATTTTCAAAGCTTACCCATGTTGCTAAATGTGGATCTAATTTTTTTATTTAGCTGCCATATGATGTTTCATTGTATGAATGTGATACAATTTATCTCCATTCCCTTGTTAATATAGTTAGGTTATTTTTTTATTTTTTATTTTTTTTTCCTATTGCAAGCAAGGCTACAATTAACATCAGTATATATATCTGCATTTATTTTCTAGGCTTCATTCATAAATACTGAGAAGTAGAATTGCTGAGTAATAGGGTATATACAGCATCACAGTTTTCAAATTGTCTTCCAAAATTTTACACCAGTTTACACTCCCACCAGTCGTTCATGGAAATTTCCATCTCCCCACGTCCTTACCAAATATTGACTTTTTTTTTTAAGTTTTTGTCTGATGGGTGTGAAATAATTTTTCATTGTTTTAATTTGCATTTTCCAGATTGCATGGCATTTCCTGAAGTTGAGTATCTTTTTGGCTTTTGAGTATTCATATTTTCTCATCTGTTAACTACTGTTCATATCTTTTGTCCCTTCATTGAGCTTTTTCTTAAAAATTTGTAGGAGTTTTGGCAATTCCTATACTAATCTTTTATATGTTATATATGTTGCTTTTTTTTAACTTTGTCAGTGGTATCTTCTGTTGCATAGAGTTTTAATTTTAGTATAGTTTTTATCACTTTTCCTGTTTGTAAGTTGTCTCGTTTATTATGAAATCTTTCATACCCAAAGTCTGAAACATATTCTATAGTTTCTTCAAAAACAGTTTAAGATTATTGTTTACATGTAGGTGTTGAGTCTAGCTGGAATTTATTTTTGTGTTTGGCATGGAATAAAGATAGATGGTTATTTTTTACAGTATGGATAGTATGTTATCTTGGCATAAATTGTGAATAATACTCCTTTTCCTAAGAAAATGCCCACATTTTCATATACCAAATTCCCATAAATACTGGAGTCTATTTCTGGACTCTGTTTTGTTCTATTGGTCTCTTTGTCTCACCTTGTGCCAGTACCACTATTTTAATTACTAACACTCTATAATGAATCTTTTTTTTTAAAGATTTTATTTATTTATTTGACAGAGAGATAGCGAGAGAGGGAACACAAGCAGGAGTGGGAGAGGGAGAAGCAGGCCTCCCGCTGAGCAGGGAGCCTGATAACAGGGCTCAATCCTAGGACCCTGGGATCATGACCTGAGCTGAAGGCAGATGCTTAATGACTGAACCACCCAGGCGCCCCTGTAATAAATCTTAATAGTTAGAAAAATAGTCCCTTCTTCTTTTAACAAATCTTGTTCACAGAGATTTTACAAATTTTTATTTGGCATTACCCCTATGGTTCTTATGATTTTTGACTATTGTCTGAATATATATATGTTAAAATTACATTTTCCACATAGATTATCCAGATGATGATGATGATGATGACTAAAGTAAGCTCTACACCCAGTGTAGGGCTTGAACTCATGACCCTGAGATGGAGAGTCATATGCTCTACCACTGAGCCAGTCAACCACCCATATCCAAATTATCTTGACTTTTCTATGTAGATAATCATATTGCCTACAAATAACAATTTTTTTCCTTTTAAATTCTTATCCATCTTAGTTTCTTTTTCTGTTTTATTTATCCTTTGGCATACTCTCCAGTTCAATATTGAATACCACCACTGATGGTGGGAATCCTTGTCAAAGTGTGTTTTTAGTATCTGAGGTAGACATTTGGTCTTCAAAAGTAATACTTTTAGTTTGTTTTAACTAGTTGTAATTTTTAAATGTTTTATTTATTAAATTTATGAAAGTGTATTAAAGTCGTAATTTTCAAAATGTTTTTCCTAAGCATTTGAATTTAACTTAGAAATTTTACGAGATCATATTTTAGATCTAGTCGTTGCCTGGAAATAAGACTTTGGCTTTTTCTTTGATTAATGTTTAGTTAACTGGAAAATCTGGTAGATTAAATCTTCCTTAAACATGAATAGCACTTAAAAATTTAGGTACCTTAGGTATTTCAAACTGCATTTTTCAATTTAGGCTATCGTATTTTCTCAAATACTTTAAACAACTATCAAGGCAGATCTTCATTTCCAATAAGCAACATCTTTCTAAGTAATTAAGCAACTTTGGTCAATTTAATACATTGGACTTATACATTTAATAAGTCTGATTTTAGAAATCATTTTAAACATTTTTAAAAACCCAGTGCCCTTTCACCAGTATGGCTTAACTGTTCTATTTTTGGCACTTGACCATTTCTTTTTCTTGCATTTGAGCTTGGCTATTTACTTGTAAATGTTACATATTATCCAGTATTTCTGTATTTAGATTGGAGGGGAACTTTTCTATTTCATATTAATTCAACATTTTGATCAGAATTTTTCGTATTTTATTTTACCTTCTTTTTTTTTTTTTTTTAATATTTTTATTTATTTATTTGACAGAAAGACAGAGAGAGCAGGAACACAAGCAGGGGGATTGGGAGAGGGAAAGCAGGCTTCCCGCCGAGCAGGGAGCCCAATGTGGGGCTCCATCCCAGGACCCTGGGATCATGACCTGAGTTGAAGGCAGATACTTAAGGACTGAGCCACCCAGGTGCCCTTATCTTCGTTTTTTGCATATAATTTTATAAGTTATTTAAAAGTCTTTCTAGAAGGAGGGTGTTATAAACAAATACTTGTTGAAATAATTAAAACTATGTATTCTTTAAATGTTTAAAATCTTAATGGTTGTCTAGATAAGATTACCAAGGTGTTTACAGGGGTATTCACTGCAAAGACAAAATTTTAGTTGTTTTAGAGCTCGAAAATATGGCTTCAGTAAAAGTTCAACATATAAGTAAATTTGCCTCTCTCTCATAAAATTTTAAAAATGAATGAAAACTTCAAGATAACTTAAATCAACCCTTTAATTTTATATATAAAGTTATGGGGAGGTTAGGTACTAATTAGGATAAGGTCACAGAACTAGTTAGAACTTAGTATTATCACCACCACATTGGTGAATCCAAATGTAATGCCCACCAGTAAGTAGTAGTGGAGGGAGGACTCTCTGGCCCCAGGGTGTATAAAGGCTAAGAATTTAATGTTCCTCATTTTTCTCATTTTGTTTGAACCTAATTGTATTTTCTTAAATTCCTCTGTTCAAAAAATGACTGATGATGGCTGTGAGATCTTGTTGTGATACATCCTTTTTTTAGACTCTATTAATTTAGAATATGTGAGACAAATTCTGCTTCTTGCTCCAAAGTAATTTTACACCAATTGTTTGAATTCTGTTGCTCGATTGTACTATCTCTTCTGTAAACCCTCCTTGTTTCATGAGTTGTGTTAATGAGAAAATGTAGTATTGTCCCCAAAATTTGGCTACATGATTCTGTCATGTACTTTTGAAAGTATACTACAATTTTTTGGTGCCATTTAATTAGATACACCAGAGTGCATGCTTACTAAATCAAATGAGCTTAGATATAAGAACACTACAATTTTTAACTTTTTTAAAAAGGAAGTTTCTTTAGTTTTCTTCCTTTACCCTCCAATACTGGAAATATGAATTTCTATGTATGCAACAGGATGTTTTAGACAATTTGCTATTTGTTTTTTCTGTTATCACTTGTTATTTTATGTTACCAGTTACATATCTCATAATATTTTGATAGTAGTCTTCTGTGTAGAGCTACTTTGAAGATTCTGTATATAGATACTACCTGAAGTCTGTTCTGTGGAATGCTGGTTTCTCAAGAGGATACCCCAAAAATTTCTGTTGCAAATAAGTTTTGGAAATGCGTGCTTTATCCCTGTTTTGAAAATTCACAATGATAGTAAAATATTAAAGATATTAAAGTAGAATATTAAAAATTAAAGTCTGGATTAATATTAAAGAATTTTTAAAAGCTTTCAGGTAAAGAAGTTGGCTAATTTTGTTTTACCCATTTCCACAAATTTATTTGCTGGAAATCTATTTCATTTAGGGAGTAACTTCAATTAATATCCTATGAAACTAGTATTTTGATAAATAACTGTTTAATAGTATGAGTCCTTAGCAAGTGGTAGATCATGATCTTTAAATATCAGAGTAAGTATGTTTCTTTTTATATCTTTAAGCCCAAAAACAAATCTTTATGATTTGTTTTTTTCCCTTTACAGCATGGATCATTCCCTCTCCCTCAGTCATTCTCTTCCCCAGACCAGATGTTTTTATCCATTTAGCTCATCTTTATTGAGCCCCTAGAGAGCACATACTAGAAATACAAAGATGAATAAAATAAAGTTCTGGCTCTTGAAGACCTAACTCACGGATTTTTTTTTTTTTCCCTAACTCACCGATTTGGTAGAGCAGGGGAGCCATCTGTAAGGCATACCCCCTCACATCTTTATGTAATTTAGAGATCCATGATCAGCACTTTGCATTTACTTACTTTATTGCATCGAGAAGAATGTTCTTAATGTATATATTTTATAAAGACTTTATTCATTGAATGTAAGATGCCAAAGATGATAAGGCACAGCATTACTTTATGTCTCACAATGAGAGAAAACATGTTGCCAAATATAATTTAAAGGTGAATCCTCGGGGCACCTGGGTGGCTCAGTTAAGTGTCTGCCTTCTGCTCAGGTCATGATCTCAGGGTCCTGGGATCGAGCCCCACATTGGGCTCTCTGCTCGGCGGGGAGACTGCTTCTCCCTTTCCTCTGCTTCTGTGCTTTCTCTCTTAAATCTTTAAAAAAAAATAAAGGTGAATCCTGATGTCATAGAAGTAAAATATATGCAATACATTTGTGAATAAATGTTTGTTACCTGTTAGTCTCAAATGTATTTTGTTTTATGTATTTCTACTGCATTAATTGATTTGAGGACAACAAATGCTTATTGAATGACTACCATATAATAAGTCCAGTGGATAATAGAATAATGAATAAGATATGGTCCCTTGCTCTTGAGGAATTATAGAGGAAGACAAATATGTGCAGACATTGCTAAAATAAAATTATGTTTGTTAAGGCAGCTAAAATTAAATCACAGAAACTATAATAAATACGTTAAAGATAATTTTAAATTAAAGATAGCTGATGGCTTTGGAAGAGTTATACATTACCAATTTCAAAAAACATCTATGTTTTTTTGAAACAGCAAAAAAATGCTAATTTTTTATTCTTTCATTGTCAGAGGCAGTTGAGGAATTAGTGAGTAGGAGGGAGAAATGGAAAGAAATTTTTATTTGGGGGTATGTATGTGTATTTTTTTAAAGGAGAGCATAGAGTTTGTTTTAAAGATGTTTTATGTTTTTCTCAGTTATCTCCACAGGAGGTCTATTTCAAGGGAAAACAATTCTGATAGTTGTAATGTTTGTTTGCTTTGGAAATTTTACAAATCGATATATACTCAGCCAAACATGTTTCTCTATGTGTGGATTTATTTATACAGGGGAAAAGTGTTAACCTTAAGTTGGCATCTGTCCGTTGTCAGCAGCTGTATTGGTTGGTCTACTCACTGTCAGTGTGTGCACTTAGGGAATGCAAGCTTACTTTAATTTTGGCTTAAATAAATAGCACTAGGAAAATTAATCTGTTAGTGTTTTTGTTTTTTTTCCTGAGGCTAAATATAGGGAAAAATTGGATTAACTACAATTTATGGAAAGCAGTATAGAAACAAAAAGGGTACCACATTTAGAGTCTGGAAACCTGAATTTGAATTCTGTTTTTGCCACTTATTACACATATGACCTTAGACAAGTCACTTAATCTTTTAGCCTTGGTTTCCTCATGTGTTCAAAAATGACTATAATGATAGTATGCCACTTTGTAAGGCTAAGTTAAAATTTGATGTATAAAGGCCTTGTAAATTATAATACTTTTCAAGTATTAGTTGATAATTTTAGATTTTGCCTTTTAGTACAGATATGAAGAATATGCTGTATAAGACTATATACATTTTAAAGAATTGAGTTTAGCAGTTTTGATTTATCTGTATTTATATAAACTTCAGTCAAAAAAGGATGTCATTGGGCGCCTGGGTGGCTCAGTGGGTTAAAGCCTCTGCCTTCAGCTCGGGTCATGATCTCGGGGTCCTGGGATCGAGCCCCACATCGGTCTCTCTGCTCGGCGGGGAGCCTGCTTCCCCCCCCCTCTCTGCCTGACTCTCTGCCTACTTGTGATGTCTCTCTCTGTCAAGTAAATAAATAAAATCTTAAAAAAATAAAATAAATATTAAAAAAAAAAAAAAGGATGTCATTTGCTCCCTATTTAGCATTTCAGAGACTTTTTTTTAAGAGAGAAAGGGAGGGAGGAGAAGGGAGAAGGAAAGAGAATCTTAAGCAGGCTCCACGCTGGCCATGGAACACAATTCTGGCCTGATATGGGGCTTGATCTCAAGACCCTGGGGTCATGACCCAAGCTGAAATCCAGAGTCAGATATTTAACCGACTGGGCTACCCAGGTGCCCCTCTTCTCTGTCTCCTGATAGGCTGTAATTTGCAGCTGATAGGAAGCTTTTAAGTAAAGGATGAAGGTTGGACCTATTAAAGGAGGCTAGGTATCTTAGCCAGGATTGGTCTGGACTGGACTGGCAAACTTGGCCAACTATCATGATGAAATCAGCATGATGAAGTCAACTCTCTACTTTTTGCAAGGCACCAAATTTGTACTAGTTCAAAGCAAGTTTAAAACCCTGAGTTGTTTAGGCATTTCATTTATTTCACCTGAGACTATGACCTCTTCCTTTCCACCTCCATCTCTTAGCAAAAAATCTGGCACATGTTAGACACACAGCAAATATCATTGGAATTGAAATGGAATGAAAACTGAAAATTATGCCAATTCCTAACATTAGCTTTCCTGAAAAGTCATCTCAATATTATATGAAGCAAATTATGTAGACACAGTCACAGGCAGCCTCTGTTTGGATGCAAGAGAAATTCGTAGGAGCAATAAAAATCTCATGTTTAGTCATCATAAGGTCTTTTCTATGCCTCCTGTATTTTGGCTGTTAGGGGTACATTGTAAGGTCCTCAGCACTTTCAGCATTTGGCACAGCCAGCTAAAAGTAAAGTATGCACATTGAAAACTGCTGAAGAGCTAGAATATTTAAGAGGAAGCTAATATAAATTTTCAGAGGTATATTTTAAGTAAAATATATTTTGATTATCTTAATTAAGCTTCTACCTCAGCTAGGCAGGAAAATCAGATTTTGTCCTTTTGCCCTCCGTGCTGTTCAACAACATATGCTATTTCTATGTTAAGACCTTAGCAGCTGTGCCAACAAGTCTGGTTTGGGGAAAAAAAAAAAGTAAGGACTTAGTGGTGTCTCTTTACAGATCAGCTTGTCAACAACTCTGTCCATCAGTAGATTACATCAGCCCTTTTGTGAATAGTTGTTCACTTCAGATATATGGATCAGAAGTTGGTGTGGTTAAGATACTGCAGCTTGCTAGTAGGTATAAGAATTGGAATTATGAGTATGGAGTTCTGAATACCAAGGAGAGCAGTGTTATGGCAAACCTAGGTATTCATGTTGCTTTTTGACAGAATAACGCATACTCTCTTTTGTCTGAATGGCATAGACATCTTCATTTTACTTTATATTGAGGTGACTTGTTAGTAGGATTTATCTTGGAGCCCTACATGGCTTTTAATTCATTTCAGTTTAGCAAGCATTTATTAACTATTGAATTAGGTGCTAAGATTACAAATATGAATGAAACTGGATTCCTGTTCTTAAGGCTTGCCGTTTAGGGGAAGGACATGAACAGAATACTTTTTTTTTTTTTTTTAGAGAGATTTTATTTTTCTGTCAGAGAGAGAGCACGAGCAAGGGGAGCAGCAGGCAGAGTAGAAGCAGGCCTCATGCTGAGAGAGGAGTCCAATGTGGAACTCGATCCCAGGACCATGGGATCATGACCTGAGCCACAGGCAGACGCTTAACCGACTGAGCCACTCAGGTGTCCCAGAATATTTCAATATAATATAGTAAGCATATAAGTATGCAAGAGGAGAGTTAATTAGCCCAGCCACAGGGAACCAGGAAAGCGCTCAGAGATTAGTATTCGTAAGGGCTAAATTGTAAGGAAACCGAAACTCCAAGAAAAGAATGACAGAGTTTACTATCACTGCTACTTCCACCACTGTATATTTACAAAACACTTAATATTTTTCAAAACTAAGAGAAAGGAAGTAATATAACTAAGATTACATGCTTTGTAAGTATTAGGGGGGAAAAAACACCTAGGTCTTCTGATTTAATCCAGAGCCTTTTCCATTACGTCATATTCCTTAGTGAAACCATGCCGATGCAGTCTTGTCCTCGAATCTATAGAAATGGAGGGGGAAATGCCTAAGAAAAGAGTCTCTCATAACTAAATCCAAGAGAATATCAACAGCTGAAAGGGATGTAATGGTAAAGAATGAACCAGTGGTGCTGTAACCAAAAAGACTACCATGCTTCCAGAATCTGATGAATCTTTTCCTCCATTGCCTGCTGGTTGATGTGTAGGACAGGAGAGTCGCTAGGGAAAAGTATGTAGGTATATAAATAATTGTCTTTCTGATCTCAAGACACTTGATGGTGGTTATCTTCAGAGAGGGGAAAGCAGTGGACATGGTTGGGAATCAGTGGTCTAGGAGTAGGAAATATTTTACTTTTTATTTTTATTTTGTGCTCTTCAGTACTGTTTAAGTTTTGTTACCTGATATGTTACTGTTTAGAAAAAAACATGTTAATAGGGATTTCTGTATAGTGGGATTATAGGCCACTTAAAATTTTTAAATTAAAATATCACGTGGTACATAAACTATACCAACAAGTTTCATCCGAAAAGTTACTACTAAGTACGTTGACAGGGATAGAGTGGATTTTCCATAGATCCACCTAGAAACTATTTTTATAGCATGCTTAGAACAGCAGTGGCACTATGAAACCAGTATTCCCTTATTTCTATGGAAAAGTGAATATTAATTTGTAGATAAGGATGCGGGATACTTCATTTTCCACAGTCTTAGAAAATCCCTATACTCACATTCATACATACAAGTACACATTTGCTCCTGGGGTAGGAAGCAGTTTTCCTGAGTGAAAAAGATGCTCTGGCAACGGTGTGACAAGAGTGGGAATCAGATTTGAATTGTTATATTAGTTGCTTTAGATAGGACTGTGCTGTGAGAGGGACTTTGAGGACCTTTACCCACCAAAAGCAGGGAAAAGCTAGCAGTGGTTGGTTGAATAACTGGTTTCTTTGTAATTTTTTTTTTTTAATTAGGGAACTCCTCACAATGGTCAGTTAGTGCTTATTATCATTCTAAAGCCATTTTAGTCTTCTAATGATGATATGCTTGTTATATAGTGAAATTGCAGTTTTATAAGATGCCAGAACAGCTGTGGTATATAATTTGCGCAGTGTTTATCCTATCCTTGGAAAAGATGGAGAATGCATGCCTGAACGAGGAATACACAGCCTTTCTGGAAAATTATAAAAATGCTAAAGGAATTTTTTTTTCATGTTGGCATTGTTGAAATGGGATTAATTTTTCTTAAAAAGGGCCAGAATACTCTGGATATAATACAAGTATTTGGTTAGTGTGTTTGTGGCCTGTGAGTAAAAGACCAAATACTGAGTGTTGGACTGAGACTATAAATCATCATCCTTGGCAGGAGCAAAGTTTGCTCTTTCTCCTGTTGTGTCTGGACAGTTACCAGGGCCTGTGGTGAACTTTGCAATCTAGTTCTCAAAGTCCCAGAGAATGCTAAAGCATTTACATGAAGTTGGGGTAGGAGTGATCTGATCTCACTTGTTGGTTGTTTAGTTTATTTTGTAATTTTTTATGGGTGACATTTTTATATTTCGGTGAATTATAAAACATGGTTAAATATGGGAAGGAAAAGGATTTTTATAATTTTTAATAACTTGTCTTTTGTAGTTCTTACTACTAAAAAAAAAATCAGTACCCATATGAAATTATGTATGGAGTACATTTGAGAACCAGAAATTTGCCTCTCCATCCCAGTTTCTGGGCATTCAGAATAGCTTGGTAGACTTTCCATTTATTGTGTTTCAGTGATTCTAACACACTTTTTTTCAGATTTAAGAAAAGTTCTAAAATAGTGATATGTCTTATAATCATTATTGGCCTGAATTAAAGTTGGATTACTTCAGAGAGGTTTTGCATTTTCCTCTACCAGTCATTGCACCTCTACCAACCTGAGACCATTTTAAATTAAATTCTCTAAGAGTTTGTTTTTAATCTCATTGGTAGTATGAATTCAGAGTACAAAGCAGTGTAAGAACTATCTTCGAGATAATATTCCGTCCAGTTGGTGCCTAGTACTTGAAAGGTAGAGACTTTCAAGTTTCCTTGCTATCTCTTTCTGCATGGTGGGTTTATTTTCCATTTATCCTTCTCTTCATTTGTAGCCTTTCTTTTCTTTCAGCTTTATAGGAGAAGTCTCCTGGTTTTTTCTTGTGATACATAAAAGAACAATGCATCTTATAGTAGATGGTGGCTTCGATTTGAGAAAAGACCCATCAGACACTTGGTTAGGCCTTTACTTAAGCATCCTACTTCAGAACTTGTTTACTCTTATGGTAGACACACTTCTAATACACAATGTCATTGTTACACACATATTTTTGTTCATTTCTCATCGGTGATCTTTAAACTTGAATTTGCATAAGAATCAATTGGGGAGTGAAAACTATTTCTGGGCCCAGAAGTTCTGTTTCTGTGGACCTGGGTGATGCCCTCTAATCTGCATTTTTAATAAATACCCTCAAGGTATTCATACCTACATGACTGAAGGACCACACTTAGAGAAAAACTAACTGCATACTCTATATCTAAGTGAATATTCACGGTTTCAGCTGCCATTTGTATTTATTGATGATTTCCAAATTTTTATGTTTAGTCTAAACCGTTTTTCTTGGATGCCAAATTCATCTATACAACTGACCTGGCTGTATTAAAGGCAGAATACTCTCTGACCCAGGCTACCTTAGTTCAAGTCCCAGCTCAGCCACTTAATAGTTGTGTGACCTTGGACAAAGTTAACTTCTCAGGTGCCTCATGTAAAATGAAATTTGAATACCTCAGAGGGTCGCCTTGATAATTCAGTGGATTCACACATATAAAGTTCTTTTACCAGAGTCTGGCACATGATAAACTCAATGTAAGTGTTAGCTGTTTTTATGTTGTTATTGTTCCACAAGCACCTCAAACATGTCTAAAACGAACCTTTTATACACCTCTACCACCCTCCATCTGTTTTCTCCTTTGACTACAGTTTTATTTAATTTCTCCCTATCACTGATTTTCCTCATCCAGGTCATACATTTTATGAATTCAGCATCCTATTTATCTCTAATTTGTCTTTTCTTTCTTTCTTTCTTTCTTTCTTTCTTTCTTTCTTTCTTTCTTTCTTTCTTTCTTTCTTCCTTTTAGAGAGAGAGAGAGCGCACGCATGCACAGTGGGGTGGAGAGAGGGAGAGAGAGAGAATCTCAAGCAGGCTCTACACCCAGCACAGAACCCAAGGGGGAGGCTCAATCTCACAACCCTGAGATCATGACCTGAGCTGAAATCAAGAGTCGGACGCTTAACTGACCAAGCCACCCAGGCGCCCCTTGTCCCCTCCTTTCTATTCCCACTTCTATTGCTTTGGTTCAGGTCTCTATCACCTCTCACGTAGGGTTTTGGAATAGCCTGCTAAATGGACTTCTGGCCTCTGGTTGTTTTTCTTCATTCAGATCTCACAGAAATCTTTATCAAAGGCAGTCTGATCCTGCTATTCGTCTGCTGGGTAGCTCTTATTGCCTACATGATAAAATCCAAACATGTGTGCCTGGCAGCTAGTTTTTGCCTCCTTGTTCTGCAGCACTCATTTGTAATCTTCCAGCTTTATATATTGCTTGTAGTAGATTCTCTCTTGCTTTTATAACTTTGCAAAAATAAGCAATATATAACATGGTGGTCAAAAGTGTGAGCTTTAGAGCCAGACTGCTTAAATCCAAATCCTGACTTTGCAACTTAACTAGTTGTGTGAACTTGGGCAAAACACTTTTTCTGTGCCACAGTTTCCTGATCTTTAAAATGGGAATAGTCATGCCTCATAGAGTTGTTATAAGGATTTTACCAAGTTAATTTACATAAGCGTTCCATAAATATAAAGTATCATTATTTTTATTATTACCATGCTGTTTTCTTTGACTGTACACTTTATCTTCTCCACTACCTATTCTCTCATTGTCTTTTGCCTATCAGATCCTATTCATTCATCTGTCATATCACCATTTAAGAACTACCTCCTCAGGGCACCTGGGCGGCTCAGTCGGTTAAGGGACCAGCTCTTGATTTTGGCTCAGGTCATGATCTCAGGGTCCTGGGATTAAGCCCCTAGTTGGGCTTTGTGCTCAGCGGGCAGTCTGTTTGAGGATTCTTTCTCTATCTCCCTCGGCCCTCCCCCGCACCACCACTTGCATGCTCTCTCTCTTTCTCTCAAGTGAATAAATAAATCCTTAAAGAGAAAAAAAAAAGAACTATCTTCTCCAGGAAGCCATCTCTGAAATTCCCACATTCTCTTATGATGATCCTCTGGGTTCCCATAGCACCCTTTTGTAGTATAATTAAACTTTGAATGCTTTAAGGACTACCAGTATTTTTCATATGTATTTTTCATCTCTGAATGGCCAGAGAATGAGACTTGATTGTTTTGTTGTTTCTTATTTGCTATAGATTAGGAAACCCAAAAGGGGAGGGATACTCTACTAGACAAGTAAACAGACAGCTCATAAGTGGACTGGAAAGCAGGAAATAGCACAAGGTGAAGAGACAGAAAATAAAATCTGTAAGTCTGGAACTTTCCAGTGAAGAGACAAACAGTCCAAAAAGTATCAGTGTGGTTCTCCAAGTATCGTAGTATATAATTAAAAAGCTATGATAATATCCGAAGTCATCCCAAAGATTAAATTGTGTAGAGTATACTTGGCCTAAAAGGAAGGAAAATAGCTTAAACATTTTAGAAATATTTCTTTTAAAACTAGTTGAAATAAATTTTGGCAATTAAATAGACAAGCTTTAGTTATTTATAATTGTCCAACAGCTCACCCCCCTAGGGCAGCCTGAGTAATCAGTGCACTCCTATAATTAATTCTAAATACTCAATGTACCCAATTTGTGTATGTGGATAGTGGCGGGGGGAGCAGGTAATAGGCTAAGAAAGTGAATTTGTGGCAATTAATATGAGCACTGTTAACTTTAAAATTCATTATTTGTTGACTCAAATTTCTAAATTCTTTATACATTTAATAACTTTGCCATCAACCTTTCTAAGGAGAAAGGTTAGAAACAGAGTTAAGTTCAACAGATAAATATAATAAACATTGTAAGAATGTTAAAACTCTTTCAAAATAACTGATTAAAAAGAAAGTTAGAACTTTCTGAAAAAATATTACCAGTAATATTTTAAAATCCTAAGATTTATGATTTACTTACTTAAGAAAAGTGATATTACAATAAGATATTATATGCAAAATATATACCAAGGTACAATATGTGATTATTTTTAAAACTTAAGACAGTATTTACAAAGTTGTTGGGTTTAACCATAACAAACATTAGCATAGAGAAGTAGGGAAAAGTTGTTGATCTAACAAATTAGTTTCAGGGAATTCATTTTATAATTTTTTTTTCTTTGATTAGGCCCTGAGGATACAATGCCCCTTTGCAGAACACAGCAGTTTGGACTGCAGGAACTTACAAAAGAAATAAACCCTCCCTGAGGGTTTATTGCCCTCCCTGAGTTTCTATTGATATAGGAGGCATAAGACCCTTAAAAATGAGATGTAAGTGCCCCAACACATATCCATATAAATTATCAGTATTGTACATCTTCAGCTGTTTTCTTCCTCTGCAGAACTCTAGTTAAGAGGAAACTATTTGCATGAAAATACGTGTTTCTTATTATAAAACTGATAATGTGTTTATTGTAAAGAATGTATAAGAAGGTTGAAATAAGAAAATGAAGGTTTCCTGTTGTTTATCTATTAACATTTTAATATACTTACTAGTCTTTTATATATGCTTATCTTTATCCCTTTTAAAATTTGGACTGTAATTATGTAATTTTATGTTCTTCTTTATTCACTTTATATTAAATCAGAAGCATTTTCTCATGAACTGAATATTCAAGATAAACTACAGGTAAAGATGATGGGGAGTCTAATCATTTAAGTAATCTCAGACATTGTAAAGTCTGAAACTTACTGGATTCAGATTCAGTAAGGAAAAAAATCTAAGTTTCTAATTAGATAAAATGTTCATAAGTCTAGATATTTCAAATTCAGCAATTGGTAAGTTTGCTTGGAAATCAGTTAGCTCTTATTGCATGGCATTGAGTTGAATTAACTGTGCACATACAATTAGATGCTCTGTTTTAATTTATAAAATGTTAAAGATTCACATTACTTTATATTCTTTAAAAAAAACCGTAAATATTGTTGTACTCATATAATCATATTTCTCCTATCCAGACTTATTTAAGATAATGAATGTGAGGGGAATGCACAAGAACACTTCCCCAAAGCCATTGGCTGGGAAAGAAAACGAGAGGGGCTGATTTTCCTGAGTTCTTGTATCCAGCAGGGCTCGAAAACTGGAGTTATAAAGGTCAGCCGGGCTTGGCTAGGATAGAGCCCTGAGGGCGCTGCCTTGCTCCTGCAAAGAAGGCAGGCAAACAACCCAGAGGCAGACCTGTGGAAATAGCCATCTGAGGAATGCCTGGGGCACACAGTGAGGAAATTATTCACTCTTAGAGCTGTCCCTGAGAGGCAGCTTCATGAGATACCTCTCCAGCGACAGAGCAGAGCAGGTGGGCACTATTTCCCTCTGCCACTCCTCAGCATAAACACAGAGCCAACTGCAGAGGGCAGCTCACCTCAACACTAGCTGCCTAGCCTGCTTGCAACAAGTCCAACACCTCTGTGCTCTGGCACAACAGCCTTTCTCAGTCAAATCTCCCTCAGTCCTAGAATGGTGAGACTCTCCCCCAGAAGATTAGCACAGGCCTCTGCCCACACCACATCCCTAAAGCCTGGAGTCTTCAAAGTCAGCAGGCGTGGCTTGGCTAGAGCCAGGAGGGCACTGCGCTGCTCCTGGAGAGAAGGCAGATAAATAAGCTGGAGGCAGACAGTGTGGAAACAGTGATCTGAGAAACACCTGGGACACACAGAGGGGAGATTATTTGCTCTTCTTGGAGTGCTTTCCTGAGAGCAGCAGGCACGGAGACCCCTCTCTAGGCACAAAGGAGCAGGCAGGCACCATTTCCCTCCCCACCCCTCAGAATAAACACAGAGACACCTGCCATAATCAGTACAGTGCCAACAATGACTGCCTAACCTGCTTATACCAAGTCCCACAACCCTGCATTTTGTTGGTACGGCCCTGCTTGATCAAGTTTGCCTCAGTGCCAGCGCAGTGGGCCCCTTCCCCAGAAGACCAGCAGAAACCCCTGCCCACATGACCAGCCAGAGAGTTCTGCAGGGCTTCATTTCTACCAGAAGTAGTATCAGGTCTCATATAACAAGTAGACCAGAGTACACCTAGTTGAAACATACCACATTCTGGCCAAGGACAAAACATTGCCCATTGCAGGCAAGGAGAGCCTCTGCAGACAACCGGCCTAAAGCATAGAGCAGCCAAAACACAGCAGCAGAGTACATGCAGCAAACACTAGAAACTTCCCCTGAAACACCAGGCCCTGGACACTATCTGACCTTTTCTTCATTAAGCCGTTACTCTTAGGAGCAGGAAACAGAACAGGCTTTTTTAACCAACAGGAGACGATGGAGACAGAGGAATTCATCTTGAAAGAACAAGATAAGGTCATGGCCAGAGATCTAAGTGAAACAGATAGAAGTAACATGCCTGATAGAGAATTTAAAGCAACAATCATAAGGATACTCTCTGGGCTTGATAAAAGAGTGGAAGATTTCGGGGGTGGGGGACCTTACTACAGAATTAAAAGAGTTAAAAAACAGTCAGAAATGAAAAATGCAATAACTGAAATTTGAAACAGACTTGATGCAGTGAGCACAAGGATGGAAGAAGCAGAGGAACGAGTAAGTGATATAGAAGATAAAATAATGGAAAATAATGAAGCTGAACAAAAGAGAGAACTGTGGAACACAAGAATAGACCTAGGGAATTCAGTGACTCCATCAAACATAATAACATTTATATTAAAGGAGTCCCAGAAGAAGAAGAGAGGCAAAAGGGGGCATAAAATTTATTTGAGGAAATAATAGCTGAAAAATTCCCTAATCTGAGGAAGGAAACACATCCAGATCCAGGAGATACAGAGAACTCCCCTCAAAATCAACAAAAGCAGGCCAACACCAAGACATAGTGTAATTAAATTTGCAAAGTATAAAGATAAAAAAAATCCTAAAAGCAGAAAGAAGTCCCTGACTTACAAGGGAAGACCCATAAGGCTAGCTGCAGATCTCTCAACAGAAACTTGCCAAACCAGAAGGGAGTGGCATGATATAGTCAATGTGCTGAATGGGAAAAATCTGCAGCCAAGAATACTCTATCCAGCAAAGCTATCATTCAAAGTAGAAGGAGAGATAAAGAGTGAGTTTCCCAGACAAACAAAAACTAAAGGAGTTCATGACCGCTAAACCAACCCTGCAAGAAATATTAAAGGGGACTCTTTGAGTGGAAAGGAAAGACCAAAAGTGAAAATGACTAGAAAGGAACAGAACAAATCTCTAGAAACAAAAACAAGTAATAAAATGGCATTAAATACATATATATCAGTAACTACTCTGAATGTAAATGGACTAAATGCTCCAACCAAAAGACATAGGGTGTCAGAATGGATAAAAAAAAACAAAGCCCATCTATATGGTGCCTACAAGAGACTCATCATAGACCTGAAGACACTTGCAGATTGAAAGCGAGGGGATGGAGAAGCATTATATCATGCAAACGGATATCAAAAAAAAAGCTGGAATAGTAATACTTCTATTAGACAAACTAAATTTTAAACCAAAGACTAACAAGAGATGAAGGGCACTATGTCATAATAAAAGGGACTATCCAACAAGAAGATCTAACAATTGTAAATATTTATTCCCCTAACATGGAAGCACTCAAATATATAAAACAATTAATAACAAAAATAAAGGAACTAATTGATAATAATACAATAATAGTAGGGGACTTTAACACCCCACTGAAATCAACAGACAGATCATCTAAGCAGAAAATCAACAATGGCTTTGAAGACACAGTGGACCAGATGGACTTAACAGATGTATTCAGAACATTCCATCGTAAAGCAGCAGAATACACATTTTTTTTTTTCAAGTCCAGAATAGATTACATACTAGGTCACAAATCAGGCCTCAACAAGTACAAAAAGATTGAGATCATCTCATATTTTCTGATCACAATGCTATGAAACTAGAATTCAACCACAATAAAAAATCTGGAAAGACCACAGATACGTGGAGGTTAAACAACATGCTACTAAGCAATGAATGGGTCTACCGGTAAATGAAAGAAGAAATTAAAAACAAAACAAAACAAAAAAACATGGAAACAAATGAAAATGAAAACACAATGTTCCAAAACCTTTGGGATTCAGCAAAAGCAGTCCCAGGAGGAAGGTATATAGCAATACAGGCCTACCTCACAAAGCAAGAGAAATCTCAAACAACCTAACTTTACACCTAAAGAAGCTAGAAAAAGAACAACAAATGAAACCTTAAAGGCAGCAGAAGAAGGGACATAATAAACATTAAAGCAGAAGTAAATGATATGGAAACTGAAAAAATAATAGAACAGATCAATGAAACCAGAAGCTAGTTCTTTGAGAGATTAGTAAAATTGATAAACCCTAGCCAGACTTATCAAAAAGAAAAGAGAAAGGACCCAAATAAATAAAATCACAAATGAGAGAGGAGAAGTAACAGCCAACACCACAGAAATACAATTATAAGAGAATATTATGAAAAACTATATGCCAACAAATTGGACAACCTAGAAGAAATGGACAAATTCCTACAAACTCATAAATTGAAACATGAAGAAATAGAAACTTGAATAGACCAATAACCAGCAAAGAAATTGAATCAGTAAGAAAAATATCTCCCAACAAAAGTCGAGGGCCAGATGCCTTCATAGGTGAATTCTACCAAGCATTTAAAGAAGAGTTAATACCTATTCTCAAACTATTCCAAAAAATAGAAATAGAAGGAAAACTTCCAAACTCATTCTACGAGGCCAACATTACCCTGATATCAAAACCAGATAAAGACTCCACTAAAAAAGAGAACTACGGGCCAATATCCCTGATGAACATGGGTGCAGAAATTCTCAATAAAATACTATCAAATCAAATCCAACAGTATGTTAAATGTATCACTCACCACGATCAAGTTTGATTTATTCCTGGGCTGCAGAGGTGGCTCAATATTTGCAAATCAATCAACATGATACACCACATTAAAGAACAAAGGATAAGAACCATATATTTTCCCAAGAGATGCAGAAAAAGCATTTGATAAAGTACAACATCTATTCATGATAAAAACCTCTGAAAGAGTAGGTTTAGAGGAAACATACCCCAACATATTAAAGTCATATATGAAAAACCCATAGCTAATATCATCCTCAATGGGGAAAACTTGAGAGCTTTTCCTTTATGGTCAGGAGCAAGACAGGAATGTCCACTCTCACCACTGTTATTTATCATAGTATTAGAAGTCCTAGCCTCAGCAGTCAGACAACATGAAGAAATAAAAGGCATCCAGATCAGCAATGAGGAAGTCAAACTTTCACTATTTACAGATGACATAATACTCTATATAAAAAATCCAAAGACTCCACCAAAAAATTACCAGAACTGATACATGAGTTCAGTAAAGTCAGGATACTAAATCAATGTACAGAAATCTGTTGCATTTCTATACACCAATAATGAAGCAGCAGAAAGAGAAATCAAGGAATCAGTCCCATTTAAAATTGTATCAAAAACCATAAGATGCCTAGGAATAAACCTAACCAAAGAGGTAAAATATCTGTACTCTGAAAACTATAAAACACTGATGAAAGAAACTGAAGAAGATACAAAGAAGTGGAAAGACATTCCATGGTTGTGGATTGGAAGAACGAATATTGTTAAAATGTCTCTATTACCCAAAGAATCTGCACATTTAATGCAATCTCTTAACAAAATACCAACAGCATTTTTCACAGAGCTAGAACAAACAATCCTACAACGTGTGTGGAACCACAAAAGACCCCGAATAGCCAAAGCGATCTTGAAAAACAAAAGCAAAGCTGGAGGCATCACAATTCTGGTTTCAAGCTGTATTACAAAGCTATAGCGATCAAAACAGTATGGTACTGGCACAAAAATAGACACATAGACCAATGGAACAGAATAGAAAACTCAGAAATGAACCCACAACTATATGGTCAGTTAATATTCAACAAAGCAGGAAAGAATATCCAATGGAAAAAAGACAGTCTCTTCAACAAATGGTGTTGGGAAGACTGGACCACTTTCTTACACCAAACACAAAAATAAATTCAAAATGGATTAAAGACCTAAATGTGAGACAGGAAACCATTAAAATCCTAGAGGAGAACACAGGCAGTAACTTCTTTGACATCGGCTGTAACAACTCCTTTCTAGACATGTCTCCTGAGGCAGGAGAGACAAAAGCAAAAATAAACTATTGGGACTTCATCAAAATAGAAAGCATTTTTCTTGTTCTTGTCTCTTTTTTTCCCTTTGTTCATCTCTTGTTTCTTAAATTCCACTTGAGTGAAATCATATGGTATTTGTCTTTCTCTGACTTATTTCACTTAGCGTTATACTCTCTAGCTCCATCCACGTTGTTGCAAATGGCAACATTTTATTCTTTTTTTATAGCCCAAGAATTGTTCATTGTATGTATATATACCACTCTTCTTTATCCATCCGTCAATGGACATTTGAGCTGTTTCCATAATTTGGCTATTAGTAATAATATGCTATAATCACTGGGGTTAATGTATCCCTTCAAATCAGTATTTTTGTATCCTTTGGGTAAATACTTCTTAGTGCAATTGCTGGATCGTAGGGTAGTTCTGTTTTTAACTTTTCGAGGAACTTATATACTGATTTCCACGGTGACTGCACCAGTTTGCATTCCCACCAACAGTGTACAAGGGTTTCCCTTTCTTGCCATCCCCATCCTTGCCAACAACACCTCTTATGTTGTTGATTTTAGCCATTTTGACAGGTATGAGGTGATAGTTCATTGTAGTTTTGATTCGTATATTGTAGTTTTGATTTGTATATCCCTGATGATCAGTGATGTTGAACATCTTTTCATGTGTCTGTTGGCCATTAGGACGTCTTTGAAAAATGTCTATTCATGTCTTCTACACATGTTTCAATTGGATTATTTGTTTTGGGGGTGTTGCATTTTATAAGTTCTTTATATTATTTTGGATACTAACCCTTTATCAGATATGTCATTTGTAAATATCTTCTCCCATTCTGTAGGTTGCCCTTTAGTTTTGTGGATTGTTTCCTTTGCCATGCAGAAGCTTTTTATTTTGATGAAATCAAAGAGATTGCAGACTACTTGACAGGAAAAGCCATGCCTTGGGTGTTTCTTATTTCTACAGGGTATAGCATATGAGAGGTTGATAACTATTTACTTGCCTCACTTTGACCCCATTGTTACCAGTTTCTCCTGCTTTTTCCTCCCACTTCTTTGATCTCCTTTGAAATATTTTATTCCTTCATTTGCCTGCTAAATGTTAGTGGTCTTTAGCATTCTGAGCCCTACCTTTTTCTCTCCTAAGTCTGTAATTCTTACCCTCTTAAAATTTTCCCTAAATGTGTCTGTGGGGCACCACAATGGATAGGTAACAGTAGCTCTCTAATGAACAAAGGCATTGAATCTCAGCCACCTCTTTCCGTGCATACACACACACTGAAAATTGCTAATCTTTATACTCTCCTTGGGTGATCTAATTCATAACCAAATTTATATCTCTAGATCTGGCATAGCCTGCTTACCTAAACACTGACCGATATTTCAGTCTGATTGCTGAATAGCTTTGTCTCCAGCATCTCAAACTTGACATATCTAAAATAGAATTCATTGTTTTCCATTAGACTTGTATCTCCTTTTATATTAGTTATTTCCCTGAATGCCACTGCCATCTCTTTACTTGCCCAAGTGAAAATTTTGGGAGCATTTTTGATTCTTCCCTCTCCCCCATTTCCCCATTTCTCATATCTAGTTGGTTCCTAAGTCCTTTCGAGTATATCTTCTCAGTATCTTTCTTGTTCATCTCATCTACTCCAGTCTTAATTCAGGCCTATATTTGTCCTTGTCTTAATTACTTCAGTAACCTCTTTGTCCCTCTGTTAATAATTTCTTCCCCCTCCAATCTATCTATCTCATAGCTATCTGAATAACCTTGTCAGAATGTAAAATGATCATGTTATTTCCCTTTATATCCTTCATTAGCTCCCCATCGCCTGATCCTATGGAAGACAGACTCTCAGTGTGATGTACAAAGTCCTTTATGATTTGGCCCTTACATACCTTTTTAGCCATCTCTTAGTGCCAACATTTATTCACTGTGCTCCAGTCAAATTCACTAGGGTCTGTCATGTCCCTCAATGATTTTACATTCTATCTCCACTAAATAAATCTTTCCAAATTTTGTGTTCCTGTTAAGCCTCTTGTTTGCTTGTTTTGGTCTCTGTCTTTCATATCTTTCCTCAATGTCTGGTAAGGCTTGATTAAACAACTTAAATCTCAGAGTCAGGAACTGGAAAACTGATTGGAAACTCCAAATCCATCCAATCCATTTATTTTATCATCTTTAGTATCTTTGTTAACTTGGACTAGTCATATTCCCTTCATCAGGATATTCCCATCTCCACTTGGATATAATCTAGACTACCAATGTTCTGAGAACTGAATGTTCCTGCCTTGAGTCTGGTGCCACCCTCACCTATGCTGAGAATCCCTCTTCAGAGATCCTCTGTAGTTCCCTTGTAGAAAAACCAAAACAAAAGTTCCAGTCTTCTTCCCAGATGGAGGTAAAGCAGTCTTCTGGCTTCATAGAGAGACAAAGGGAGTTTGGGCATACAACTTACTAACCTAAACTTTCATACTGTTTTCTAGTGTTTGGCACTATCTTAACTCTTACTTACAGAGGTGCAGCTATGTCCTAAGCCATTTGGAGGTTCTGCAGAGTAAACTTAAAAATCACTTTTCTTACTTGGGTTAGGAGACTGCCTTTTTTGCATTAGCTCAATCTGTTACCATTTGTACATCTGTTTTCTATTTTTCCAGAGTTTTGTTGTCCTTGCAGGTTGATACCTTTTTTTAAAAAAGTGTTTTAGTATTATTTTAGTGTGTTTCCAAAAGGGAGCAAAAGTTAGTGTGTATGTCCACTCTGGCATATTTACCTAAACTCCTCTTTCAAAACTCTTTGTAATTCTAAATTATTTCTGGCTTTACTTATTTCTCCATCAATCAGGAAGAGTTAGATAATCTCTCTTTTGTATTCCCATGGCACTCTGTGTATGCTTTTGTTATGGAACTGATCCCATTGAGTCATATCTTGTTTTTAACTGTCTCCCCTACCGCATAATTGTTATGCAACCAATCTACAGAATTTTTTCATCTGGGAAAACTGAGTCTCTCTAACTCCCCATTTACCCTTCCCCTCAGCCACCATTCTACTTCCTGTTTCTATGAACTGGACTACTCCAGATACCGCTTATAAGAGAATCATATATTATTTTGTCTTTTTGGTTGGCATATTTCACTTAGCGTGATGTCCTCAGTGTTTATCCATGTTTCAGTGTGTGTCAAAATTTCTTTTTTTGTAAGGCCGAATTATATTTCATTGTATGTATATACATTTTGTTTATCTGTTGATGGATATTTGGGTGGCTTCCACCTTTCAACTATTGTGAATGATGCCATTATGAGCATGGATGTACAGATATTTTCTCAAGAGACCCTGCTTTCAGTTCTTTTGGATATACCCAGAAGTGTCATTGTCTTTTGAGGCTTTTGACATTTCTGGGGCGCCCGGGTGGCTCAGTGGGTTAAAGCCTCTGCCTTTGGCTCAGGTCATGATCTCAGGGTCCTGGGGTCGAGCCCCTCGTCCATTGGGCTCTCTGCTCAGCAGGGAGCCTGCTTCCCCCTCTGTCTCTGCCTACCTCTCTGCCTACTTGTGATCTCTCTCTCTCTGTCAAATAAATAAATAAAATCTTAAAAAAAAAAAAAAGACTTGACATTTCTTAAGGAAAACAGTTTCCCCTTCTATAAAAAATAGAATGTTTTTCATTTGGGGCTTTAATGAAGTTTTCTTATGTTGCAATTCAGGTTATACATTCCTGGACATAATACTGCTTAAGTGACATGTCTTTTTCAGGGTTTCACATACAGAGGCACATGATGTCCATCTTACCTCTTAGGGGTGATATTAATTTTAATCATCCAATTCAAGTGTTACTCTGTTTCTTTCATATAGTTACTCCTATTTTTTCTTGAAACTTATAAGCAATCTGTGAAAGATACTTGAAGACCATGCATATATCCCACTCCTCATGAAAATTTCTACCCTTGGATTTAGTATTAATGCTAAATAAATCTTTACTATGATGGCTGCAAAGTGATGATTTTTCAAATCCAGTAAGGGCTATTCTTAAAAAAGATTTTATTTATTTATTTGAGAGAAAGAGAGCACAGAGGGAGAGAGGGAGAAGCAGGTTCTCCACTGAGCAGAGAGCCCAGTGCAGGACTCGATCCCAGGACTCATGACCTGAGCCAAAGGCAGTCACTTAACTGACTGAGCCACCCAGGGCTTACTGCACCCAGTAAGGGCTATTTTTAAGTTAATTATTAATTGTGTTAAATAGAGCAATTTGAATGTCAAGTGGCCAATATATTAAATGTAAGATTTGTTGCTACTGTTAATACATTATACATGATAATCATTGAAACATAATGATTATGCTGCTTCCGAGTTTTTGGAATGTAATAGTTATGGTATTCCTATAAAGTCATTGCATATTTTTAAAAGTTAAATATATAGTGTGCTTTTCTTTCTTTCTTTCTTTTTTTTTTTTTTTTGAGAAGGAGAGAGAGTGTGAGCCTGTGTGTGAGCAGTGTGGTGGGGCTTGGAGGGCCAGAGGGAGAGAGAGAATCTCGAGCACTGGGCTCAATCCCATGACCCTGAGATCATGACCTGAGCCAAAACTGAGAGTAGGATGCTCAACCGACTGAGCCACCCAGGTGCCCCTAAAGATTTCACTTTTAAGAAATCTCTGCACCCAACATGGGGCTTGAACTCACAACCCTGAGATCAACAGTCACATGCTCTACCAACTGAGCCAGCCAGACACCCCTATAGTGTGCTTTTCTTACTTTCAGTTTACAGATTGTTTACCAGGTACTCTATTGTCTGAATCCTGCTAGTGAACTCTGTATTTAATTAACGAGTAACCAAATAATACTCATTTTCTGCTGTTGAAAAAGAACAAACTTTACAATGTGGAGTAGCTTTGAGAACTTTAGCTGAATGGAAAGATAAACTCTCTTTCCTTTTTAAAGCATAAATCTCATTCTATGTATGTAATTAAAACTGGTTGGTCTAAAGCATTTAGCATCTCTTAAATATGTCTGAAGTTGTTACATTTTCAAGCAACATGGCAGATTAGATGTTCAGAGAAACCTCCTCTGGTAAAGAACACAGAAATGCTGTATAAAATATTAAAACAACTTTTGAAAGGCATGGCTGAGTTGGAAGCGAAGTAAGGGGGGGAATAGGAGGCTGTATGTAATGAGAAAGCCCAGTTCCACAGGGTTAAGTGAGCCCTAGAACCAATTTTATCCCTGAGAACACCTTCTGTGATCCTTCATGGCCCAGAACCTGGGCATTAAGGAGGTATTTCTGCTTGCATGGGGCAAGGGACAAATTCTGATGGGCATGCTCTTAAGTTTAGACACGGCAGTGTAGAAAGCTGGGATCTGAAAAGGATAAACCTATTAATGATAGGAAAATAACCTGCTCTTCAGAATGACACTGTTTGTTTTATCCTTGGCTTTGGACGAAGTGGACAAAAGAATCTCTCCTCATCACAAGTCTGTTCTCATGTGGGTTTGGACTTGAAATTCATACTGCAAAAAAAAAAAAAAAAAATCTCAATATAGAAGTTATTTAATGGTGCCTTGGGTTTGGGGTGCCATAAGGACCTAGCAGAAACAAATAGAAATCTTCTCTGAAGAAAATTGCTTTAAATACTGGCTTTGAAGTATTTCCCAAGTTAAAGGTCCAAGCATATACATTTATTAGAAACTATTCTTGGGATTAATACATGTGGAAGGGAGAGGAAGGAAGCACTGTTAGGCAGAGAAGTCCAGCTTCAGTGAAGACCCAACAAAGGTTTCACTGCTACTACAGGGAGCTCTGGAGATGGGGTGATCCTTCGTTGTTGACTTTAGTTGGGGCAAGAGGGTCAGGCATTTTTACCCTTATTGGATGTGGGCTGCCCCTGGAAGGAGCTTTGACCTTAGATGAGACAGTATTCTCTAGACAAAGCAATCCCCAAAGAGGACCAGCAGCCAAGAGCCACTTTCTGGCAGAATTCCCAGGAACTGTGGGAAAAGTTGACATTCCTGAAAGGAAATCCAGGCAGTGCATCATAATGTCCACCACAATGAGCAAAGAAAACTTGTAGGTGAACATAGCAAGCATTGACTTTATAAATCAAAGCAATATTGTCTAATTTGTGTGGTTAAAATAAAAATAAAACTAAAAATTTCGGAACCATAGTATATGAGTCTGGAGGGGAGTGATGGGAATTAAAGCCTTCTAGGATCTGTGTTCTATGATAGAATACTATACAAAAGTGAAAATGAATACCATATAGCTTCATGTTCCAACATAAATGCCAAGATACTTTGAATGAAAAAAGTATGGTTCCACTTGTACAAAGTTTAAAAACCATCAACACCAAACAGTATATTGGTAAGGATACATACGAATATGACAAAACTTAATAGGCATTAAACTGAGTAACACAAAATTCAATGCAAGAAATAGGGAAGGCCCACAGAGGGCTTCAACAGCACTATCACACTATTTCTTAATGTAGGTGCAGATACAGAAATTTGTTTTGTTATAATTCCTTTTACTATACATGTATGTATTATGTATATGGTAAATTATTTTTTAACTCTATTAAGGTATTAAGAAGAAAAGAATCTGCTGATCTTGGTGACCAGAACATGCTAAAGTTATCTCCCAAATTAGAATTCAGCTGTGCTAATCTGGATCTAGTCCATTCTACTGAGATTTAATCAGAAATAAGTTATCCATTATATGATTGAGTCATCTCCATTTGATTTATCAATTTTGCCCTCAATTAGGGGATGGGGTTACTCTTTTACAGGCTTTTCAGATACAGGGATGAAATTTGAAGTTTGAAAATGATCCCAAATTCTGCAGCAAGTTTTCGTGAGACGAATTCAATATGTAATATAATAGTTATCACCGTCAATATTCAATGCAACCTCTATATTAATAAATACAGAAGCTCTACTTTTTTCTCCCAAAATCTGTGTAATCCGTAAGAATCAGAGAAAGCAGCTTTGAATTCAGCATGAAGATAGTGAGCTCTGTCTCTCTGGAGACATATAGCAGAGCTTAGATGACTTGTTAAAGATAGCGTGAGAATAAGTTTGTGAAATCACATCTAGAGAATAGGTGGCCTCTAAGGTGCTCTTAGGGTTTACTAAGATTACATGATTCTATGCTTGATTCAGTGTTTCTTATGTCCCATTTTTCTCCAGAAGGGATTTTCTTGGTGACGCTCCATTAGGGTAGTTTCTGCTTAGATAAATATAAATCAACCAGAGTTCTGAAGAGAGAGTATTTTTCTCTAGCTCCATGGATTTTGGAGAGCAGGAAACTTGAGCTGTGTGATTAGTAATTAGTGTCTCTGGACTTTGGCTCCTACATCTATAAAATAAGAAGATTGCAGCTGATCTAAATTTTAAATGGATATATGAAATTTCCCTGTCAATTCTAGAACTCCCAAATATTTATGACTTATACAGATCTATGGTACCATGGACTTCTCAAACATTTTGAATATAGTCACCATTGTTTCAAACTAAATAACTTGAAATATATCCTTTGTCACCTCTTAATACTTTTTGGAGGAAAGTATAAGATAATGTTTTTTTTTAAAAAAACAGACTCTAGGGGCACCTGGGTGGCTCAGTTGGTTAAGCATCTGCCTTTGGCTGAGGTCATCTCAGGATCCTGGAATCGAGCCCCATGTCAGTTCCGTGGTCAGTGGGGAGTCTGCTTCAGCCACTCCCCGCCCCCATGCTCGCTCTCTCTCAAATAAATAAATAAAATCTTAAAAAAAAAAGACACTATTTCACTGTATTCTAAAGTTACCTGAATTTGATTATACCTTTAACTAACCTTCAGATTAGTTATTTATATGTCCCTGTATTTGCGTCCCTGTAATTCAAATGTGTCGTATTTTTTAAATTTTACAATGCTATAGTTTTTTCAATGACACTTAAATTCTTTTTTTTTTATTATGTTAGTCGCCATACAGTACATCATTAGTTTTTTTTTTTTTTTAAAGATTTTGTTTATTTATTTGACAGAGAGAGAGAGATCACAAGTAGGCAGAGAGGCAGGCAGAGAGAGAGGGGAAGCAGGCTCCCCGCCGAGCAGAGAGCCCGATGCGGGGCTCGATTCCAGGACCCTGAGATCATGACCTGAGCCGAAAACAGAGGCTTTAACCCACTGAGCCACCCAGGCGCCCCAGTACATCATTAGTTTTTGATGTAGCATTCCGTAATTCATCATTTGCGTATAATACCAAGTGCTCCATGCAGTACATGCCCTCCTTACCATTACTGGGCCTAACCCATCCCCGTCCCCTGTAAAACCCTCAGTTTGTTTCTTCAGAGCCCACAGTCTCTCATGGTTCATCTTCCCCTCCCAATATGCCCTCCTTCATTTTTCCCTTTCTTCTCCTAATGTCCTCCATGCTATTCCTTATGTTCCACAAATAAGTGAAACCGTATGATAATTGACTTTCTCTGCTTGACTTACTTCACTCAACATAATCTCCTCCAGTCCCATCCATGTCGTTGCAAAAGCTGGGTATTCATCTTTTCTGATGGCCTAGTAATATTCCCATGGACCATATCTTCTTTATCCATTCATCTATTGAAGGGCATCTCAGCTCTTTCCACAGTTTGGCTATTGTGGACATTGCTGCTATGAACATTGGGGTGCATATGGCCTTTCTTTTCACTACATCTGTATCTTTAGGGTAAATACCCACTATGCAATTGCCAGGTCATAGGGTAGCTCTATTTTTAATTTTTTGAGGAAACTCCACACTGTTTTCCAAAGTGGCTGCACCAACTTGCATTCCCACCAACAGTGTAAGAGGGTTCCCCTTTCTCCACAATCTCACCAACATTTGTTGTTTCTTGTCTTGTCAATTTTTGCCATTCTAACTGGTGTGAAGTGGTATCTCATTGTGGTTTTGATTTGAATTTCCCTGATGGCTAATGATGATGAACATTTTTTCATGTGTCTGTTAGCCATTTGTATGTCTTCTTTTAAGAAGTGTCTGTTCATGTCTTCTGTCCCTTTTTTTTTTTTTTTAAAGATTTTATTTATTTATTTGACAGAGAGAGAGAGGGAACACAAGTAGGCAGAGAGGCAGGCAGAGAGAGAGGGGGAAGCAGGCTCCCCGCTGAGCAGACAGCCCGATGCAGGGCTTGATCCCAGCACCCTGAGATCATGATCTGAGCTGAAGGCAGAGGCTTTAACCCACTGAGCCACCCAGGCGCCCCGTCTTCTGTCCCTTTTTTGACCTGATTATTTATTTTTGGGGGATTGAGTTTGAGAAGTTCTTTATAGATCTTGGATATCAGCCCTTTGTCTGTAGTGTCATTTGCAAATATCTTCTCCCATTATCTGGGTTGCTTCTTTGTTTTGTTGACTGTTTCTTTTGTTGTGCAGAAGCTTTTTATCTTGATGAAGTCCCAGAAGTTCATTTTTGCTTTTGTTTCCCTTGCCTTTGGAGACGAATGACACTTTAATTCTTAACTCTATAGCATTATTCTTTCATTTTTAATATAAACTATTTTTTTAAATTTTATTTTATTTTTTCAGTGTTCCAAGATTCATTGTTTATGTACCACACCCAGTGCTCCATGCAATACGTGCCATTTTTAATATAAACTATTAAGGAAATATTTTACAGTATTTTAAGTAAAAATGCTAATATTTGGGTCAGAAACTAATGTAAATACATATAAATTATGTATAAAGCATGATTTTAGTTTTATTCTCCCATTTGATTATGCTGGGACATTTTTAATTATTTTAAATTATTGCATACAGGATAGCACATTAATAATATCCTATTTAATTTATTAAACTTAAGAAATTACTAAAGGTCAATTATAGGGGGAAAATAAATGAAGGTATGGTTACATAATTGCTTCACATCTTATCAAGTAGGAAACTCTAAATTGCAAATAACTTTATTATGTCCTCTAAATAGCATAAACCTTAAAGCATTTGTTGTTATGTCCTTGTCACTATTCCTGTGTTTCATTCACTGTGCAACAAAGGTGTGAGTTGCAGTCAATGTATTAGTTTGCTAGGGCTTCCAAAACAAATACCACAGACTGGGTGTCTTAAACAACAGAAATTTATTTCTCACAGTTCTGGATGCTACAAGTCCAAGCTCAAGATGTCAGTAGATTGGTTTCTTCTAAGGACTCTCTCCTTGGCTTGCAGATGGTTGTCTTCCCACGGTGTCTTCACTTGGTCTTTTCCTGATCCCTGACACACATTCCCGGTGCATAATTTGTTTGTCCAAATTTCCTCTTTTTCCAAGGATACCAGTTAAATTGGATTGGAGCCCATCCTAAGAGTTTCGTTTAAACTTAATCACTTTTTTAAGGCCCTATCTCCAAACACAGTCAGTCTAAAATACTGGAAGTTAGAGCTTCAACATACGAATTTTGGGGGAATAATGAATTCAGTCAGTGGAATTGTATGTAATGTACTTTCCTGCCACAGAAGTTTTTAAGAATGAAAATTATTGATTCTGTGCAAATGACTTGCATGATGGGTACAGTTGTTTGCACTGTGACTTCTGGCAAGTTAGCTCACAGTATGGATGACATGACACAGTTTATGAGTCCTGGATGATTTTAAGCCAGGTAATTGCAAAAGGACATCCTAATTTGAATAAAATTTCTCTGTCTTTTGCCAGTTTCTCTTCCTCTACTTGCCCTTTTAGTATGGGGCCTTTGGAACTGTCTTCAGCTCTTGTATTATACCATCATTGATCTCTTCCTTTTCAAAATCAGTTGACTTTTTTTAATCTAAACTCCCTCCTTGAAACAGCCTTCTCTATTTCTTTTTTTTTTAAGATTTTATTTATTTATTTGAGTGAGAGAGAGTGAGAGAGAGCATGAGAGGGGTGAGAGTCAGAGGAAGAAGCAGACTCCCCCCCCCCTCCCCCGAGCAGGAAGCCTAATGAGGGACTAGATCCCAGGACTCCGGGATCATGACCTGGGCTGAAGGCAGTTGCTTAACCAACTGAGCCACCCAGGCACCCCTCCTCTCTTTATTTCTAACATCACACTTTTCTGGTTCTTTTCTGTCACAGGTTTCTCTTTCTCTTGTTTTCCTTCCTTATCTGAAATCTTTTCTATTTATACTGTTCCTTTTAGGTGACTTCTGTTCTCTGTGGTTTTCTATACCATCCATATGCTGACAATGCCATTCTTTCTATTTCTATACTAGATCTCTCCTCCAAGCTTTAGACTCTTCTATCAAACTGCCTATTTCATATCTTAACTTGGATGTCTCACACTTAGACTGGTTTTTGACTCATATCAGTACTATGTGAGTAGTAGCCATGGTGTTTGTTTTTTTAATAAATATCATCTACCCAGTTATTTAAGCTGGAAAACTTGATTTCTCCCTTTTCTTCTCTTAATCTTCAAGATACATCTTGCTTCTATACACTCTCTTCATCTCCATTGTCACCACCCTAATCTAAATGCAGCATCATCTCACACCTGGCTACCTGCAAATGTCCCCAAACTATGGGCTGTTAAATATAGTGATTAAGAACCCAGGTTTTGGAATGGAACTGGCTAGGTAATTCCTGGTTCCACCACTTGCAAGTTGTATGACCTTGAGTAACCTCTCTGCCTCTAATTCTTCATTTACAAAATGAGAATAATAATAATAATAATAATAATAATAATAATAATAGAGCAGTATAGGAAACAGAGAGTACTCTATTCCTAGAACCCATTGTAGTATCTCTAACTGTCTCCTAATGCTGTCTCCCTAACAATCCTATGGGATTATGCAGAGATGATGGCAAAGTCGGCCATCTAGCCGGAATAGTTGCTGGTTGTTAAAAAGGACCATTTTGGAACAATTGTTTTCCTCAAGAACAAGTAAAAATGCTTTGCAGTACAGTATTTATGTCTAGCACAGGTTTTTTTTGGGGGGGGGCGTATTTCTTTTTGCAGTGGCTCCTTAGTTGCAGCCCACAAAGGTGTCTTAATTTTATGTACTATAGAGAAAAATGGATCATTTCCCTGTTGTTTACAAGCTGTCAGTAATGGTTCTAGTTATAACTTGAGTTTCCCTAAGCTTTACTAGGCCCACATTTAAGGCCCACATTTCACAGCCTTTTGCCTCCACTTGCAAATCCTCTGAAATGCTCCACAGGATTTTCTAAGGTCTTTTCAATGACCTATACAGCTAGGCTCCACACCAGATTGTTCAGAGTCCTTGGGGGTTGGGGCTTCTCTACTTTGAGAAATTTTTTCTCTAGAAATTTCTGTCATACATGCCCATAAATATGTCCCTTCCAGCTGTGTTCTCTCTCTCTTTCTCTCGCTGAACGGTACTATCCATTGCACCAGAGCCCTCAAAATGTCAAGACTGTGTTAGTGATCTCTAGCAATTTTCCTCTTTATTGGAATATAACATTCCACACAAGGCAGGACAGCTAATGCCCCAACCTTTTATAGAAATATTGGTGAAGTATTTCTCAGTTTTTACTTAATAGCCCTCCCCCTTCCCCACACCCATGTGTGAGTCCATGGGACTGGGTCAGAGATGAATTAGAATGACCATGACTGTGCTTTACTCAAAATTTTACTCATCCCTTCCTCCATCAAGTAAGGCTTTGACTTTTGGATCAAGCTTTCTCTACTTTCATCTTCCTTCAGAGTGAGTTTTTCTCCTAGAATGCCACAGTTCTTTATGGAATTAAACTTCTACTGGGTTTATGCACTTGTTTGTAACACAGACTAGATCGTAAGGATTAAGCTGGGACCTCTATTACAGTGACATCCACTGAGCATCATGACGTGTCTTCTCTCATTTCTATACTGTTTTCTTTTCTTTTTCTTCACCTACCAGTGGGTTGTTATTGTGCTTATCCCCACTTTAAGATGTGTTTACATATTTAATTAAACTTTAGTCTAATTTTTAATTTATTGTCATCTTCTAAGTAGTCATCTACATTAAAAACCTCAAATTTAAATTTATTTTTTAACTGGTACAAAATCTAGTTTGTGAAATAAATATTATATTCGGTAAAGAGGAAGCAGAGTCCTCCCGAGGACCTCAGGGTATAGTGACTAGTGGCAAAATTTCACTCTTTATTATTGGAGAAGCTCACCAGGAGCCAAAAACTGAGATATCTTGAGTAATTCCAAGGTTCTTGGGATAGCTTCAGCTACATACCCTCTTTCTAAAGATGTACAACCATATTCAGAACTTCTGTATTTTGGGATCCTACCTCTATTTCATTGTGAGCCAGCTGTGACTAACTTTGCTTTCTTGTTTTTTGAGGGAATGGCAACTTAGATAGATGCAATCTCCCATGGGGAGCACACAGTATCTGAGCAGCAGCAACCCGGAGGGATGGAGACATGGTCAGTAAATGGTAGCTGATACTAATAACAGTAGCAAAAAATGATTGCTTCTCAAGAGCAAAGAGCATCAAATATTCGAGCAAAGCTTCCTAGGCTATTTAACTTTTATTTATTTTATTAAAAATTTATTTATTTATTTTAGAGGCAGAGAGTGTGTGTGTGAGCTTGGGGAGGGACAGAAGGGGAAGGAGAGGGAAAGAATCTCAAGCAGTCTTCCTGCTGAGCATGGAGCCCAATGCAGGGCTGTATCTCATGACCCTGAGATCACGACCTGAGCCGAAATCAAGAGTTGTTCGCTTAACTGAGCCACCCAGGTGCCCCTTTTCTAAAGTATTTAAGTTACAGAAAGGACAACAAATGATTTGGGGAAAATTAGACAGAAAATTGCCTCCTAAAATGGTTAAGTTCTCCTAAAAAATAAAACATTAAAGTTAAATAAAACCAGAATGACAAAGCTGTTTTAGATTCTTCAGATTGAGAACCATTCTAAACTCTGATTAGAATGCTGGTGCAGGGACACTGGATGGCTCAGTCTGTTAAGCGTCTACCTTCAGCTCAGGTCATGATCCCAGGGTCCTGGGATTGAGTCCCACATCTGGCTCCTTGCTCAGCAGGGAGCCTATTTCTCCTTCTGCCTGCTGCTCCCCCTCCTTGTGCTCTCTCTCTCTTCCTCTCTTTCTGACAAAAAAATAAATAAAATCTTAAAAAAAAAAAAAAAAGAATGCTGGTGCATTGGGTCACCTGTGGCTCAGTTGGTTAAATGTCCAACTCTTGATCTTGGCTCAGGTCTAAATCTCACAGTCTGAGTTCGAGCCCCCACATTGGGCTCCACGCTGGGTATAGAGCCTAGTTAAAAAAAATACTGGCACATTAAGTGGAGTTGTGTCATATTCAATGATTAGATTCAGAGATTGATATATCCAAATTACCGTTGAAAATCCCTTAGGAAACCAGTACATTGGAATTCAATAATCAGTCTTTGAGAATTGGATTATATGGTGGCTTGTGTTTCAAAGCTATGTTGTCTTTTAGAATATGTACTTTCCCTGAGAACCCTAGAGTCACACTGTTTATAAAGAGGTGCTCAGATGATGAGAGGTATATGAACTTATGATCAACTGAGAAACCAGCAAATTCACACCACCCGTATAATTAATGCTTACTCCAGAGCATATGCTCACTGAAAATCAGGCAGAATTGTCCATACTATTTATACAGTAAATAATTTTTTCTCTCATGTATTGATGAGCTTATTATAGTTAAATTTGTGATAATTAACCTCATAAAGAAATAACGCCACGGTATATGATTATGTATTTATGTTAAGTTTGACCCAAATTTTTGTCTAATATTTTTATCATTTAAATAGGAAAGAATAATGCTATACTATACTATTCCTTTATTCTCTACAGATAATGGATTCTGAATTAATGCATAGTATAGTAGGAAGCTATCTTAAACCTCCAGAAAGAGTGTTTATTCCATCTTTTACCCAGAATGATGAATCATCTCAGACTCACCACTCTGCAAACTTAGAAGCTTCCTCTCCTAAAATGCTTCATAGTCCAAACAGCCAAGGTAATTCTAATATAAAGTCATATTTAAAATTAGGGGAATGATATGAAATATGTCATATAAAACTTCACATTTTTATGTAGAAAATAATATGATTGTGTGTTTAATCTTAATGAAACTATTAGTTTTGACTCTGTTTCTTAAAGTTTCTATAAACATAGATAAGTTATTTAACATTTTTTTATTTTGGCTTCTTCAGCTATAAGATGATGATTAACCAGCTAAACACATAATTACAATTTTATCCTAAAAAATCATGAGAAAATAGGAAAATACTCTTTGAAGAATCAAAGGTCAGATTTGGAACCCTTCTAAACTAGATGATTAGAATACTAGTGAATTAAGTAAAGTTATGTCTTATTCAAGGATTAAATTCGGAAATTGCCTATTTCCAAAATTACCCTTGAAAATTCCTTGGGAAGCTAGTACATTGGAGTACCTACAAAATACAAGTATTGTAACTTTTAAGATATAAACTTAGGAGGATATTAGAATTGAATTAGGAAAACATATCCGTGCCATACGAATTACCTTCTAAAATGCTGGTTATCACCATTTTTAAAAATACTCTATAATAATGGTTACCATTAATAAATAGACTAGCTTTGTGGAGGAAAAAACCACAAGAAATATTCCAAATCAGCAAATTAGGTATTGCATATTTAAAAAGCAATAAGTATAATTTCTTTATCCCATTTGTAAAAAAAAAACACACCCAAAAACCCAAAAAAACAATTGGTAATCTTTAGCAAACATCTTTCTAATTGGATGTGAACTACAGGCATACCTTGGAAATATTGTAGGTTCGGTTCCAGACCACCACAATAAAGTGATATGTCACAATAAAGTGAGTCAAATGAATTTTTTGGTTTCCCAATGCATATAAAAGTTACATTTAGACTATACTGTAGTCCATTAATTGTGCAATAGCATTGTGTCTAAAAAAACAATGTGTTATATATCTTAATTAAAAAATACTTTATTACTAAAAAATGGTAAGCATCATCTGATCTTTCATTGAGTCATAATCATTGATCACAGATTGCCATAACAAATATAATAATAATGAAAAGTTTGAAATATTACAAGAATTACCAAAATGTGACACAGAGACATGAAGTGAGCAAATGCTATTGGGAAAATGGCGCTGGTAGATTTACTCAACATAGGATTGCTACAAACCATTGTTCAATTTGTAAAAAATGCATTATCTGTGGAATGCAATAAGGTGAAGCATAATAAAACAAGGTATGCTAGCATATGAAAATTAACCTATAACATTTACTTATATTCCATTCTACTCCAGTTTTATAGTTTGAAGTTAAAACTGAATAGAAAGTATTATATGAAAATTTTATAATTCTCAACATACCCAAATCATGATGATATTAATATAGCTGAATAAAAATCACAGTAGTAGATGTGTACCACTTAAAATCTTTCAAGCCTGACGTGAGTTAAACTAGTAGGTTATAATTTTTTTTTTTTTTTTCTGGTGGAAGAGACTATGTTCTAACTCATATGTTCTGATTATTAATACTATATCTTAGACAAAGAAACAATAAATGTTTGTGATTAACTAAAATTCGACATATCAAGAACTGAGAAAAACCTTTAACATTAAACCTAAATTTCTATGTTAATTAGTGACACTACATCTTAATTTTCTTTATCCATACTCAGACTCTTATGCCTCCCAGACTGTACATTATTTAAAGATATTTATTTTATTGATTTAAATATTGATTATTAGCTATCTCAAACCTAGAAGATTACTAAATACAATAATATATTGTTTTTAGAAAATATGTTAGAAAAAACTTGTCCCTTTTTAGAGTTTTAGTGGGGTTTTTTTGAGAAATATATATTACTTGTATGTTTTTCTGGCTCACTAACAAAAATATTGTTCACTTTTATTGCTACTATGTAAGTGTTCAGAAATTTTCACTGAAGTAACAAGCAAATTTTTTTCAATAGCTCTTATTTTAGCCTTAAAAACTCTTCAGGAAAAGATTCATCGTTTAGAGTTGGAGAGAACACAAGCTGAGGATAACCTAAACATTCTTTCCAGAGAAGCAGCACAGTATAAAAAGGCCTTGGAGAAAGAAACAAATGAAAGAAATCTGGCACACCAGGAACTGATAAAGCAGAAAAAAGGTAAGGAAATTCAATAGTTCTCAGAAACAAGGAGTTATCAAAATTTACAACTTGAAAATAAAAAGCCCAGTCTAAGATTTACTCAAATATCTTTGTTCTTATATATATTCAAACCTCGAGGCCTTGTTCACAGACATGCGATATTTGCATTAAATAGATATCACTTTGAGCTTACTTCTATTGTATATATCCCAGTTCATAAATTCTGGAGATTAAAAGACAAATTAAGTTTTTAGACAGATTGTGAAAGTAGGCTATTTTCAGAATACCAACAAAATCTAGTTTTACTTACAATATAATTGAAATACTTTATATATTCAGTCAATACTGGTTTTTAAAATTTGAACATAGAAAGCAACACTAGTAATTAAACAATACAGAAACCATAAAAATGAATAAAAAATTTTGTTAACTTGAAAGATTAATTAGAAGGAATGGACAGGTAAGTAGAACTTTCTGTGGAAATTATGAAAAAGACATCTGGACCTACGTTTTAGAGATTGAGAACATCAGTTCTTTGTATAATATTTACTTCATAATGTATGGCTTTCTTTTTCCTTGTACTACATTCACCCTCATAAATAACATTCAAGTTTGTATTTCAACTTACAAATAGAGTGAAGAAATGAGAAAATTTTTTCTGAGGTAATTGGACAAAACTAGAGTAAAGACATGAGGAAAGTAAAAAATTAAAGGATTAGAAAGATGTTGCTTACTTCTTAGGAAATAACTACGCTCTCAGTAGTCAAGTCTTTCTCTTTTCCCGAAAGAGAAAAATATATTGATAGGAAAGAGACTTTAGGTCCTCTATTTTTCCAGATAATGTCATTTCCCAGGAACAGCCAGGATTTTCATCATTCCACAAGTCACTGACATCTTACTCTTTCAGAAGTTTGCCTTGTGAGTCTTTTAGGGGAAGACAATGTTAAACTAGTATTATATACTTAATGAGATAGTCACAAAATGTATGTCCACAACTCTTACAGTCAGTACTTAGAACGAGAGAATCCTTGAGCTTTTGATTTGAATTTATATAATGTATTTCTTGTGATTACCAAATCTCTGATCAATGTGATAATCCAGACATTATTACTTTTCTTTTTCACAGATATCACTATACAGTTAAGCTCAGCTCAGTCTCGCTGTACTCTTCTAGAGAAACAACTAGAATATACAAAGAGAATGGTTCTCAATGTAGAACGAGAGAAGAATATGATCCTAGAACAACAGGTAAACACATTTTCCATAGGAATATAATATAATTTAATATGTTTTTGAAGAATATTTAATGTCCTAAGAATATTGTATTATAATCTTAATTAGGATAGAAAGCTATATTGAGGAGATTTCCACTTACAGTGAAGCAGAGTAGGTCATTTGGACCAAGCTTTCTGTAGAAGAAAACAAGAAAAACTGGACAGGATATTAAAGAGGAAGGAAGGAAGGAAAAAGGATAGAAAAGAAAGGAAGGAAGAAAGACAGGGAGGGAGGATGAAAAGGGAAAAATACGTAAAGGCATTGGAGAATTAATGAAGTCATGAAAATCACCAATTCAAAATCTGTGTGTGTCCTTAAATTCAAAGAGGTTGGCCTCCAGAGAGTGCGATTTCAGGCCCCATCCTTCTTAGGGAATTTCTGATTCCAGAAGAGTCCATTGAGAGGCTAAATAATGCTTTTTTTTTTTTTTTAAGATTTTATTTATTTATTTGAAAGAGAGCAGAGAGAGAGAGAGATCGCACATGAAGTGGGGAGGGACAGAGGGGGAGAGAGAGGCAGACTCCCCGCTGAGCAGGGAGCCTGATGCTGAGCATGATCCCAGGACCCTGAGATCATGACCTGAGTGGAAGACTTAACTGACTGAACCACCCAGTTGCCCCTAAATAATGCTTTTGAAAGCTACAGGTCTTAAGAAATTGAAGTTATATTCCAGGACCTATCAAGGGTAGGAACTCTGATAAATCTCTTGTGCTCTGAATGCTTTGTAAAGGTGAACAAGAAAGATACAACCCAAATTACAACTCTATCAGAGTAATCCAGAAAATCTTAGTCCCTGAAATGGAATTAAAGTGATCCTGGATAGCTAATGTTCCTGGGGGCCTCAAATTATTTCTGCAAACATGTCTTTAACACAGTGGAAAACTTTCAATCAGACATAACCAGACAGCAGGACTTAAGACACTATGAAAATTACTTTCATTAGTGTTTTGTAGTTTTCAGAGTACAGTTCTTTCACCTGTTTGTTTATTCCTGGGTATCTTACTGTTTTTGGTGCAATGGTAAATGGCACTGATTCCTTTATTTCTCTTTCTGTTACTGTTTCATTATTGGTGTACAGAAATGTAACGGGTACCTGGTGGCTCAGTCAGTTGAGCGTCCGACTCTTGATCTCAGCTCTGGTCTTGATCTCAGAGTTATGAGTTCAAGCCCCACATGGGGCTTCACGTTGGGCATGTAGCCCACTTAAATAAAAACATTTTTTAAGTAGAAAGAAATGCAGTCGATTTCTGTACATTGATTTTGTATCCTGCGACTTCACTGAATTCATTTATTAGTTTTAGCAGTTTTTTGATGGAGTCTTTCAGGTTTTCTATATAGAGTATTATGTCATCTGTAAATAGTGAAAATTTTACTTCTTCCTTGCTGGAACACTGATGAAAGAAATTGAAGAAGACACAAAGAAATGGAAAAACGTTCCATGTTCATGGATTGGAAGAACAAATATTGTTAAAATGTCTACACTACCCAAAGCAATCTACACATTTAATGCAATCTCTTAACGAAATACCAACAGCATTTTTCACAGAGCTAGAACAAACAATCCTACAATGTGTGTGGAACCAGAAAGACCTCAGATAGCCAAAGCAATGTTGAAAAAGAAAAAGCAAAGCTAGAGGCATCACAATTCTGGACTTCAAGTTGTATTACAAAGCTATAGTGATCAAAACAGTATGGTACTGGCACAAAAATAGACACATAGATCAATGGAACAGAATAGGAAACTCAGAAATGAACCCACAACTATATGGTCAATTAGTCTTCAGCAAACCAGGAAAGACTATCCAATGGAAAAAAGACAGCCTCTTCAACAAATAGTGTTGAGAAAACTGGACAGCAACATACAAAAAGAATGAAACTGGACCACTTTCTTACACCATACACAAAAATAAATTCAAAATGGATTAAATACCTATGTTTGAGACAGGAAACCATTAAAATCCTAGAGGACAACACAGGCAATAACCTCTTTGACATTGGCCATAGCAACTTCTTTCTAGATATGTCTCCTGAGGCAGGAGAGACAAAAGCAAAAATAAACTATTGGGACTTCATCAGAATAAAAAGCTGCACGGCAAAGGAAACAATCAACAAAACTAAAAGGCATCTTACAGAATGGGAGAAGACATTTCCAAATGACGTATCTAATAAAGGGCTAGTATCCAAAATAATATAAAGAACTTATAAAACTCAACACCCCCAAAACAGATAATCTAATTGAAACATGGGTAGAAGACACAAATAGACACTTTTCCAAAGAAGACATCCTGATGGCCAACAAACACATGAAAAGATATTCACATCACTGATCTTCAGGGATATATAAATCAAAACTACAATGAGCTATTACCTCATACCTGTCAAAATGGCCAAAATCAACAACATAAGAAACAATAGGTGTTGGCAAGGATGGGGATGGTGAGAAAGGGGACCCCTTGTGCACTGTTGGTGGGAATGCAAACTGGTGCAGTCACTGTGGAAATCAGTATAGAAGTTCCTCAAAAAGTCAAAAATAGAAGTACCCTACGATCCAGCAATCACACTACTAGGTATTTACCCAAAGGATACAAAAATACTAATTCAAAGGGATACATGCATCCTGATGTTTATAGCAGCATTATCTACAATAGCCAAACTATGGACGTAGCTCAAGTGTCCATTGACTGATTAATGGATAAAATGTATATGAACTGTTACTTGGCCATAAAAAAATAAAATCTTGCCATTTGCAATGACTTGGATGGAACTAGAGAGTATAATGCCAAGCAAAATAAATCAGAGAAATACAAATACCATATGATTTCACTCACATGCAGAATTTAAGAGACAAACAAGCAAAGGGGAGAAAGAGAGACAAATCAAGAAACAGACTCTTAACTATAGGGAACAAACTGATGGTTACCAGAAGGAAGGCGGGTGGGGGGATAGGTTCAATAGGTGTTGGGGATTAAGGAGCACATTTGTTGTGATGAGCACCAAGTGATGCCTGGAACTGTTGAATCACTATTGTACACCTGAAACTAATATAACATTGTATGTTAGCTGGAATTTAAATAAATCTTACTTAAAGAAAAAAGACACTATGAAAGAAATAGTATACGTAACAAACTATATAAGCACTCTTACAAGTTATTTCCAGCTGGATGCTAGCTCTAAAAGACATAGACTTTGGTGCCTGGGTGGCTCAGTGGGTTAAAGCCTCTGCCTTCAGCTCAGGTCATGATCTCAGGGTCCTGGGATCGAGCCCCACATCGGGCTCTCTGCTCAGCAGGGAGCCTGCTTCACCCTCTCTCTCTGCCTGCCTCTCTACCTTCTTGTGATCTCTCTCTCTCTGTCAAATAAAGAAATAAAATCTTTAAAAAAAAAAAAAAGACACAGACTTTAAAATAATTATACTTGGGGCACCCAGGTGGGTAAGTCAGTTAAGTGTCCAACTCTTTGTTTCAGCTCAAGTCATGATCTCAGGGTTGTGAGATTGTTCCCTGTATGGGGCTCTGCATTCAACATGGAGTCTGCTTGAGATTCCCTCCCTCTCCCGCCCCACCACCCCTTTCACTCACCCTTTTGTTCTCTCTCTCAAATAAATAAATAAATAAATAAATAAAATCTTTAAAACTAAAATAAAATAGTTATGCTTGTTATAATTAAGGAGATAAAAGACACGATTGACATTTTCAGGAAAGCATTGAATTACAAAGCTATTACAAAGATATATTGTATTACATAAAATGGAAACCGTAAAATGGCAGAACAGATTTGAGAGAGAACCAAATAAAAATTATGGAACTGAGCAATATAGTATATGAAATTTAGAACTGAATGGATGGAGCTAATGGTAGATTGGAAGAGATAGTTAGTGAACTGGAAGGCAAAACTATCCACATCAACAAAGAGGCGAAACGAAGTAAATTGAGAAAAGACAGCAAGAGGCATAAGTTAGAGTGAGAAGGTCAAACTTAAGTGTAATTGGAGTTCCACTAGGAAAGGAGAGAAAATGGGACAGAAGCACTATTTGAAGAGATAGTGACTGAGAATTTTCCAAAATGGATTAAAAAAATCACACTACAGATTCAAGAAAACCAATCCCATAAAACCTATAAAACTAAATTAGGATAATTGAAAAGAAATACATGCCTAGATACCTCATAATGAATAATAAGCATAGAATCTTAAAAGCTGGTGGGGGAAAAGATTACATTCAAAGGGACAAGTGACAATTGACTTCTCAGCTGAAAGTACTGAATTCATAAGACAATGGACTGATATAGTTAAGTATTAAAAGAAAATACCTACCAATCTAAAGGTCCTGAACCTGGGGAAAATATCTTTTAGAAATAAAAATGAGGGGTGCCTGGGTGGCTCAGTCAGTTAAACATCTGCCTTCAACTCAGGTCACTGAGCCCTATGACAGGCTCCCTGCTCAGTGCGGATACTGCTTCTCCCTCTCCCCCTGCTCGCCCTATTCTCTCTCACGCCTGTGCACTCTCTCTCTCTCAAATAAATAATATCTCAAAAAAAAAAAAAAAAGAAAGAAAGAAAGATGAAATAAAGATATTTAAAGACTAACAAAGACCAAGATTGTTTGTTACCAGGAGATACATTCTAAAGGAAACACTAAAGGACATTATTCAGACAAAAGGAAAAATATCTTAGATGGAAGGTCAGAGATGCAGGAAAGAAATAAGAGCAGCAAAGATGGTGTGTATGTGTACGTAAATCTAAGTGAATACTGTATAAAACAATAATGTTTTATGTGGTTTAAAGATATATAAAGGTTTAAAATTAATGAGAACAACAGCTTATAAATTAGGACAGGATAAATATAGTTTAAAGTGTTGTGGCATTTTGGGGCACCTGGCTGGCTTGGTTGGAAGAGCATGCAACTCTTGGTTGTGAGTTCAAGCCCTATGTTGGGTGTCAAGGTTACTTAAAAATAAATAAAAAACTGAAAAAAATACTAAGTGTTGTAAGGTTTTTGCATTTTTGGAAATGGGTAACAGTACCCATCGATACTGGACTTTAATGGGTCAAATATTTAATACGTTTTTCCAGGAACTATAAAAGTTGGCTCCAAAATTTATACAGAAAAGCAAAGGTCCAAGAATAGCAAAACTATTCTGAAGAATAAGGTCCTGCTCTACTACATATTGAAACAAATTGTAACTCTAACAAAATTAACCTATTTGTATGGATAGACAAGCAGAATAAAGGAATAGAATATACTTAGAAACAAACTTGCTTACATGGAAATAATATACAACAAGAATGCCATTGCGAATCAGTGGGGAAGAGATAGACTTCAATAAATGGTTTTAGGAAAATTGGTTGGCTATGTGAGGAAAAAAAAAAAATGAAATTGTATCCCAATCTTACATCATACACAAATATCAATTCTAGGTGGGTTAAAGATTTACGTGTAAAAGGCAAAACTTTGTAATTTTTAAAAAGCAAATGCAGAACAATGTCTTGATAACCTTGGCATGGAGAACAATTTCTTAAACAAGATATAAAAAGTAACAAAACAGTATAAAAATGGGCCCAGTCATGAAGAGGCATTTTGCAGGAAAAAAGATCTTGCAAATGGTCATACATTTATAGAAGAATAATCATTCTCATTAGTAACTAGGAAAATGCAAAGTAACAGCACAAAAAGGAACTACTTCACATCCACCAGATCAGAAAAAACCTATAAACCTTGTAATTCTGGGTTTTATTTATAAATGAGGGTGCAACAACTAGAAGAGCAACCATTTCATAAAGTGCATAAGATAAAATATAATTTATATTATTATATAATAATTATATTATAAAATATGTTTTATCTTATGAACTAACCTAGAAATTCCTATCTAGCTAAATATTGTAGATCAGTGACTTTTAACGGTTTTTTAAATGTTCTTTATTGAGGTATAATTTATATATGGTGAAATGCAGAGATCTTAAGTGGAATGTTCAGTGATTATTGATAAATAAATGTGTTCATACAATCCATAGCCCTACCAAATAACAGAAATTCTCTGATAGATCTCTGTGAAGATATTTGTTGCTCTCTCCCCACTTCCCAACAAGGCAACTACTATTCTGACTTATTTTACCTTAGAGTTTTTGCCTGTCCTAGAATTTTATATAATTCAATCATAGAAAATATACTCTCTTGTTTAGCATGAAGTTTTTTAGATTAATCCATGTTGTTGTATGTATAAATAGTATACTTTTTATTGCTGTCTAGATTTTGTTATACAGATATGCCATGATTTATTTGTTTTTCATAAAATTAGTTGGGAAGATTCTTTCTTCTATTTTCTGAAAGACCTTGTGTAAGATTAGCATTATTTCTTCCTAGAGTGTGTGATAGAATTCAAATTTGATAAACGCTATCTGGAACTGCAGTTTTCTTTGTGTACTGTTTTTAGATTATGAATTCATTTTTTTTTTCAACAGGTATAGGCTACTTGGATTTTCTGTTCCTTTTGTGTCTTTAGAGATGTCCCCCTTTCATTTCTGATATTGCTAATTTATAATTTTCCTCTTTTTAAAATTATTTGTCTACCTATCACTTTGATCAATTTTATTGGTTTTTTTTCAAAAAAGCAAACTTTTTATTTTTAATTTTTTTGTTATTTCCTACTTAATTGATTTCTACTTTATTATTTCTTTCCTTCTACTTATATAGGGTTTAATTTGCTTTTCTCTCCCTACCTTTGTATGTTGGAAGTTTAGATGATTGATTTTAATACTTTTATTCTTTCTTTTGAATGTTGCATTTTATGATGAAAGCTATGAGTTCTCCCTAAACTGCTTTACCTGCGTCCCACAAATTTTGATATTTTGTATTTTCATTATCATTCAGCTAAAAATATTTTCTAACTTCTCTAGTGATTTCTTTTTAAATTTTATTGACTTCTCCTCGTCCTCTGGTACTTCTCTCCTCCTCCTCCTTCTTTTTAGTAGCCACTGTACAGGTGGCAAAATATGTATTTTTAACTTACCACACTCTGCCATGAATTAGTATTAAAACATCTCGATATAATGTACCATCTTCACTATAGTATGCTTCTGTTTGTCCCCCTTTGATCTACAGTTTCCATACATTTAATTCTGCCTTGTTGTAAAACCCACAAGACACCGTAATTATTTCTGCTTTAAAGGTTAATTATCCTTTAAAGAAAACCTAAGTAAGATGAAATATGTATCTATTCACATTTTTACCATTTCCAATGTTTTTTATTTCTTTGTGTAGATTTGATTTTATGTCTGGTGTCATTTCCTTAAGGCTGAAGTACTTCCTTTACAAATATGCTGGAAATTCTCTTAGCATATATTTTTCTGGTAAAGTATTTCACCATTATTGGTGAAGGATATTTTCACTGCGTATAAAATTCTAGTTGACAGCTTTTTTCTCTCAGCACATTAAAGATGTGGTCAAAATTGTCTTCTGGATTTCATACTTTGTAATGAGAATTCTTATCTTCATTCTTCTGTGCATAATGTACCATCATTTCTCAGGCTGCTTTTAAGGTTTTCCCTTTATCACTGGTTTTCAACAATTTGATAACAATGTGCCCAAATGTGGGTTTTTTTGTATTTATCCTGCTTGGGTTTTTAAATTTATTATTATTATTCTTGAATCTCTCAGTTAATATATTTCATCAAATTTGGAACATTTTTAGCCATTATCCTTCAAATGATTATTCTTGTCTGACCTCCCTCTTCTCTCCTTCTGTAACACCATTTGAATGTTAGATCACAGGTCACAAAGACTGTTTATTGTTTCTTTTTTTTTTTTTAATAGACTATTCTTTAGAGCAGTATTAACTTTATAGAAAATTAAGCAGATACTACAGAGAGTTTTCATATACCTGCTGCCCCCTCACAGTTGTCCCTATTATTAACACATTGCATTAGTGTGGTAATAAATACCATTACAAAACTGTGTATAGATGTGAAAATATATGTATAACTTTCCTTTTCTCCAATTTCTCTATATGCCTTATTCCTCTGATAGCTGCTTTTCTATGTTATAATTAGAGGATAAGCTCATGTGTAGGTTTGGTCACCTTACAAATTTAATACAGGTTTCACTGTTGATGTTTTCCGTAGTAAAAATGTTATATAAACATGCATAGAAGAGTTTGTTCCATTGATGCTAATATAGCTCATCTTTTTTTTATGTTCTTTAAAAGTATTTGATTTTCTTTTTTACTCATAATTACCTAAAATATGTACATGTACCTACGTGTTTCTTATGACAGATTTATTGTGCTTTAATTCTCAGAAATTGTATTATTTTTGAGCCATTGGCATCACTTGCCAAATTCAGGTTTTGTTTTTATCCTTTCCAGGCCCAGCTTCAAAGGGAAAAAGAACAAGATCATAGGAAGCTGCAAGCAAAACTTGAAAAGCTTGATGTCTTAGAAAAAGAATGTTTTAAACTTACAACCACTCAGAAAACTGCTGAGGTAAGCTTCCACTTATTTCTTTGAAGTGATGATGCCAGGAATAAATCTTTAGTGTTAAGCAAGTGTTAAGCCCTATATGTGAATATACAGTAAATCTGATTTATAAAACTTCTTCAACAGCTCTTAGTAATCCAGATAGGAATTTCTGCCTATGGAGATAAAAAGTTAATATATTCTGTCATGGCACGAATGAGCTTGCCTTTTGATGTAAAATTGTAATTTTGGCTTCTTCTGAAATGGCAGAACATTTTCATTCGTCAGATAATTTGCCTAAAGGATATTGAAAAGATTGTCTTTCACCGCTTGCAGTTAAGTCTATCCTTGATCCCTCCTGAAATGCCCTCTCCTTTTTCCACCCAAATTTTATCCATATCATAGGACTTTCTCCAGTTCCTGTTTCCTCTATGAAGCCTTCCTTGAGTTCTCCAACACTCAGGGAGCTCTCCCTTTGAAACGGTACTTTCCTCAACTTCTGAACCATACCATGGATGAAATACTTATATGTATAAGTGTATACATGGTCTGAGTCAAATTATACTCATTGTTTTATTGTTTGTTTCATGTTACTATTATTTCCTTAAGTACAGTATAAGCTCTCAAGTAACAAGCAACATATCTTACGTTCTTTTTCTTTTCATCTTTTTTAATTGAGGTAAAATTGACATACAGCATTATATTAGTTTCAGATGTACAACATAATCATTTGATATTTGTATTTTTTTATATTTGTATATTTTACAAAATGATCACCACAGTAAGTCTAGTTAATATCCATCACCATATGTTGTTACACAATAGTTTTTCTTTTTTTTAAATTTTTATTTAAATTCCAGTTAGAGGGGTCACCTGGATGGCTCAGCCGATTGAGTGTCCAACTCTTGATTTCTGCTCAGGTCATGATCTCAGGGTCATGTGATCGAGCCCTATACTGGGCTCTGGTGCTCAGTGGGGAGTCGGCTTGGAATTCTCTCTCTTTCTCCACCTCTCCCCTTGCTCCCACTCTCTCTCTCTCTCTCAAATAAATAAATCTTAAAAAAAAATTCCAGTTAACATACAGTGTAATATTAGTTTCAGGTATATAATATAGTGAATCAACAGTTCCATGCATCACCTGGTGCTCATCACAACCAATGTAGTCCTTAAATCCCCATCACCTATTTAACTCATCCCCCCCACCTCCCTTATGGTAACCAACAGTTCTCTATAGTTAAGAGTGTTTCTTGATTTGTCTTTTTCTCTTTTTTCCCCTTTGCTCATTTGTCTCTTAAATTCCACATATGAGTGAAATCATATGGTATTTGTGTTGCTCTGACTGACTTATTTTGCTTAGCATTATACTCTCTAGTGAAATTTCAGCTCTTTCTGTCTTGCAAGGTAAGGTTGGAAGTCACCCATCTTACTTTTTGTCTTGCAAAAATCATTGCCAACTTTTCTCACATTACCTTCTGGTGTATTTGTCCTTTGGTATTTAAAACGTTCTTATTCTGGGGCGCCTGGGTGGCTCAGTGTGTTAAGGCCTCTGCCTTCGGCTCAGGTCATGATCCCAGGGTTCTGAGATCGAGCCCCGCATCAGGCTCTCTGCTCAGTGGGGAGCCTGCTTCCCCCTCTCTCTCTGCCTGCCTCTCTGCCTACTTGTGATCTCTCTCCTCTCTGTCAAATAAATAAATAAAATCTTAAAAAAACAAAACAAAACGTTCTTATTCCATCCATGTCATTGCAAATGGCAAGATTTCATTCTTATGGCTGAGTAATGGTTCATTGAATAAATATATATATATTTATACATGGCAATACATACACACATCTTCTTTATCCATTCATCAGTTGATGGACACTTGAGCTACGTCCATAGTTTGGCTATTGTAGATAATGCTGCTATAAACATCAGGGTGCATGTATCCCTTTGAATTAGTATTTTTGTATCCTTTGGGTAAATACCTAGTAGTGTGATTGCTGGATCGTAGGGTACTTCTATTTTTGACTTTTTGAGAAACTTCTATACTGATTTACAGTGCACAAGGAGTCCTCTTTCTCGCCATCCCCATCCTTGCCAACACCTGTTGTTTCTTATGTTGTTGATTTTGGCCATTTTGACAGGTATGAGGTGATAGCTTATTGTAGTTTTGATTTATATATCCCTGAAGATCAGTGATGTTGAGTATCTTTTCATGTGTCTGTTGGCCATCAGGATGTCTTCTTCGGAAAAGTGTCTATTCATGTCTTCTACCCATGTTTCAATTGGATTATCTGCTTTGGGGGTGTTGAGTTTTATAAGTTCTTTATATTATTTTGGATACTAACTATCAGATATGTCATTTGGAAATCTCTTCTCCCATTCTGTAGGTTGCCTTTTAGTTTTGTTGATTGTTTCCTTCACTGTGCAGAAACTTTCTATTTTGATGTAGTCCATATCTTATATTTCTTTGTCTTCCTATCCCTTCCCTCTTCCAACAGCTGCAGCCTTAATAATATGCACACAGTAGACATTAATTGTGATTTGTCTATGTTTTGAATGAAACATTGAGACCCAAGACTGTGATCATTTGAACTTCTAGACCTTTAATACCCCCCAAAATTTCATCATTACAGTTTTGTTGCTAGAAATTAATAATGTCTTTGCATGTACATTCTTTGCTTTTCCTTTATTCTTCTTATATGTAATAGCAGGTAAAGAAGCATAGGAAGAAAGCCAAGAAAAATCATAGTATCATTTGCCATTTCTTTTTCTGACTTTGTGCTTTAATTTGCTGAACTACTAAGAATCAAGACTCAAAGACTATGTGGAAAAAGAACAAAGGCTATTTGACTCTAGTTTTTATATAATAATCCAATTTTTTTGTTCTTTTGCAGGACAAGATTAAACATTTAGAGGAAAAACTTAAGGAAGAAGAACATCAGCGTAAGCTATTTCAAGACAAAGCATCTGAAGTAAATAGAGCATTATATCATTTATCACAATAAACCACATATGTTTTATTATACTTTGTTTTCATTATCTGTAGGCTATATTTTAGGCTATAATCTCTGCTTCCTAGCTTGTTAGTTTTATCTGTTTTTGCTATAATAATGAGATTCTCAGTAACTCCGCCAGTATATTTATATACTTGGATGCACTGCCAAAAGAAGTCTTACACTCTTTTGAAATTCTGACATTTATATATATGAAATAATTCCTGATATAGATTGTTTTCAATTTGATTGATATATATGTGTTAAATAATGTATTCTTTTATAAACAGAAAATGATTGCAATTTCCAATAGACTTAGTAGCTTTCACATACAAAAAAATAGCATTTGGGGTTTTCTTTTCTTTTCTTTTTAAGATTTTATTTGTTTCAGAGAGTGAGAGAGAGAGAGAGAGAGAGACCATGAGAGGGAGGAGGGTTAGAGGGAGAAGCAGGCTCCCCGCTAAGCAGGGAGCCCGATATGGGACTGGATCCCATGACCCTAGGATCATGACCTGAGCCAAAGGTAGATGCTTAACTGACTGAGCCACCCAGGCACCCTGGGTTTTTCTTTTTTTCCTCAAAAAGCACTTTTTCAAGAAAAGATATTGTTTACTTATTTTAGAGAGAGAGAGCATGAGTTGCGGAAGGGGACGGAGACAGAGTCTTAAGCAGGCTCATCACTGAGCACAGAGTCTGACGTGGTGCTTGATCTCATGACCCTGAGATCATGACTTAGCCAGGCACTCAACCAACTGAGCCACCCAGGCGCCCCAAGCATTTTTGTCTTCATAAACTGAGACTTGATTTCTTATTATAATGTTTTTGAAGAAGCTTGTTAAAAATCAGTTGTATAAAGCTTTTTCTTTAATATTGTAGCTTCAAACTGGACTTGAAATCAACAGAATTTTAATGTCTTCAGTATCAAATCCAAAACGCTCCAAGGAGAAGTCTTCGAAGGTATCCAGATACTTTATTCTTATTTGCTAATGCTTATTTCCTTACTTTTTGAATATTTATACCTATCCATTTCCAAAAAGAATTTGAAGAGATTTATAATAAAAGACACGCAATAGTGCTATGAAATGTGGATAAAAACATAAGTTGAGTGATTTTAGGTTGGAGGATAGAAAATTCCATAAAATCTAAGTTAAAGAAAGTATCAGCAGTTGAGGACTAAACCTAGGTTTTTTTTTGTTTTTTGTTTTAAGATTTTATTTATTTTTCAGAGAGAGAGAGAGAGCACAAGCAGGGGGAGCGGCAGGCAGAGCAGGCAGAGGGAGAAGCAGGCTCCCTGCCAAGCAGGGAGCCCAATGTGGGACTCCATCCCAGCACCCTGGGATCATGACCTGAGCTGAAGACAGATGCTTAATTGACTGAACCACCCAGGTGTCCCACACAAAACCTAGTTTTGAGTTTACTTGACAACCAAAGCAAAAAGGACCATGTGACAGTCAGTATATTTGTGAAATAACATAAATATTCCAATTTTTCTAGAAAGATAGAAATTTTCTTAGTACTAAACTCTTTTTTTCCAATTTGTGCAACTTTATTGCAAGAAAAATAAATAAGTTACTAGCAGAGCCATTAGTTGATCACTTATCCGTGGACAACTTGCATCATTTGTTCAGTGCTATATTAATTAGAAGATAGATTTACTATGAGTTCCAAGCCTCCTAATAATTTAAATTAAATGAAAATTTAAAAATATTTTGAGGCCCTGTTTTGGAATGCAAAGAGTATTTGACTTCCAGTTTCCATTCTCTGTAAAACAAAAACATTCCTTTATTAACATGCATAAAATGCATCATAGTTTCTGTTCTGCTGATGCTATAAATTAATACCAAGTCTCCAGTCATAGCAGTTATGAGTATAAAGTATACTGTGTAACTCAAATCTCTCTCAGTGGAAGGCTTAAAAAAGAATGGATGCTTGAATAATGTTGCTTGCTCTGCTGTGACAACGGTTGATCCATCTCCCTCCCCCTCAGATGATTTCTTCCGCATGTTAGAGCAGTGAGGAATGGTTTTAGTCTCATAACCAAGAGAGAGGAAAGACACTGGCCACATAATACACATGCTCCATTTTCTAAACAATTCTGAATCTTGGGGGTGCCTGGGTATCTCAGTCGGTTGAGCATCGGACTCTTGATTTCATCTCGGGTCATGATCTCAGGGTCATGGAATGGAGCCCCGCATCGGGTTCAGCGCTCAGTGAAAGTCTGCTTGAGATTCTCTCCCTCTCCCTCTGCACACACCCCCTCTAAAATAAATAAATAAATAAATAAATAAACTCTTTTTTGAAAATTCTGAATCTTGGGGTGCCTGGGTGGCTCAGTGGGTTAAGCCTCTGCCTTCAGCTCAGGTCATGATCTCAGGGTCCTGGGATCGAGCCCCGCATCGGGCTCTCTGCTCAGCAGGGAGCCTGCTTCCCCCTCTCTCTCTGCCTGCCTCTCTGCCTACTTGTGATCTCTCTCTCTCTCTGTCAAATAAATAAAATCTTAAAAAAAAAAAAAGAACACAAAGCATCACTTTTAAAATTCTGAATCTTGGGCAACTGTTCTTTTATAAATACCTTGTGGTTTTTAAAAGCAATTATTGTCCAAAGCTGGAAGAACTTACGTCTTTGTCAGATGAGCATGTGAATGAATGGAGGGAAATAAACAAAAAATAAAATTTAAAAAGATGAAGTCTGATAAGTGAGCAGCTGGACAAGAAAATCAAAAAAGGAACAGTAATTTAAATTTTATTCCAGCTATAATGCAGGTTATTCTGACCTTACAGTAGCATCACATGACATACTTCTGAGTCCATTTCCAAGATACTCTGTTGTACTTATCTCTGTCTGTTTTATAGATCCATGCGATCTCTGGCACTAGGGGGTCACCTAACAGTGAACAAATGGATAAAAGAATTTTAGAAACAGTTAAAGCAGCAGATCACTGTGATCTTAGAACATCGAGACAAATGCTACCATTACTGTTAATATATGGCTGATAAATTCTTGTTGTAAATGTAACCTTAGGTGGTTTGAAGGAGTAGACTATAGGAAAATGAATTGTCAGAAAGAATACACCACCTTGATGTGGACTGTCATTAGGTTCCATGATGGTGGCTTGCTAATGAAAGGTATCATCCCTAAGTTCCTTATTAATCCGTTTCAGTGCCATAACCTGTGCTTTTCATCCGGCTCCTCACTCTCTCAGTGTGTGCTCAAAGGCCGCACAGGGAAGGATCGTCTCTTCATCTCACACCAGCTCTGCCAGACACAGGCACAGAGGGACAAGGGCCTCCTCAAGCTGCCCCTAGTACTAAACTCTTATAGAAATGTATTCTGGGGGTGCCTGGGTGGCTCAGTGGGTTAAAGCCTCTGTTTTCGGCTCAGGTCATGATCTCAGGGTCCTGAGATCGAGCCCCGCATCGGGCTCTCTGCTCAGCAGGGAGCCTGCTTCCCTCCTCTCTCTCTCTGCCTGCCTCTCTGCCTACTTGTGATCTCTCTCTCTGTCAAATGAATAAATAAAATCTTTAAAAAAAAAAAAAAAAAGAAATGTATTCTGCAATATTTTATAAAAGAGGCACTAAATGATACAACAGATGATAACAACACAATAGATCCTAGAAACAGTTTTATATAACTTAAGGTCACTAGACCATATCTGTTAGAATAACAGTAATATTTATCTATCAGTTCAGATCTTGGGAACACAGAAGCTTGTTAGATCGGGAAAGTAGTAATTATACACAGATGAAAACTTAAATACTATCAATAAATACAGTGAAAAATCAGTGACAGTAACTCTGCAGATCAAAATAAATCCAAATCCAAGCAAGGCCTTTAAGAATTCATAAGTGGCGTTGTTCTTAAGACTAAGAAGAAAAAAGATACCTATATATCTTGCTACTTCTTCTGATAAAGAATAAACATATTTACGTACTCATTTGGTCCAGCTCATCCTGCATTGCTATCAGTGAGTAAGCTATAGTACATCCATAATATGAAATACTACACTGAAATAAAAGGAATGTGTTGGTATTTGCTGGATCCTGTTGAAGGAGATTTGGATTCATTTCAGTTTTTGACTATCACAAATAAAGCTGTTATGAACATTTGTGTGTAGGTTTTTGTGTGAATACTGATTTTCATTTTTCTGGGATAAATGTCCAAGAGTGTAATTGCGGAATCATCATATATACTTACTATTTAAGTACATATTTAGTTTTATAAGAAACTCTCAAATTATTTTTGAAAGTTTATATTATTTTGTATTCTGACAAACCATGCATGAACGATCTGGCTTCTCCACATCTTTGCCAGCATTTGGTATTGTCACCATTCTTTATTTTGGCCATTCTAATAGGTATATAGTGATATTTCATTGTAACTTGTATTTTCCTAATGACTAATGATGTTGCAGATATTTTTGTGTGTTTTTTGGCATCTATATGACCTCTTCAGTGAAATGTCTATCCACATTTTTTGCTTATTTTCTAATCAGATCATTTCCTGTTGAATTTTGAGACTTTGTTATATCATAAATGTCTTTTAAAACAATTTTTGTTTACTTTTTTTGTCAATATTTAGAAAACTAAATGTTTAAAGGGAGGACCACCTCAGCAAGCTTATTCAAAGTTTGGATCACTGCCTATTGTGGCAGAGAAGGTGAGAAGAGAAAAATGAAGATACTTGTTCAGACACACTCCTGCTTTGTTGTAAGTGCTATTTAAATGCCATGAGTCATTTGAAATTGTTCTTAGCTATTTCTTTTCCCCTAAAGTCCGCCAATGCAAGCTGTTCTGTGAATGCAAGTATGCAGAGCCTCCTGCAATTAATGCAACATTATGGGCCACATACCTGTCAGAAACTTCCTGAGGTTACTGAGCCTCCATGTCTCTACAAGCCTCCTAGAACAACTTCTGAGGATAAAGCTGAACCTTCTGATTCAAAAAATTCCATTTCTATTGGTGACAATTTGTCTGAACTTTTGATGGCAATGCAGGATGAGTTGGATCAAATGTGTATGTAAGTATTTCTATTCTTTATCAGAACTAGCAAGATATATAGGTATCTTTTTTCTTCTCAGTCTTAAGAACAATGCCACTTATGAATTCTTAAAGGCCTTGCTTAGATTTGGACTTATTTGGATCTGCAGAGTTGTCATCACTGATTTTTCACTGTATTTATTAATAATATTTAAGTTTTCACCTGTGTATAATTACTGCTTTTCCGACCTAAGGAGTTTCTGTGTTCCCAAGATCTGACCTGATAGAAAAATACTACTGTCATTCTAACAGATACAGTCTGGTGGCTTTAAATTATAACCCATAAAGGCTTTTATAAGAAAGATTCTCCTTTTGTTTTTTACAATCTTTTTAATTCAGTGAAAGTTCATTAGACAAGTAAGAAAGCAATTCCTTGTTTTAAACTCTGGCTGGTCTGCATTAAAGTTTTGAAGCATCCATAGTAAATATGATTCTGAGGGGATACATATTTTAAGCCCCTAGTTTAAGTATATATTCAAGAAAAATTCCAGAAAATATGAGATTTGGGTAGCTAACTAGTTGAACTAAGACCTCTGTAGAAGATACAACTGGTTCTCTTGACAGTATTCTTTTAAGTGGGCTATCACCAAATCTAGAAATTTCTTGGGCAAATATTTTTATAGCTGCAGTTCTTCCCAAACACCCTATATTAAGAATTCCAAAGTTGGAACTAAAGAGAGTCCTTTAATGCTTTTAGCTAAGGACATCAGAATATTTTATTACATTTAGCTATGAACATCAAGAATTCAGACTTTATTTTAAGGTTCTTTAAGACCCTAAATCTAAAGATATTTCTAAATTTATCTAATCTCAAATCATAAGAGCCTTTTATATTTACCATAGATTAATTGGATAACTCTATGTAAAGAGACTGTCTTTGAAAATTAATATTTAACAGACAAAAATTTATGATTGAACAGAATACTGTCTAATTATATAAAAGACATATAGTATAAACCGTAACAGTGCTTGATATTTACTTTTCTTTTATAGGGAGCACGAAGAACTACTGAATCAAATGAAGGAAACTGAAAGTCATTCGGTCTGTGAAGACATAGAATGTGAACTAGAGCATTTAGTCAAGAAAATGGAAATTAAAGGAGAACAGATTTCCAAACTGTTGAAGCATCAAGACAATGTAAGAAGGCTTTAGTAAAAGATTTTAATAAAAAGATACATCTGGAGTCAGTGTTATATTTCTGTATGATCCTTCAAATTTAAGGTCTGTATGTGTGGCTTAGTAAAAAGATGACAGGAGTCCCTCGGGCCTGTTACAGAGCCATTTGTCCCATTGAAATAACATTGCCTCCTACATAACTCTCCGAGATAACATAAAGTAAGAGGTACAAGAAAGTTTAGTTATGTATTCAGAAATGGCCTCAGGGAAATCGTGAGGTAGACTAAATTTGCTTTGCAGCCCTCCTGGATACCCTTTTCACATTCTTTCTCCTTTATCTCTCCCACCTCTAATGCCTTAATGAAGCCCTTTATGTTGACAGGTCTCTACTTCAGTACCATACATAAACCTGGCTCCTCAAGCAGTACTCTAATGCTAAAACCACTGTTTCTGCTTTCCCAGATCAAGTTATGCTGTGTTCCATTCCCTGGGGACCTGTGCTTAGCTAGCTGTAGTGTGGTGTAAGGGGAACTCTCTCCTTGCATATGAATTCTTAATAACTAAGACTCATATAGCAATTTTAATATTTTAACAGAAGAATCATGGAATATTATAATATTTTATCCCAAGACAATGATTCCATAGGTTGGATTATTTACACTGCTGGCGCAGAAGGCAGAGCGAGTATTTCTAGGAACCTTCAAATCACATCATGTAGCTTATCTGCCTACCTATGGAGTAATCAGCATTCATATAAGTTGGTGATATATTAACCTGACAGTAAAGCCTTCCCCACTTTTATAGAAAAGTAATAAAGGATTCAGAATTTTACTGCCTTTATTCTTCTATGACCAATAAAGAGAAAAAGAAATGAAACTTTTGAGGCAAATATTTTCACTTTACTGGCTTTTAAGGCTCTAGTAAGTAAATTTTTTGTATGATTGTGTTAGGTGAAGATTATTTAACTTTTATACTTCCTTAGCATTGCATAGGAGAAATTTGAAGGGAATAGAAAAATAGCCATATTTTAATGCACATTAATTATATTTTGAAAAATATTATTTATGTTCTATAATAGCCATGGGTGGTATAAATTTTCAAGCATTTTATCATAATAAATTTAATCTCTGCAATTAAAATGGCCTTGGACAAATACCAGGTTCTTATTCAATGTCTGGATCAGCTCTGCAAATTAGGCCTATGTATAAGTGAAAGAGACTAAGTAATGGACTAGGCTTGGCAGAAATGGGTTTTGGCAAGTTGATAGGTTTTATTTTGTTTAATTCTGTCTACCCAACTGTTACCAGATACTACTGAATGAAACTTTTTTTTTGTACTGGCTGGCATTCAGTAGTACTTTAAATTCAGGAATATATATATACATATTCAACTCTATAAATTCAGTGCTCATTCCTAGCACCATATATTTGCTTTGCTGTTAATACCACCTGAAAGATCCTTTTTTCTCTTGTCTCTATTCTCCAGTTTTTACTAATTTCATATCCCTTATAAATCTTCCTCTCAGCTTTTCATTGCTCTTCTCAGCCCACATTGATCTTGTCCTACTTTAGTCTTCTCAAATAAACACATTTGTCTTACTCAGAGTTATCCCAGCCTAAATTATTTTCTAGTTGTCATGTATATGCTTTTCTTTCACTGATAAGAGCAATAAGCTTTTTGAGAGCAAGGATTGTTTTATTCATGATATTTTTACCTAACTAGCATGGTGTTAGGCATATAATAGGTATTCAATAAATAAGGGCCTAATGAAATTTTTAAATTTCATGTAATCTTTATAACATCAATCCAATCCATCTATTTTAGGGTATATTTTTAATATCTTTTTTTACTAAAATGTTAGATTTTTTTCTTTCCAGGTCCGTAAACTGCAGCAAAAAGTTCAAAACTCAAAGATGAATGAAGCTTCAGGTATTCAGCGAAAAGAGAGCAACCTTAAAGGATCAAAGAACATAAAAAATAGTCCCAGAAAATGTTTGCTAACTAACTCTCTTCAGAAGAACAGCAACTTTCATCCAGTACAAGTCCATAATCTTCAAATGAAATTGAGAAGAGATGATATCATGTGGGAACAGTAACACAATAGTAAAACTGTCACCTTAAATGAACTCTGTCAGTGAGATCTTGAATTGTCTAGAGTGGTTTTAATTTAATATACCTTTATGAAATTTTGAATTATGTGTCTAGTCCCTATAAAGTGTCAAGTTGTAGTATTTTTAAATTAATGCCTAATGACCTTCTAAGAGTCACAAATAATAAATGACTGCGTTTTTTCCTCTTACTGACTGAAATACCTAATCTGTCCATGTTTTAGACACATTGTTCACTTTGCAGATCTCTTAAGCTAAATCCAAGAAATTGTACTGGATTGGTGATATTTAAAATTGAGTTAAATTTTGAGATACACATACCTTCCACTTTTTCATTTAGTAGACTTGTAACTTAAGAACCAATGTAAAATGAAGACAATAACAAAAGGTCTTTTACCTTTCGTGGTGGTTCCTCCCTATCTTATTTTAGAGCTATGAAATATTTTTCTTTCTTGGAAATGTAAGAGCTCTATAAAGGGGCCTTTAACCCGAGTTTTTATGTGACAATTACAAATAGAAACTCATAGTTACTTAATTTTTAGATGACAGTAACTCAAGTACAGAAGCCTTTTTCTGCAATTCCTGTTCTCTTTTACAAATCCAGGGCTGTTTTTTAACACTAGTGACTTATCTTATTCCTCTATAACTAAAACTTTTGATGAGTTTTAGGCTTTGCATTATATATAATCATCAGTATAAATTGAGATTGTGAGTTCCAGTACCCACTTTTATAGCAAAGTATAGGAAAAAGAAATTGGACATTTTATTACCTATCCAGTAAAAAATTCAGAGGAATATGATACATTTTTAAAATATTTTTAAATCAGTGATGTCATAAGCGATTTCTTTGTATATGTAAGCTTTATAATAAATTTACACTTGCTGACCTATCTTTTAAGAAACCTGTGGAAACTAGTATGACTCTTTTGAACTTTTTTGGTTTTTCACTGAAATCCTTTGGGGCAACTAGAGAATTGAAGCCCTCAACTGACGCAGAAATAGAAGACTGACAGAAAAGGCATAAAAGAAGGGAGGAACTCAGAAGCTAGGGTAGCAGTTTAAGAGATGGTAACTCCAAAGGGACAGAGTTGGAGGTACATTTTATCTACAGCTGGGGGAATAATCAAGCTATAAGTATGAAAGAATTTTCTGGGCAAGATTTAGAGGAGCTAGGAAAAGCAATTATGTTAAAGACAATCCTCCTAGGAAAATCCCTAACAGGATGTAGGAGGAAGGGGGTAATTGTGGAATTTCTGGTGACGGAAGAGGAAAACTGTAATTCATTCTCATTGAAAGAAGAGGTGTTAATGTTAGTGGACCTTTCCAAACCCGAAGTGGGGAAATAACTGAAAATGGGCAGTTGGATACTTGGAATTATCCTTGAAAGTAAATTATGATGGAGATGAAAGATTCTCTGGCTGAAGTACTGCATGTGTCCTTCACCCACTCTTATTCCCTCTCCCTCTACAGCTTCTTCAGCCCCAGAGATGTTGCACAGAGCACTTCATCTAAATTCATTTTCATCACCTTACCTACTTTTCAACTTTGCCTTTCCTCCTCAAGAATGTGAGTGCTTTAGTTTCAACTTAGCAAAAAACTCCCCAGAACCATAATGCAGCCCGATACCCTTCTGTGCCTTTGTTCTCTCTGCATTTAGGAAGGTGGCTGGCTATATTTAGTTTATCAGTAGTGAAGTCATTACTTGCAAAAATGTATTGCTAAATCAAAAACAAAGTCATTTTAGGAACGCTTGACTATTTCAGTTAAGCATTGAGAATTTTTTTGGAAAATCAGTGTAGTGCAGGGGAAAAACCATAAAACTTCAAAATTAGGAGACTTGGGTTCAAATTGTGACTCTACCCTTTAGTAGCTTGGGATATCAAATAACTTTGGAGCCTCCATTTCTTATTTGTTAAGTAGGGATTATATTGTTACCTACCTCACAGGACTGTGGCGAGGAGTAAATGAAATAACACATCAAAGCCCCCAGCAGAAGGGTTGGCACTGAGTAAAAATTCAATAAATATTAAATCTGACTGCCTTCCCCCACCAAAAGTGGTCAGAGAACCTGAGTTTGCACGGCTTAAAGCCTGAAAGCAAGAAGCGAAATGTATTCTTCATAAAAGTGGAAATATTCTAATTGCTCGGGTTTGGCTTTTTGGATTTTTTTATTTTTGTTTTTGTTTTTGTTGTTTTGTTTTTGCCTGTGTGTCTAGGAGGAAATTATTTTAGCTTATTCCCTTAGCTCAGGTTTCTCGTGAGAGGGGGGAAAGAATATGGTCTTACCATGGTGCAGAAATAGATAATCACACACAGCAACTTGGTTTGGAGTCTGTTTTGGTTGTTGGGTAACAGTTATTATGGAGAGACACTAAAAAATTGCCTCTTGTTGCTCCATCACAGCTACTGGACTAAAAACGTGTCCTGCTCGCAGACTGCTGCTTGCCAGAGCCTTTGACTCCTCAGGGGGTGGAGCAAATGATTTCCTTCCTGGACAGGGGCAATCTGTGGTCAGTGTACAAGAGTTGCTGTAGCAACCCCGCAGCTGTGCTCTGCCTAGCAGAAACTCGGTAGGATATCATTGATTTTGTTCACTTCAGTGAAAAACGGGTTTGTTTGTTTGTTATTTAATCAGAAATTGAAAAAAAAAATGTAATTGGAACTTTCTAGCCAGGACAGGTCTCAGCTTTGATGAAACTGTGAAACTAGAAAGTTTGAGGGTTTAAAACAGCAGGTATTGTGAGTACTCTAATTGTAGAAATAGCAGTTGGAATCTTGAATTGACTGTACCTGTGTAGGTCGTTGGCAACCTAGTCCATTTTTATTAGGTTGTGCAGCTGAGGATAGGAGGGTTGGAGGGAAATGTTCAGTTTTCAGCAGAGTAAGATTAAAGGAGATATTAAAATATCTTAATAGCTTAAAATAGTGAGCTTTAACAAGTGGTAATGGTGTATTGAAAAGTTTTTAAGATTTTTAGAGAGCCTTTTTCCTCTAAAAATACAATTTGAACTCTAAAGGAGTAGTCTTAATCTGTGATAAAACATCAAAAAATTAAATGAAAATTTGACTTGCAGTGTGGTGAGAATCAAACTAAGGGGAAAAGTCTGGTTGGTTATGCACAATGAAAGGAGTGCTCACTACGGCCAAAAAATGTACCAGCTGCCATTGTTGGTGTAGAGTAAATAGTGAAACTCCTAATGGAGTTTCCTGGAACTCTATTCAGCTGTAACTAAAGCTGTATGTACTGAGAACATTTAATTGTATGTGAAGTTTAGATAAGTACAAGCTGACTCCCAGAGTGTAGAACAAGACAAACCTCTCTATGGAATAATAGCATCTGTGAGGGGGAAAAAACAAACAAACAAACTCCATATGGGTGCCATGGCACCTTTTGATTAAAATGAAATGAGTATAAATAAAAATAATATTGACTGTCATCCATGTAAAACTAGATTTGTTTCTTGGTGATTAAATAGATCTTGCCAACGCTTCAGCCTTTTTCTTCAAAATCTATAAACTTATTTTCATGTAACTTTTCTCCTTTAATTCCTTTTTTATATTTTGTTATATAAGGAGAATTAGTCATAACAAAATTGTAAAGTTTAAAGTTTTACAATGTTGTCTAGGGCAGAGTTTGTTTTTATTGTATTTGTGAATTAGTAATTTAAAGAATAAAGTGGATTTTTTTTTTCCTGGTGGGATTTTTGGGAATGTTCTCCTTGTTGATACGGTCATTGAATTCTCATTTGGTACAAGATCCTACTAGATGCTATAGGCAATTATTAGAATTATAATTAGCACCCCCCCAAAAATGTATTTTTTATTATATTATGCATGGTCCACTGGGTACCTATGTGCATTTACAGTTTCAGCAGAACATAACAGAGAAGCAAATTGATCTCTTGTTACTTTATGCTCTGAGGTAGTTTTGTGACAATCTAAGTTCAGCAGTCTACAGTGTTAGGAGACTGGATCCATTGTGGTTAGAGAAGGGATGTTAGGAATTAAGAATTACCTGTGGAAAAAAAGATAAAAATTTCTGTGAAATAATCAGTTTTTTAGCTGATTATCTTTTAAAATAAGGGTAAAGTTGTCCATCATACTCTCTGCCTAGGTTTTTCCCCTGTAGATATTGCTTATCTATCTTTCCCTCATTCTTCACGTCTCAATGTATTGCTTCCTCTAGGAAGCCCTCTTTAAGTCTCCCCTTCATACTCCTCCCCCATCTGCCAAATCTGGCTTCACTGCCACTTTTATGTATTTCTCCTATCTTTGCACTTCGTACACTTTCTTGTTATCGCTTGTCTGTCTTTCCACTTGTCTGTGTTGCCCTCCATAAGGGCAAGATCCTTTCTTGCTCACCACTGTAGCCCAGCACCCACACAATACTAGCCCGTAAGTAGTAGCCCTATCAATAAATATTTGGTAATTACATGTCATGAAATTGTGTTAACCTTCTTTGGTGGTCTCATCTGAATAAGCATAATGTGTCACGTACAGCTGTTTTAGGCCCCAGTTCAATTGTGCTGCTGGTCCATCTTTCAAGGATATGTGACCAAATCTTACATAATCCCTGGTTAAAAGATGCCAGTATTGTATTGTTTGTTTGTTTGGAGGTAAAGACAAAAGGCAGTCAGGATGATGCTTTCTTTGATTTTATGATGCCAAGAGGAAGAGGTTAGAGAGCCAAGTACTTCTTTATTTGTATATTGGTATGTTGGACTTGTTCAGCCAGCAAGTATTTCCTGATCTCTAATCAAGTATTTGTTGATCTCCAAGATACTGTGCTAGATGCTATGGGAGATTGGAAGCCAAATTATGGATGGATTCTCTCTTCAAGTTGCTTACAGTCTGATAAGAGGAGACAGAAATATAGCACAAGGGGGAGCCTGAGTGGCTCAGTTGGTTAAGCGACTGCCTTCGGCTCAGGTCATGATCCTGGAGTCCCAGGATCAAGTCCCACATCAGGCTCCCTGCTCGGCGGGGAGTCTGCTTCTCCCTCTTACCTCTCCCCTCTCATGCTCTATCTCTCATTCTCTCTCAAACAAATAAATAAAATCTTAAAAAAAAAAAAAAAAGAAATATAACACAAGGAAGAAAACAGTAGGTGACATAGAGGTATAATGACACTCCCAGAGAAGATGCTTAAATATTTGGCTACTAAATTTTTGTTCATCATCTGTTGATAGATAAAGTTGAACCTGTTTGTATTTCTTCATTCTCTTTCTTGATATATATAGCTTTCATTTGCTTTTTCACCTAGTGGCAGTATTGGTCTAGGATTCTTAATTCTTGTTGATTGAAGATACCAGTCCGCTTAGCATAAATTTCAAACAAGTGTTGTCCACAAACCATGTATCAAGGTATGAGTAGAAAAAACGGGTATGAAACACCTAAGTAAAATGGGAAGGGAGTAGAGAATGAGGAGGGTAAAAAAAAAATCAAGCAATAATGACTTAGACTAAAACAGAAAAATAATACTTTTACAGCAAAGTTGTATTCTAGAGACTAATTATTGACCTGTACAGAATTATGCAAATGATCACCACTCACTTTTCTTATAAATTTAAGCCAATTTCCTCACAAATCAGCTTTCTCATTGTTTGAACTAAGTCAGTATTTTTCAAACTGTAGGTCATATCCTATTAATGGATTGTGAAATCCATTTAGTGGGTCACTACGAACATTTATAAAATATTAGAATAGCACTGAAAATACACAGAGAAGGTAGTCAATGTTTTAGTGAAACTTTGTGAATACTGGATTATAACTTAAAATATAATCCTAAATGTTATTTAAGGAAGACAAAGTTGGCTCATAATAAATGTTCAAAGGGAATGAATTTGAAAGATGTGGAGGAAAGAGAGATAGCCAATTTAAAATAGGAATACTCCCAAATCCCCTATATGACTTGTGACAATCCACTGTTTATCCTGGTAATACTATTACAAATCTGTTTTATATATTTTACAGGTAGAAGTCCCATTTTAATACCATTACATTTCCTGGTCTATAGAATACTCTTTTCAAACACTAAGCAACCTATATTAGAGAAATGTCACTTTTCTAATATGGGCACAAATAATTGTATTCAACATGAATCCCTTAACAAATGACCTCATTATTTCTCATCCATTGTTGCTCTCTAGTCACTGCCACTGTATTCCACTGTGTGGAATGTAACCAAGTATGGGTCTTATGGTTAGGAAACAAATTTGTTCTGCAGGTGTTTAAGACAGTTTTAAAATTCATAAAGATAGGAGATTTGTGAGAAAAAAACTGTATGCATGTCTTGAATCTGAAATGAGCAAAGATTTATCTTGACAAACCTGGCCATCAACATTCAACACACACAAAAAATTAAAAATCTGATATATTACCAATGTGGCACTTTTTTTTTATTAAAGATTTTATTTATTTTATTTGACAGAGAGAGAGAGAGATCACAAGTAGGCAGAGAGGCAGGCAGAGAGAGAGGGGGAAGCAGGCTCCCTGCAGAGCAGAGAGCCCGATGCGGGGCTCGATCCCAGGACCCTGAGATCATGACCTGAGCCGAAGGCAGAGGCCTTAACCCACTGAGCCACCCAGGCGCCCCCCCAATGTGGCACTTTTTAAAATCATGTCATTGTATTGAGCACTGGACCTGATAGAATATTTTTAAATGAGTGAGTAGATGGAATATAGAATAAATACCTTACCTGAAAAATAACTTCATTAAATAAAGTACCACTAAGGGGCTACATTTCTGTGACTTTTGATACCCTCCTCAATGTATTTCTTGGTAGCCATATTAGCTCTGAATTATGGTCAGAACAAAGGAAGAAGTGCCATAGGGAAGTAAACATTGGAATCGTATTCATTATAATGGGATTCTACCCACTTGTAAAAGTTTATTCACTACAAATTATTAAAGTTGCTTAAATAAAGAGATCTTAGTCTTTAGGAAAGGAGGATGGTAAAGTGACCAGACCTTCTAGTCATAGCTAAAATAATATACTTTTGATGTAATTTTACTTAACCTGATTAAGTAAATTTTAGGATAACTTTAGAAAAACAATGGAAGGCATTTTTTGGTTAGTTTTCTTTAAAGTTAAATGTACATTGACTTGTATGGTATTTCTTAGAAAAATCTGTTACTGAACTAGTACAGAATGTGAATCATTTCTTGTCTGAAGTAAAAGATTGATGTTTACAGGGCAGTTGTCCAGAATCTTCTTGCTAAACTAGAAAGTATTTCACTTCTCTTCACTGTAAGTCCTTTAACTTTGCAAATGTGTTATTTAACACATAAATCATATTGGTACACAGGAAGCCCATTTAAAATTAAATTGAAAAACACTCCTGAGGATTCCATGAAATATTTATGGTTTTATAGTTTATAATTTCTAGCAAAAGAAAAAATATGTTTAATACTTTAAAAATCTTTTCAGAAATAGTCAAATCTCAAATATGTAATACATATAAGAGAATAGTGCTATTAATATCTTAACTACTGAATGCTTGAACACAACACGAAAAGCATTATTATCTTTGGCTTTCCCAAAAATAAACTAAGCTACAAATTTGAAGCTAAGAAATTCAGTACCAGAGTTAAAAAAGTATTTTCAAGTTCAGAATTTTTTACTTTAATCTCAAAAGTAACTGGTATTTTAAAAACTTATTCTATGATTTTATATATATAACTTCTCTGTTCGATAAACTTGGAAGAATTTATATCAGTTATTATATACCTTGATTCTCTCTTACGGTATGATTTAAATGCTGGGCACCTAAGCTACATTTTCAGATAGGGTACTTTTCTTTTTGTTCATTTACAGTATGGGTCTCAAGTAGATGGAGGGCTATGCCTTTGGTATTTGGGTAGTATATTTGTCTGTGATTTCAAATTCTCAGAGCCACTTCCGAACATTCCTATGGATAGTCCACACAAAATAGAGTTTCTCTTAACCAGTCTACTAAAATGCTATTGATTCAAACTACCACCTACTGAAATAAAACTTAAACCACTGAGAGACTAAAGCCTTTAGAAAAGAGAAGGAGCTTATATGCAAAGGAAATCTGCAAGGGATCAAGCTTTAGAAAGACAGCCTCAACAAATTAAAAATATGACATACATTTAAAGGAAAAAAGCAACCTACAAACTTATCAAGGTCATCAAGTTTGCATTTACTCTCTTCAAGGTAGAAAATAGCACTTTTTTTCACATAAATGCCATATCCAAAAAGGTCATCACATATCTTTAGACATCAATATTTCCAAAATCAGGGCTATAGTTGTTTTCATTAGAGAGTAACTTACAGGAAAGACAAGATTTCATTTACTTGAGGAGCAAGAACCAGACAGAGTTAACTGTTCACTAATGTTACTTTATCTTAGGGTTTCAAAGTGTGTTTGCAGGGATTCCCCAAGATCACCTTTGTGTTCAGTGATTCACTAACAAGACACTCAGAAAAGCTGTTATACTCACAGTTAAGGTTTATTATAGCAAAAGGATACAGACTTACATAAGCAACTGAAAAAGGGACATAAGGCCAAATCCAAGAAATACCAGGCATGAGCTTCCAGTTGTCCTCTTCCAGTGAAGTCATGCAGACAGCACTTAATTCTCCTTGCAAGGATGTGTGATGATACGCTTGCAGTATTACCAAGCAGGGAAGCTCCTCGGAGCCTCCGTGTCCAGGTTTTCCCCTGTGGGCTGATCACACAAGCACAGCTGACTGCCCATATGGCTGACCTTCAGTCTCGAGCCCCTCTGCGGGTCAAGCTGATACTGTATGGCCCAAGGCCATGGTAGATCATAAGTCACATTGTTAGCATAGACTATCCGGTAGGGCCTCAGGCCCCTAGGTAAACAGAAACATTATCAGACAGGATATTCCAAGGGTTTAGAGGTCATCTCTTAGGAGCTGAGTAAAGACCAAACCTTTCTTTGGAATGTGAAAGGTTTGCACAACTTAGGCATGTTGTGTTGACCCTTTACTGTACAGTGTTGTTTCGTTTTGTTTTCTGACTCTGGAATGTGATGTGCATTGCTTACCCCTTCTGGTTAAGGTGTAAATTTTGCCTCCAGATTTCCTTTTAAGCCTGGCTTTGACCACATAAATTTGTCTATTTGGTCAGTTTTATTATATGAATGTGATAAAGGGTGATGCCTACCGCACAGAGACCTCCTTATAATCTGGTTAGTGAAACTAGAGACATGTGATACTAAAATTTAGGGGTTAACTTTGGAGGCTTTGTAAAGACTTTAAGGTTGTCACTGGTTTATGTTTAAGATATTGCTCTTATTGGCTCATATACCAAGATCGGGAACCAAGAGCCATTCAGTTCACCTCAGTCAAGTTGCTTAGACCTTGTTGTTTAGTAATGGGCTTGCCATTCCTAATTTAATTAGACTTAAGGCACAGCCACAGACACAAAAACAATTTTTAAACTACGGTTTGATAGGAAGGAGAACAGATCTTTATTGAACTTATGCAAAATAGCTACATGGCTATCAAAAGTCACGGAAACTTAGTAAAGGCATTTTGTGTAATATTTAACCATTTTGACCGTTTTCTGGTACACATTTATGTCATGTTCTCCAGAATCACTATTTTTATGTTTTCCTGACAATATATTACTTATAAATTGTATCAAGAATTTTCAAAGAATTTTTTTTCTGGAATTCCGAAGGATCAGTTGGAACATAATACCGTTTAAAGAGTGTTTCCACCAGTTTATGTAGTGTAGCCAATAGATAGTTCAAAATAAAGAAGATGTCCATTAGAAATTAAGCATTAACCATAATTAACTCATTTCGTCCTAGGTAATTATTTCTTGTTTTTCTGATTTTGGGTGGAGCATTCATTTTCACAAAGTCATTTGCTTCTGGATTTAAAGAATCCTAGAAATCTTGACTCTTATCTTTTGGTTGTCTGACAAGTATCTTTTTGTCATGCTGATATCAGTTTACACTGGAAAATCTGTTTCCATGAGTCTATGCCCTATAGAGTCAACAATTTATGAATGTGGTAAAAGTCTTTACTGAGGCTTTCATTCTTCTCATGTTTCTTCCAGAAGACTCAGTTTTTGCTCTGTAGCTTATCACAGGGACTTCAGGCAAATGTAAGAAAAAAGCAGAAACTGCCTGTGGATGACAGGATGCAATGGCTTAGGTTAATGTGTAAAGGCCCAACAGTACTAGAAGAGTGGGGAGTAGAATTATTTTTTTCTGAAGTAACACATAACCACTTTGCAAGATTTTAGTCAATGATTATCCTGAGAGGAAAAATACATTTATAGACAGAGTAAGCATTAAATTTCATTTAACTTAGCTCATAAAATATTTTAGGATTGTCACCTGCAAACAAAATGTTCTTTTAAAAATCAATTTTTTAAAAATAGTTACTGTGCCAATCTTTGTATATGGACAGGTGTATGCTTCTGTCCAAACTGAATATTAGACAATTGCTAAAAATATCTTTATATTTATAGTAATACATTTTACTTAAATGTAATTAACTTAGGTTAAACTCCTCTTATTGTTGTATACGTTTTTTTCATATTTAGGAGGGGATAAGCAGGATGACTTTTACAGTAGTTTTGAGCTAATAAAAAATCTGCAGTATACCAACCAAATATATCTAATTATTTTTAGTATTCCTCCTTTCATAGGATAAATAAGCAAAACTTTGGGGCTGTCTAGCTACTGTTTAGGAAACCCCAAAGAAAATTTTTAAAGACAGAGTAATCGTTTATAATTCTGAATTTGGGGACTGAATTTGGGAAATGCCATATCAAAAAAGTTTTCAGAGGAGAAAACATACCAGTAACTACAGAAAAAAGATTACAGGCAATATTTAAAATAAAGTCAGCATCAAGTAATGATACTTATTAGAAACTTTTTCAGAGGTAAGAGACTTTTGTTTAAAAAAATAGTTCAAGGGTATGACAAAAGCACAAAATGTTAGGCTCTCAAGAGTGTTTTGATAATATAAGAAAACTCTGCTATTTGGGCACTAAATACCTCTTAATTGCTTTTTGTTCAGAGTAAACATGTACTCATGGATTTGTCAATTTAACAGAAAATCCAAATTCTAGTTTTACTCTTTGGGGATGCCATCCATACTTTGTAGAATAAGATTCACAAGTCTTTTTCTCCAACTAATGAATAAATTCATTTTTATCTAGCGAACTTTATAAGTTAATACATTTTTATGCTTCTCTCAAATTCATTATTTTCAAATATTAAAAACCAAGACAAAGTTCATTTCCCTTCATACCTTCTACAACCTGTTGTATACCCTCAAATTTGGCTTTTAATATTTTCTATCACATTCTGGCACAACCAGACAATTTGATTTTAAGACAAAATCAATCTTTTCCCATGATAGACAAATTAAAATTTATTACTTTGCATTTATACCTCTTGACAGATTCACAAACATTATTTTACATTTCTTTCAAAAAAGAATATGTATACCAACATATCTCAATTTTTCATATATTTCTTTTCAACCTATTAATGGTCATTTACAACATATAAAAACAAAAGGCAAAGCTATGTTAAAACTGTTTCCTGACCCAGTATTTATTTTGTTCTCTACAAATGAGTTTCTTAGATATAATTTATATCCAAAGATTATTAATTAAATGAGTAACTCAGTCTTGCATAAGTTAGAATAGTATACTAACATTTTAATTCACACTGTAAGTAAATCAGGAAGAAGACATATAGCTATTTTAAAACAGCATTATTAAACCAGTCTAATTTGTCCAAGGATTCCTTTTGATTAGGAATATGATTACTTAAACTCTTCTATTTTTCATACTAAATACTTAGGAACTCTTCAAGTTTAAGAGTACTCTCTACCTTGTTTTTCATGTTGTGTGCCACTCATTTTCAAACCAAGATAAAAATATTTTTGTGCCCTCTGGAATGGAGAGCAGCTATTGGAAATCTGGAGCTGCAACTATCAGCCAATGAGTTTTTCGTACTTTGATTACATTTGCTCCATCTGTGGCTAATGTTATAAAACCAAAGTTGTTGGTTCTTTAGTGTAATTTAAAAAAAATTTTAAAAGTTATGTACCCAAACTTTTTAGATTTTTTGCAGAGACCATGAAGCTCTAGGCGAGTCAAGAAGCAATCATTCTCATTCCATCACAAATTCAGGCTTATTTGAATGGTTGTACCATTCAAGCAAAATCTTCTCTTAAGTCTCTACTCTTTGGCCTAAAACTAGGTAAAAACAATTTCAAATTTTATTCATTATGTATATTTTGTTCTCTTTCATGGTAGATTTGTCTGTTGGAATTAGATATCCCTATTATATAGTGTGTTCAAATGACAGCTTTTATGGCCCATTAATCTCTAATAGTGTCCCAAGAGGACATTGCCATCAGAGAAAGTTTATAATTGTAAATAAGTAGACTATTGTAAAAAGCTATGCCTTTCTTTTTGAGGAGGAAAGAAGGGTTTTTAAAATTACACTAAAAGAACCAACACCTTTGTTTTATAACATTAGCCACAGATAGATCAAATGTAATCAAAGTACAAAAAACTCATTGGCTGATGGTTGCAGCTCCAGATCTCCAATAGCTGCTCTCCACTCCAGAGGGCACAAAAATATTTTTATATTGATTTGAATCAGAGTGGCACACAACATGAAAAACAACATAGAGTTTCACCAATGGTAAGACAGCAATAAAATAAATCAGTACTGTATTGAGTGATATGAGCAACTTTCCAGCCTACTAGTGAAACCAGTTGTCAGTTTGACTAAATCAAGACCCAGAGGCAAAGAAAGATATATCTCAAATGACAGGAGCTAGCAGAATCCTCAAGACAAACATAAAATATAATCAAATATCCTGTCATATGTTACCTCATAAAGACCAGACAGGCCATTAAAAACTATATTATCAACATAGCTGCCGCCAAAGGAGAAATAGGGGTTGTGTACAAATCAGAACGAGTATGAAAACCAGACTTAACCAGGACACAAAAACCAAACAAATGGTCATAAAAAGAAATAGAATCAACTAGATTAAAACCCTATTTCCACAGGAGATTCACCTTAGGACTGGAAAAAGATATACTTCAAAGAGTCCTTGAGTTGCAGTTTACTCAGCTCCGTCTAGTGAATACATCTCTGGTAGATAAATACATAAAATCTTGGTAGAATCTATAGCGTTGTCAAAGAGATATTCAGAGACAAAGCATCTAGTAAGGAAAAGTTTACTTTCAAGGAAAGTTTATGAGAAACTCCTAAGTTTTAAAAGGTCTGCTTCAGGGGAGCCTGGGTGGCTCAGTGGGTTAAGGCCTCTGCCTTCGGCTCAGGTCATGATCTCAGGGTCCTGGGATCCAGCCCCGCATCAGGCTCTCTGCTCAGCGGGGAGCCTGCTTCCCCCCCTCTCTCTGCCTGCTTCTCCGCCTACTTGTGATCTCTCTCTCTCTCTCTCTCTGTCAAATAAAAAAATAAAATCTTAAAAAAAAAAAAAAAGGTCTGCTTCACTAAATAAAAGAATGCAAGGGGAAAAAAACCCCCACAAAATTACCAACATGATTAGCTTGTAGTTAGTCTGCTCATGGTAGAAAAGATAGCAATTTTCTTACATGGTTATCATAGCTACAAAGATTATCACAAATTTTCAGCTATCAACATTGCAAAAGTTGATGATAAAATTGCTTTTATGGTACATGAACAATGAATCTTGTAACATTGAAAAAATAAAATAAAAGTATTTGGGGAAAAAATGCTTTTATGAGGAAGTCAGTACTTATAAACAAAACTTAAAGGATCCTTTTATTTTGGGAAAGTGAGCTAGACACAGTGACTCTGTTTTTGTTTGCTTATTTCTCTGTGCAAGTTGTTTTATTCTCTGGTTATGATCTATACACACTGATGCAGCAGTGTGTATGGACGTGTCAGTTTTGCTGCCACACATGCTTCTTTGGTCCTTGGTGGTTGAAAACCCTTTCACAAATACTGAGGTAGTTTACTATAACTTAAGGGAAAAGATCTAATAATACAAGAGGAAAAGGCCAAGTTTAAGAGAAGTATTACTTCAGAGAATGGATTTTTTTAAAAGAAATTGTCATATCTTTGTGGACAAGCTAATAAAAACTTTGGATTAATGGGATTATAACACTAATGACTAATACAAATCATAAAAATTTATTTTGACTGAGAAAAAAGACTAGAGAGAAAGGGTAGAACAAAATTAAATTTGCCTAGCCTTTCAGGGAGAAGTTAATTTGAATTCAAAAGCTGACTTTGTCAGACTCAAGGAAAATATAGGCAGAATTCCATACTTCAAGGATTTGTATACTACCAAGAGGATTGCAGTTCATTTAGCCCATATCCCTTTGATGAGCCTCTTTCAAACAGCCAAACAGGTTGGTTTTTCCCAGAGACCTGTTAGATCAGCTTCTTTCAAAATGGGAGCTGTGATTCATTAGTGGATCCTGACATTGATTAATAGTGAGCTCTGACCAGCAGTTTGTTTTTAATGAAATGGAGTAGAAAATAGATTATCTGTGGTACCCCTCAAGTAAGGTTTGAGACTTCTACTTTACCTAGGATTTAGTAGAAAGACCAGGCTCCCACTGAAACAAATAAATTACAAAGTTGTATGTTTAAAGTTGTTGGAAAATTGTGGGCACAGCAAAGCCTAGAAGAACTAAATTTCTAGAGAAGGAAAAGCTCTCCTGGGTGAGTTGACAATCCCTGGCTCTTTTATTCCTTGGATCATTTACCAATTCTGGTCATATTGACTCTGTTTTTGGCATAGGGACTCTACTGGGACAGAGAGAAGCCAGGTGAGTTTTTGAAGACCATAGGTGCAGGCATGCCACATTTGACCCTAATGAAGTCTGAAATATACCCTGGATATTTGCTGAATGTTGGAGTATAAGAGCCTGGAGAGCTGGTCCAGAAAGGCAGAATAAAATCTTCAGTTTTGTGATGCTTAGGAGATAAACTCCTTCTAGAGCGGGGGACTGCACCAAGCATACAACAGGTCTTTCCCTCAAGTTTTTGCCAGATACTGAACTTGATGTTGTGGGAGACTAAGCTCAAAACTTTTGAAGGACAGAGTTTCAGGGATGAGGACAAAGAGAAAGCCAAGTTATCCAAAACTTCAGATGACCACACTCAAGAAGGAAACTGGATTGGAAAGGTAAAATCTCTCCACAATGCTTGGAGACAGAATCCCACCAGAGACAAAAAGCCAGCATGAAACACTTGGCCAGACCTTTGCCAGATTTTGACCTCTCAAGACCTTTGCCAGATTTTGAATTTGCATGAGATAGGAGACTAATGAGATAAACTGAAGCCTCTGAAGGGCAGAACTGATTCTCCCATAGTTTTTAAGGCTGAAGGAGAGAGACCTGCCAAGCTGTCATTCAAAAGTCCAGGTGATTATAGCAGCAATGTCCACAATAGCCAAACTATGAAAAGAGCCTAGATGTCCATCAACAGATGAATGGATAAAGAAGATGTGGTGTATATATATACAATGGAATATTATGCAGCCATCAAAAAATGAAATCTTGAGGTTTGCAACAACATGGATGGAACTAGAAGCTATTATGCTAAGCGAAATAAGTCAATGGGAGGACAATTATCATATGATCTCACTGATATGAGGAATTTGAGAAACAAGACAGAGGATCATAGAGAAAGGGAGGCAAAAATGAAATAAGACGAAACCTGAGAGGGAGATAAACCGTAAGAGACTCTTAATCTCAGGAAACAAACTGAGGGTCGCTGGAGGGGAGAAGGGTGGGAGGGATGGGATGGCTGGGTGATGGACATTGAGGAGGGTATGTGCTATGGTGAGTGCGGTGAATTGTGTAAGACTGATGAATCACAGACCTGTACCCCTGAAACAAATAATACATTATATATTAAAAAAAAAAAAAAGTCCAGGTGAGCCACATCTGAAGAAAAAGGACAAAGAAGAGGTAAACTGAGTCTAACTAAAACCAGAATCCAGCCCCAATCCAACTCAAATCCTGGTGGGCTTAAGATGATCAGTCCTTTAAATTATGCATCTAACAGAAGAAAGGGAGAAAGTTTACAGGGGAAAATAACATCATTATTAGTCCTGTTGATTCTTTTATTTTTATTTTTTTTTAAGATTTATTTATTTTAGAGAGAACATGAGGGAAGGGGCAGAGAGAGAATCTCAGGTAGACTCCTCCCTGAGCATGGAGCCTGATGCAGGGCTTGATCTCATGGCCCTGAGATATATGTATGCATAAGGAAAAAGAGGAAAAGATAGATGAATTGGATAAAATGATGGATAATTTTTGCAGATTTGGAATCTATAGATATAATATGCATTATATAATTTAAAAATACAACAGCTAAAATTGAGAATTCATTGGATAGTCTTTGTTTTTTGTTTTTTTGTTTTAATAGCTCAGACCGAGAAAAAAATACAGTTAGTGAACTTAAGGGCTGATAAATAGAAAATATACAAAAATGAGGCGCAGAGACAAAAAGAACAGGATGAATAAAACTGAGTAAAAGAGACATGTGGAATATAGCTAAATAATCAAATGTATGTTTAATTAGAGTCCCAGAAGGATAAGAATGAAAGAGAATGGGGCTGAAGCAATATTTGAAGAGATAATAGTCAAGAAATTTCCAAAATTGATGACTCACATCAGCCCCAACATTAAATGTCAGTGAACCCCAATACACAGCAAGGATATATGCAAAGGAAGCCACAATTAAACACATTATAGCTGAAACACTGAAAGACAAAGATAAAATCTTGAAAGCAGCAAGAGAAAACAAGACACATTTACTTTCTACAAAAGGAACAGTAAGACAGATTATTTTCTGACAAATTATGGAAGCCAAAAAGAATAAAAAGGCATTTAAGTGCTAAAAGAAAAAAAAAAATCAGTTTATACCTAATTAAAATATCCTTAAGAAATCATGGTAAAATAAAGATTTATTCAGACAAATAAAAGCTGGGAGAATTCATCATCAGCAGACCCACACTATAAAAAATATTAAAGGTAGTTCTTTAGACTAAAGGAAAATTGACTCAAATGGCAACATGGTTTTTCAGGAAAAAAGAGCAGTAGAAAAGATAAATATGTGATTAAGTTTTTTAGATTTTTAAAATATTTATTTATTTATTTATTTATTTATTTATTTATTTATTTATTTGACACAGAGAGAGAGAGCACAAGCAGGGAGAGAAGCAGAGGGAGAAGCAGGCTCCCCGCTGAGCAGGGAGCCCAATGTGAGGCTCGATCCCAGGACCCTGAGATCATGACCTGAGCGGAAGGCAGATGTTTAACTAACTGAGCCACCCAGGTGCCCTGTGGTTAAGTTTTTTTAATTGAATTTCAAAGCAGCAAAAATAAAACATGTTGTGGAGTTTATATGTAGAAGTAAAAAACAAAAAACAAAAAAATAGTTGCGTGAATTGTAGGAAGGAGATAAATATACATAAGCCACTGTAAGGTTTTTATTCTTTTGACAGTGGTTTAAAAAAAAAAAAATACTAGAGAGGTGCCTGGGTGGCTCAGTCAGTTGAACATCCAGCTCTTGATTTCTGCTTAGGTCATGATCTCATGGGTCATGAGACCAAGTCCCATATCCAGCTCTGCCCTTAGTGGGGAGTCTGCTTGAGATTCTCTCCCTCTGTCCCTCCCCCCACTCGTGTGCATGCTCTCTCCATATATATATAAAATAATAAAATAAATAAATCTTTAAAAAAAATACTAGCTTAATGTAAGCTGTAATAAGCCAAGGATGCATATTGAAACCTAGAGGAATGATTATCAAAGTATAAGTGTTATCAAAGTAACAGTATAAACATCATCTAGGAATTTTTTAGAAGTAAAAATTCTCAGTCCTCCCCTAGACCTATTAAATTATAAACTTTAGAAGTAGGGCCCAGAAATCTATGTTGGAACAGTCCTCTAGGTGATTCGGATACACACTAATATTTGAGAACCACTGCTCTGGGTAATTACCAAAAGAAAACAAACAGGTATAATTAAGAACCTAATAGAAGAGGGAAAACAGAATAATAAAAACACTTGATTAATCCAAAGTAATGAAAGAAAGGAGGAATAAAGGAAGAAAGGATAGGATAAATAGAAATATAAACAAAATTAATAAAATACACAGTAAGATTGTGCACATAAACCCAAATATAACAGTAGTCACATTAAATGTAAATAAACTAAATGCTCCAATTAAAAGACAAGATTTTCAGATTGGATTCAAGAAACAAAAAGGCACAGATAATTTAAAAGGATTAAAAAATATACCATGTAAACACTACCCCCCAAATGCTTGTGTGATTGTATTACTAATACATACATTTTACTCTAAGAAGTATTTAAAAAGTTGAAGAAAGATGCCATAATGACAAAAGTTGCAATTCAATAAAAAAACCCAATAATCCTATTAGTAGACAGGCAATAATAACACTTCAAATATATAAAACCAAAATATCAGAACTAAATGGAGAAATACACAAATCTACAGTCATTGCCAAAGATTTTAATATACATATCTCAATATCTCATTAAAAATCAGACAAAAAAATCAGTAACAATATAAAAGATTTGAGCAGTATGAAACAACTCAGTCTGATTGACATATGTAGAGCACTATTCCCCAAAACAGAATATATATTCAAGTGTACATGGAACATGTACCAAAACAGACCTAGGCCATAAAACAAGCTTAAAATATTTTTAAAAATTGAAATCATGCAGAGAATGTTCTTAGGCCACAATGGAATCACACTGAAAACTGACCAAAAAAATAAATAGATAAATAAATAAACTGTTTCTAAATGACTTATAGGTCAACAAAGAATTCTCAGTGGAAATTAGAAAATATTTAAATAATAATTAAAGCACAAAATCCAAAATGGTGATGTAGCTAAAGCAATGCTTAGAAGGAAATTTATAGTTTAAATGCATACATTAGAAGAGAGGTTAAAAATTACTGATCTCAAACTTCAATCTCAAGAGCTGGGAAAAGAAGAGCAAATTAAATCCCACATAATAAAAAGAATGATATAATAAATGATTAGTAATAAAAAAACATGTAAATAATAAATGAATAATAATTCAATGTATTTGGTACATTGATTATACCAATGTACCGTATTATATGTATTATACCATAATATGTACCATATTATATGTATTATATGTATTATACCAATTAATTAATTGGTATAATAAATGAATAGAAATAAGTAATATATGAATCATAGTAAATGAGCAAAAAGCCATGAAAGATAAAGCAGACATAAATAGACTAGAATAAAAACAATAAAACTAAATATTGCTCACTTAAAAAGATTGGTAAAATTATTAAATCTTTAATAAAACTGATCAAGATAAAATACCAAGTACAGAAATTATCAATATTACAAATGTAAAAGGAGACAGCACTATGCATCCTACAGACATTGAAAAGATAAAAGTCTTCAAATAACATCAAGAAAGTGAAAAGATTTCCCATGAATAGGAGAAAATATTTGCAAATCATGTATCTGACAGAAGACATGTATCTAGAATACATGAACACTTATAACTCATCAGTAAAAAAACCCATAAAATTCAAGTAGAAGATGGGCAAAGAATCTGAATAATCGTTTCTCCCAAGAAGATATACAAATGACCAAAAAGCACATGAAAAGATGCTCAGTATCATTAGCATTAGGGAAATGCAAATCAAAACCACAATGAGAAACCACTTCACATCCACTAGGATGACTAAAATAAAAAAGACAGATAATAAGTGTTGACAAAGATGTGGAGAAATTGGAACCCTCATACATTGCTAGTGAGAATGTAAAATGGTGCAGAATCTTTGGAAGACAGCTGGCAAAACTTTTACATAAAAGCATTATTAATAATATCAAAAAAGTGGAAACAACCCAAATTTCCTTCAACTGATGAACCAATAAGCAAAATGTGTTATAGCCATATAATGGAGTATTATTCAGCCATAAAAATGAATGATATATCTGTATGTTAACTAAGTGGAATTTAAATAAAAATGTAAAAACAAAAAAAAGGATTGATATATCGATATATGTGAAAACAGAGATGAACCCTGAAAACATGTGAGGGGCCCCTGGGTGGCTCAGTTGTTTAAGTGTCTGACTTTATTTCAGCTCAGGGCATGATCAAATGGCTCATGGGATTGAGCCCCAAGTCAGGACCCATACTCTTGGGGGAGTCAGCTTGGGGATTCTCTGCCTCTGCTCCTCCCCCAACTTGCACCCATGTGCTTGCTCTTTCTCTAATAAATAAATAAATCTTTAAAAAAGATAGGGGAAAAAAACCCATTTTGTGAAATTAAAGAAGCCAGTAATAAAGACCACATATTGTATGATTCCATGTATATGAAATTTCCAGGATGGGAAAATCTATAGAGATAGAAAGTGGATTAGTGCTTGCCTATTGTTGGGGGTAGAGTGACTCAGAAAAATGGGGAGAAACCGCTAATGGATATGGGATTTCTTTTGGGAGATGAAAATATTCTAAATGGATGTTGATGATGGTTGTACAACACTGTGAATACACTAAAAATCATTGAATTGTGCATTCTAATTGGGTTAATTATATGGTGTGTTAATTATATCTTTAAAAAGCTGTCCAAAACATGAAAGGTTATTATGAACAACCTTACACCAAAAAACATTATCTACTTAGATGAAATGTTCTTTTAAAAATCTGTTAAAATAAACACAAAAAGAAATAGAAAATATGAATACTCATCATCTGTTAAAGATATTGAATCTGTAATTTAAAACCCTCCCATAAAGAAAATTTTAGGCTAAGATGTTTCATAGGTAAATTATTCCAAGCACTTAAGGAAGGAATAATACCAAAATTACTTTGATTGGCGGGCTTAATCCATTTATATTTATTATAATTACTGATATATTTGAACTTATTTCTACCATACTTCTTTTTCTTTTTCTCTTTTTCTGATTTCTTTTTTTTTTTTTTTTTGTGCTATTGCTATCAGGTGTTTTTTTTTTTTTATGTTCAGTTAGCCACTATAAAGTACATAATTAGTTTTTTATGTAGTGTTCAATGATTCATTAGTTAAGTATAACACCCAGTGCTCATCACAGCATGTGCGCTCCTCAATACTCATCACCCTGAAACCCCCAGATTGTTTCTCGGGGTCCGTAGTCTCTCATAGTTCATCTCCCTCTCTGATTTCTCCCCCTTTGGATTTCCCTACCTTTCCCTATGATCCTCCTTGCTATTGCTTATGTTCCACATATGAGTGAAACAATATGATAATTGTCTTTCTCTGCTTGACTTACTTCACTTAACAAAATCCCCTCCAGTTCCATCTATGTCGATGCAAATGGTGGGTATTCATTGTTTCCGATGGCTGAATAATATTCCATGTGTATATGTACCACATCTTCTTTATCCATTCATCTGTTGAAGGGCATCTTGGCTCCTTCCACAGATTGGCTATTGTGGACATTGCTGCTATGAACTTTGGGGTGCACATGCCCCTTCTTTTCACTAAGTCTGTATCTTTGGGGTAAATACCTAGTAGTGTAATTGCTGGGTTATAAGGTAGCTCTATTCTTAACATCTTGAGGAAACTCCATACTGTTTTCCAGAGTGGCTGTACCAACTTGCATTCCCACCAACAGTGTAAGAGGGGTGTAAGAGGGTTCCCCTTTCTCCACATTCTCACCAACATTTGTTGTTTCCTGTTTTGTTAATTTTTGCCTTTCTAACTGGTATAAAGTGGTATCTCATTGTGGTTTTCATTTATATTTCCCTGATGGCTAGTGATGTTGAGCATTTTTTCATGTGTCTGTTAGCCATTTGTATGCCTTTTTTGGAGAAGTGTCTGTTCATGTCTTCTGACCATTTTTTTTACTGGGTTATTAGTTTTTTGAGTGCTGAGTTTGAGAAGTTCTTTATAGATCTTGGATATCAGCCTTTTATCTGTAATGTCATTTGCAAATATCTTCTCCCATTCTGTGGGCTGCCTCTTAGTTTTGTTGACTCTTTCCTTTGCTGTGCAGAAGCTTTTTATCTTGATGAAGTCCCAAAAGTTCATTTTTGCTTTTGTTTCACTTGCCTTTGGAGACGTGTCTTGAAAGAAGTTACTGTGGGTAATGTCTAAGAGGTAACTTCCTATGTTCTTTTCTAGGATTTTGATGGATTCCTGTCTCACATTGAGGTCCTTCATCCATTTCGAGTTTATCTTTGTGTATGGTGTAAGGGAATGGTCCAGTTTCATTCTTCTATATGTAGCTGTCCAATTTTCCCAGTACCACTTATTGAAGAGACTGTCTTTTTTCCATTGGATATTTTTTCCTGGTTTGTCAAACTTTAGTTGACCACAGAGTTGAGGGTCCATTTCTGGAGTCTCAATTCTGTCCTACTGGTCTATGTGTCTGTTTTTGTGCCAGTACCATGCTGTCTTGGTGATCACAGCTTTGTAATATAGTTTGAAGTCAGACAACATGATGCCTCCAGCTTTGTTTTTCTTTTTCAACATTTCTTTGGCGATTTGGGTCTTTTCTGGTTCCACACAAATTTTAGGATTGTTTGTTCCAGCACTTTGAAAAATACCAATGATATTTTAATAGGGATGGCATTGAAAATGTAAATGGCTCTGGGGAGGATAGACATTTTAACAGTTTATTCTTCCAATCCATGAACATGGAATATTTTTCCATCTTTTGTGTCTTCCTCAATTTCTTTCATAAGTATTCTGTAGTTTCTAGAGTATAGATCCTTTACCTCTTTAGTTAGGTTTATTCCTAGGTATCTTATGGTTTTTGTTGCTATTGTGAATGGAATTGATTCCTTAATTCCTCTTTCTACAGTTACATTGTTAGTATATAGAAAAGCAACTGATTTCTGTGCATTGATTTTGTATCCTTCCACATTGCTGAATTGCTGTATGAGTTCTAGCAATTTGGGGGTGTAGTGTTTTGGTTTTCCACATAAAGTATCATGTCATCTGCGAAGAGGGAGAGTTTGACTTCTTTGCTAACTTGAATGCCTTTTATTTCTTTTTGTTGTCTGATTGCTGAGGCTAGGACTTTTAGTACTATGTTGAACAATAGTGGTGAGAGTGGGCATTCCTGTCGTGTTCCTGATCTTAAGGGAAAAGTGATAATGATATTTGCTTTTTCATGGCTTTTTCATAGATGGGTTTTATGATATTGAAGAATTTTCCCTCTATCCCTATACTCTGAAAAATTTTAATCAGGAACGGATCTTGTATTTTGTCAAAAACTTTTCTACACCAATTGAGAGGAGCATATGGTTCTTGTCTTTATTTTATTGATGTGCTCTACCACGTTGGTTGATTTGAGAATGTTGAACCACCCTTGCATCCCAGGCATAAAATTCACTTGTTCATTGTGAATAATCCTTTTAATGTGCTGTTGGATCCTATTGGCTAGGATCTTGTTGAGTATTTTGGCATCCATGTTCGTCAGGGATATTCGTCTGTAATTCTCCTTTTTGATGGGGTCTTTGCCTGGTTTTGGGATCAGAGTAATGCTGGCCTCATAGAAGGAGTTTGGAAGTTTTCCTTCTTTTTCTATTTTGTGGAACAGCTTCAGTAGAGTAGGTATTATTTCTTCTTTAAATGTTTGGTAGAATTCCCTTAGGAAGCCATCTGGCCCTGGACTTTTGTTTTTTGGGAGGTTTTGATTACTGCTTCAGTTTCATTACTGGTTATTGGTCTATTCAGATTGTCTGTTTCTTCCTGTTTCATTCTTGGTAGTTTATAAGTTTCCAGGAAGGCATCCATTTCTTCCAGGTTATTTAATTTGTTGGCATACAGTTGCTGGTAGTGATGTCTAGTAATTGTTTCTATTTCCTTGGTGTTAGTCGTGATCTCTCCCCCTTCATTCATGATTTTATTAATTTGGGTCCTTTCACTTTTCTTTTGGATAAGTTTGGCCAGTGGTTTATCAATCTTATTAATTCTTTCAAAGAATCAGCTTCTAGTTTTGTTGATCTATTCTACTGTTTTTCTGGTTTCTACTTCATTGCTCTCTGCTCTAATCTTTATTATTTCTCTCCTCCTGCTTGGTTTAGGTTTTATTTGTTGTTCTTTCTCCAGTTCCTTTAGGTGTTGGGTTAACTTGTGCATTTGGGATTTTTCTAATATTTTGAGAGAGGCTTGGATGGCTATGTATTTCCCCCTTAGGACCACCTTTGCAGTATCCCATAGGTTTTGGACCAATGTGTTTTTGTTCTCATTGGTTTCCATGAATTGTTTAAGTTCTTCTTTAACCCATTCATTTTTTAGCAGGACGCTTTTTAACTTCCAAGTGTTTGAATTCCTTCCAATTTTTGTCTTGTGATTGAGTTCCAGTTTCAAGGCATTGTGGTCTGATATCATGCAGGGAATAATCTCAGTCTTTTGGTATTGACTGAGACCAGATTTGTGACCCAGTATGTGGTCTATTTTGGAGAAAGTTCCATGTGCATTCGAGAAGAATGAGTATTCTGTTGGTTTAGGGTGGAATGTTCTGTATATATCTACGAAGTCCATCTGGCCCAATGTGTCATTCAAAGCTCTTGTTTCTTTGTTGATCCTTCTGTTTAGATGATCTGTCCAGTGTTGAGAGTGGAGTGTTAAAATCTCTTACTATTAATGTATTATTGTCGATCTGATTCTTTATTTTCATTCACAGCTGGCTTATGTAGTTAGCTGCTCCCATTGGGGATATAGGTATTTACAATTGTTAGATTTTTTTGTTGGATAGACCCTTTAAGAATGATATAGTGTCCCTCTGGATCTGTTATTACAGTCTTTGGTTTAAATTTTAATTTGCCTTATATAAGAATTGCTACCCCAGCTTTCTTTTGAGGTCCATTGGCATGAAAAATGGTTCTCCATCCCCTCACTTTCAGTCTGGAGATGTCTTTAGGTTCAAAATGAGACTTTTGTAGACAATATAGATGGATCTTGTCTTTGTATCCAATCTGCCAGCCTGTGCCATTTCATGGGAGCATTTAGGCCATTCACATTGAGGGTTACTACTGAAAGATATGTGTTTATTGCCACTCTATTGTCTGTACAGTCCCTTTTTCTATGGATTGTCTCTGTAAATTTCTGGTCCATATTACTCTTGGAGTCTTTCTTCTTTTATAGAATCCCCCTTAGTATTCCTTGCATGGCTGGCTTGGTGGTCACATATTCTTTCAGTTTCTGCCAGTCCTGGAAGCTCTTTATCTCTGCATCCATTCTGAATGACAGCCTTGCCAGATAAAGTATTCTTGGCTGCGTGTTCTTCTCATTTAGTATCCTGAATGTCTTGCCAGCCCTTTCTGCCTTGCCAGATCTCTCTGGACAGTTCTGACATTATTCTGCTGTTCCTCCCTCTGTATGTAAGGAATCTCTCCCCTCTAATTGCCCTTAAAATGGCTTCCTTTGTTCTAAGATTTGGGAGTTTTACTATTATATGCCAGGGTGTTGGTCTGTTCTCCTTGATCTTGGAGGGTGTCCTCTCTGCCTCTAGGACATGAATGCTTGTTTTGTTCCCCAAATTAGGGAAGTTCTCAGCTAGGATTTGCTCAAATATATCTTCTAGTCCTCTCTCTCTCTCCACCCCCCTCAGGGATCCCAATAATTCTGACATTGGAACATTTCATGGTGTCATTGATTTCTCTAAGTCTGTTCTTATGGATTTTAAGCTGTTTGTTCCAGGCCTCTTCCTGTTCCTTCTTTTCTATCAGTTTATCTTCTAGATCACTAATGCATTCTTCAGCCTCATTTACCCTAGCAGTTAAGAGTATCTAGTTTAGACTGCGTCTCATTCATAGCATTTTTAAGTTCAGCCTGATTAGCTCTCATTTCTGCCCTTAGAGATTCTATGTTGCCATTAATGGTTTTCTCAAGGCTAGCTATTGTCTTCATAATTGTTACCTTCAAGTCTATTTGAGACATCTTGCTTATATCCATATCCATTAGGTCTGCAGGAGAGGCCATTGTCTCTGGTTCTTTTCTTGTTGGGAGTTCCTCCTCCTAGTCATTCTGTTGAGTGGTGGTTGAGGGGATGTACAGAGTCGAACATATCAACCACAATCCAGGCAAGGTGCACCCTCTCGACCGCCGATCCTCTGTCCCTGTAGAGATCCAGACATATAATCTTACATCTCAGGCTGATTTCATGGGTGTTCAGAGTGGCTTGATAGATATCTAGCTAAATTCAGGGGACCGGTTGAAACAGAGTCCCCCACTCCTCCACCATCTTGCCCCTCTCTTTTTCTGATTTCTATTGGATTTACAAGAGCCATTCCTACCCTTCACCTCCACTTGTTTGAGACGGTCTACGTTGCATTTTTATTCTTTTAGTAGTTACCTTGAAGTTTTTAACATAGTATTTCCCTAGCAGAGTCTAAAGTTACTCAGTATTTCTCTTCTAAACATGCCTGCTTTAAGCCCATCAAAGCCCACTTTAACCACTCATTGAACACCCACAAATGCTGCTCAAGCTAATCTTACTTTGTCTTAGAGTTTAGATTTACCACTTTTTTAAAAAAAGATTTTATTTATTTATTTGAGAGAGAAAGGGAGAACACAAGCAGGAGAAGGAGCAGAGGGAGAAGCAGGCTCCCTACTGAGCAGAGTGCCTGATGTGGGGCTCAATCCCAGGACCCCAGGATCATGACTGGAGCCAAAGGCAGACGCTTAACCGACTGAGTCACCAAGGGGCCCCTAGATTTAACACTTTTAAACAGGTTTTTTATTGATTTACAATCAATAGTTAAACAAATGTACTTATTTTTTTTAAAGGCCATTGAAGTAATTTTTGAGAATCTCTTTTCTGAGACTTTAAAAGAAGGCCCAGTGCCTGTCTGACACAGAGTAGGTGCTCAGTAAATGGAATCCACCCTACCCCACCTTCTTGCCCACACAGATGTTTCTTTAACACTAGTTGTGGCTGTTCAGCAGGCATAGATTCCCCTGGGTTGGATCCATTTCATGGACAGTTGTCAAAGACTGACCTCTCCTTATGTTAACTTTGTGAGTGCTGTACTTGACTGTGTAGTAAGCTAAACAGTGCAGGATTAAATGTTCTCATTTCTGAGCTGTGAAGTGTTGAAACTGATCAGGAAATGAAGGCAGAATGTCCATCCTTTGGGAGAAGGATCAGCCAGTCTATGTTGCCGCCACTCTTGGCTATTGATTGGAATGCAGCTATTAAGGCAGCTGTTTAACTCTTTGCCCAATTTGAAAGGACACTGCCAAGTGGCAAATATTTTTCATAACAACATTTTACTTTTGCTAAGAACAACAACGCATTTTATTGCACTCCAGCAGTGTGCCAAACATGACAGATTTATTACTCAGCATGTTCACAACCTAGACTGAGCATGAATGCTCATTTCCGTTTTTAATATTTATAAAAAGAATAAGTAGGCCCCAAAGGAAGCCTCTACACAAAACATCTCTACCACTTATCTGTTGGAATGATAACAGATTAACTTGTGAAGATGAAATAGCTCTGAAAGGAAAAATGAAAACCTAGAAATGTCAAAGGAAAAAGGGAAGGGTTAAATATTTTAAATCTCTCTAATGTAACTCAAGAGTCATTTTACCCCACCTGTCCAGGATAGATGAGGGCAGCAGAAACACAGGAAACACATCATCTTTTGTATACCCTGCAATTCATGGGTCCCATTTTGGGTCATGCAGTTAATCTATGTTGTTGGTTAGAATACTGACACAAAGTACTTAGTAAACAACGCTGTTGCAATTGACAGGCTGTGAACTGGGTGAAGTAGGACTGGGGGATTATCAACTATTTTATTTAGTGAAAAGTAATAAGCCAAAGATAAACATTCAAAATTAAGAAAACACAGTTAAATGCTTAAATATGATTTTCTTCCAAACTCCAAAGTGCATGGATCATGATCATGTTAGGTTGATTTCCATACCTGTACACACCAACTGTTTGTTTCACTTGAAGTGATACTAAAAGAAAGCTTAACCAACATTAATAGCATTTAGTGTGTAATTCCCAGAAGCCTTTATGAAGACTACAGGGGTTTGACCAGAGGGATGCATTCTCGTTTTAATAAACCACCATCATCAAAGCTGGAGTGGAGATGTTTCTGATGGTGAACTGGGCTGAACAAAGGAATAGTCAATGAAGGTTCTAATTTCTTTTTTCTCTACTGTTTACTAAATGGTCATCAAATCATAAATGACAACAGTCTAGTCAGCCTGTTTCCTCAAATTGCAAAAGCATACATTTTCACAAAGTTGACATGATTTCTTGAAGAAAGATAGACAAGCTTTGTACTCTCGTTTTTCAGGGATATTGTAAAGTGGTAAATGCAAATCATGGATGAAATTTATAAGATCGCTTCCACAGAAAGGATCCAGCAGTTGGAAAAAGAACTGGCTATGCAACTGACTGAACTAAAGTCTGAGATAGAAGAACAGGAGACTCATCGAGCTTACAGGTGAATAGTAGTAGTGAGAAGGCATGGTCTTCAGGGGCTTTTGCCCCCTACTTTCAGCCCATAATCTCCATCAGCTCCCTCTTCTTTTTATATAGACAACTGGCATTATCTCAAGCTCAGATTTTATGGCTATCTGTGTTACCTATATTCTAGAATTGCCAAGGCATTTAGAGGCATTGTCCTACCAAAGAAAATAGAAAAGTGCTCTTACATTTCAAAATACCATTGTCTTAAAGTTCCAGAAGCTATTATACAAATCGTACTAATTGAAAAGAGGTCTCATTTTATCCAAAAATATTTTCATTGACTTGATCTTGATTTTGATCAGAAATATAAAAACTGAAATAATGCTAGGTATTTGGTAATGAGCTCTGCAAAATGGTGTTTTATTAAGGAGCTCCTCTATAGGTAAATGCTGGTAATAATAGCAATCTCTTTTAGAGAAATAGGGTAACCAGATCAGCCCCTAAGTTGTAAGTCTCATGGGCTCAGGACCTTCAAATCCCTCTATTTCTATTACTGCCACAATTGATCAAGAGGAATAGTATGAGGTACCTGTTAGTTTGAGTAACCAAGTAAACACGATGTGAATGGTGAGGGTGGGAGAGGGAAAATCAGGAAAAGAAGCAGTAAATAGGTGCATTACTATCTCACTCCAAGGATGATTCTGAAGAACCAATATTAGTGGGTTTTATAATTTGGTATTTAAAGCCATCGGGTATAGGAAGCAGATCAAAGATTATATGATGAAGTGAAAAGGTAATGGAACCATGCAAGCCATAATTTCTCCCAACTTTGGTTTCTTTCTGTGAAAAATGAGGTTACAGACATGTACCTTCCCTATCTGATAAGGATCAAGTGAGATAATACACATTAAAGCACTTTGAAAACTAGAAGACACCATACAAAGATCAAGTCACAATCGATATTGTTACATCTTAAATGTCTGAGTGTCAAACAAGTGGCTCCTCTTTGTACATTGTCCTAAGAAAGGCTTCCTGAAGTCTTTTTTATCTTTTAGAGTAGAGTGATGGGAAATCTCTGGATCCTTGTATTTCTGTATTCCCCCAAACCGCTAAACACTGCACCTGGAAGAATCTACCTATTAGTCTGACAAATACGGAGCAACTTTTCTTTGCCAGGTGTTGTGCTAGGTTCTGGAGTCGAAGGAAAATGTAAAATGTCCACTTCTAATAATCACTTTTGCATTCCTATTCCCCACTAGATTGAAAAAATTTATTAAGGACTGTAGGATAATGGTGCCTTCATCATTTTTCTTTTTTCTTTCTTTTTTTTTTTTTCTTTTCTGCATTCTTTCATCAATTTGCCCCCATAAGCCCAAGTCTTAGTAGTGGTTAAGAGTCTCATAAATTCTTGCCAAATGAATAAATGAATGAATGTATGTTGAATCAACAATACTTGATGAACAAATAGGTGAATCTCTTTTTTGTGGGTTGAAGTACACACCACCAATCTCATTCATAGACACTTCGAGATTAACTGAAATGAAAAACATGATTTGAGTAAGAGAAGGTTCAACAGCTAAGCCCAGAACACTGCCCAGTCTTCCAGCATGCCAAAGAAATTCGAAGACAAGAGGGCAGGAAAGGGATGGGCTTCCTCTGTTTCCCTGACTGCCTGTTCCCTTTCCAGTTGGTTACTGGTTCTTGACCTCCGTGAGGCTGCAGTCAGGATTCAGGTACCCAGTACTCACAGAAATCATAGCTTTGATTTAGTAATGCTTTCACTCTTAAGGCCCTTTCTTTTCTTTCTTTCTTTTTTTTTTTTTTTTAAGTCATTGAGGAATGACTTCTACCTCTTTTTTTTTTTTAAGATTTTATTTATTTGACAGAGAGAGAGGGTGAGATCACAAGTAGGCAGAGAGGCAGGCAGAGAGAAAGGGGGGAGGCAGGCTCCCTGCTGAGCAGAAAGCCTGATGTGGGGCTCGATCCCAGGACCCTGAGATCATGACCTGAGCCGAAGGCAGAGGCTTTAACCCACTGAGCCACCCAGGCGCCCCATCTTAAGACCCTTTCAGAGCGTGCCTCATTTTTTTTTTTTTTAATCAAAGCCAAGATGTGAGGAGATAAGGGAGGCATTATCTCCAACTTCAGTTGGGAATTCAACACAAATGGCTCAATGAGTTGCTTCGACTCATGTGGCTGAGGGACCTCCTGACTGGTCTTTTCACAAGACCACTGCCCCCAGTAAGGGAATGGCTGACAAGTGTACAAACTAATAGTCTATTTTCATCTTTCCTTAAAACTTACCCATGGGGACTAATAAGGTGATACAAATAGTATTAACCTGAATTCTGCTGCCTATAAACCGTCTCAAATCTCTAGGTGGCTTCTTACATGTGTTTCACAGCTACTTTTTGTGGCTTCCTTGCCACTGTTTGCAAAGTTTCGTCTTAAGACAGTGATGTCTACCAGAGGTGCTGCCCCATGGTGTTCCCAAAGCTACCAAGCCTTGGGGCGTATCTTACCCCAAATGGGGAGAGCTCCCTTCTTCCTGCTACAGGATCCACGCCATTCCTGGGCCCCACAGCAGCACTGCGTGTGCCTTCTCGTGTCAGAGCCCATCGTGCCAACAACTCCCTTGTGACTAGGCTTGGATGGTAGAATTTGGTTAAAATAATTTCCAATGTATCTCATGTTTGATAAATTAGCAAGAACACACACAAAAAACCATTCTGTTTAAATGATAAGATACTAGTTTTATGTAGGATGAGCTAGATGTCTCATAAGCACTTGGTAGAGCTGAGGTTATTGGAGGAAATATAGGTGGGGGAAAGAAAACTTTCCACCATTGTGCCTCTTCCTGTATTCTGGGATTGAAACCAGAGAGGTAAATCAAGCGTCATAGAAAAGACCATGTTTGGGGCGAAGGAGAGGAAAATTGGCCCAGGGAAAAGGTTAGCAAACGTGAGGTATACACAAGAGAGATTCAGACTAAGACAGAAGCATGTGGTCTTTACATGCTCTCAATAATCCAGTATAATATGACATAGTTATTTAGCAATGAGCAGTTATGAAGAGTTACAGATTATTCAGGCCTGTCTGTAATTTCATTTATGATGGTTTCTATAATTACAGCATCTATTGCATAAATCTTTCTACAGCTCTGTTCGAATACCAAAGGACATTTCTTACTTTAGAAGAGAAAGGGAACTGGTTCTAAAGAAAACTTTACAGGTGAGTAGGAGAGTGTAATTGTAATACACAACCGCATTGTAATACCACGAGATGTCGGATTTTGCTAACTTTTTGCAAACAACCAGCTGATGTTATTGATCGTGTTCTGAGAATATAACAGCCCAATACTCACTACTAGATCAGAGCAGGCCACTACTGCTTTGGAGATATCTACTTTTTGTGATGTTTCAAAATTTTACAGTTTCTTGATTTGTGATGTTAAGATTTGTTATACGGAAGCTGAGGTATAACAGTGTAATGTGCTGTGTGAAAAGTCTTAGAAATTGTATGTCATATACTGTCGTAAACAACGGTAATTTTACTTCCTTATTTCTTTTTGTTTGCCTGCTCTGTTGCCCTGGGTCCAGGTGGCCAAGTCAAAGCCCCTTGTTGTTCAAGCAGATGTCATGCAGAGGGAGCTAGAGAGCTGCCTAAGAAGAGAGTACACGCCTGAAAATTTACCTTTGCTTCTGTTGCAGGTAAGTCATGTAGCAATCTGAAAAAGAGATCTGGAAATTAATAGAAATGTATGAACAAAATTGGCTTTCTGGTATATCCTCTGGTCAGGGTAGGATTTTCTCTACCTGTGTGGTTTGCAGAACTTGATTAGTGTAAATTCTGTTCTTTGTTAGAGATCCAGGTCATAGTTCAGTTCAGTTTAGTTATAGTCACTAAACAATTGACTTTCTATCAATTACTCCTTGTGCTGGTATTATGAGGCAATACAATACTAAGAAAGTCTCAGTCCTCAAAAAGCTGTTGGCTTAGCTAAGGAAGATATTTATAGAAATACCTTTTAAGAAAATAACATAATGTGGTAGAAAAGGTTTTCTTTTTTTAAAAGATTTTATTTATTTATTTCTTAGAGAGAGAGAGAGAGAGAACAAACAGGGGGAGAGAAGGAAGGAGAAGCAGACTCCCCACTGAGCAGGGAGCCCAACATGGGGCTCGATCCCAGGACCCCAGGATCATGACCCTAGCTGAAGGCAGATGCCTCACTGACTGAGACACCCAGGCACCCCAGAAAATGTTTTCCATAAGGATTATTATTGCAGCATTATAATAAAAGTGAAAAAATAAAAAATGCCTACATATCTAACACTAGGAGAAAGAGTTAAGAAAAATAGTATAATACTTGATAGAATATTGTTTTACCATTAAATATTTTTAACATAAGAAATTATTATGTTTTTATGTAATATTAGTCAACAAAAGCTGACACGTCTGTGTGTGTCATAATAATGGTCACATAATACATAGAAAACCCACATGATAGACATAAATCAAAATGTTAGCCATCACTGTCTTTGGACAGCAGAACAATAAATTTCTTCTTTTTACTTTTACATATTTTCTAAACTTTTTATAATAGGCATGTAGTGTTGTGGTTTTTAAAATTCTTTGTTCTTTTGTGTTATGAGTTATATCCTCATTACGCATACAAATTAGTTCATTAGCAACTAGTTAGCAATGAATGAATAAATAAATGAATCATAAAGAAATAAAAGATATTGAGATTCTATTTGCAAGTTAAACTTTTGTCATTATCTTCATCCAAGGTTCTCTTTCCCTATCATTCTGGCATTCTTCATTCTTTTGTGTGTATCGGTGATTCCCAGGGGACAGAAGGGGAGGGTGGAGATGGTGGACGTTTGGCGAAGTCTGGAGACATTTTGGGTTGTCACAGTTTGGGAGTGGATTGCTACTGGCATATAGTAGGAAGAGGCCAGGGATGCCAACATCCAACTACGCATAGGACAGCCCCCACCACAGAGAATTGTCCAGATGTCCAGATGCCAATAGTGCTGGGTTTGAGATATCTATGCAGATTTCTGGAGCCCTTTCTTTGCGTACCATCCCCTTTTCCAGTCCTCTGCCCTGCAAACTCCAGCTGACTCAGCCTCCTAAGCTTCATTTTCTTTCTCTTTAACTCAGGGAGACCATCATGCTCTGCTTGGGATTCTCTCTCTTACTCCCTGGTTCAGAAACTGCCTTCTTTAGGCAGAAAACCAAGCTGATTGTAGGGTTCATTTCATTTGGTTCCTTTCTCTCAAGGACAACAGTCCTGTGTTGTCTTAGGTCAGAAAATAGTTGTCTTGTTTATTTTATCCTATTTTCTAGTTGTTTATGATGGAAGGATGAGTCTGGTCCTACTTATTCCATCATAGCCATTATTATATTTATTATTGGAAAGAAAACATCTAAAATGTTTGGTTTATTTAACTATTTTTAAATCTAAATAAAATGTCTGGTCTAAGATTTAAAGCTATAACTTATCTGTAATGTGCTTTGTATTTTTTAGACTCATAATTTCAGTTTTTAAGAAATTTTGAGCTTAGCCTTAGACAATTGTATAGGCTTTTATATCACTATTAATTGTTCACTAATTGATAAATGAAACTATAATATGTTAGATTGGCAACAGACCATATAGATTTAGAAACACATACTTGCTTTATTTAAAATTTAATGGTATCTTGAGCCAGGTTTCTTAATTTTATGATCTTCATGTAGAGAAATCTATCTTTCTGAAACAACCAGAGACTGATTTTCCTATTATTAGCATTCTTAAGTCTTAATTTAGTCTTCTACTATAATTGTGTTCTAAGTGTTAATTTTTATTGTTGTTTCTGTTAAAGTATTATACAGAGAGAATTACCCAGCTGGCCCAGAGTAAATATTTACACATGCTTAGATGGAAGAGGTTTTGCCAGCACAGTAAGATTATGGAGCAACTTTATCCTCTTTACAAGGTAGGAAGCCTAGGAACAGAAACTTTGGGCCCTTTTTTTTTTTTTTTAAGATTTTATTTATTTATCTGAAAGGAAGACACAGCGGGAGAAGGAACACAAGCAGAGGGAGTGGGAGAGGGGGAAGCAGGCTTCCCACCGAGCTGGGAGCCTGATGTGGGACTCGATCCCAGGACCCTGGGATCATGACCCGAGCTGAAGGCAGATGCTTAACGACTGAGCCACCCAGGCACCCGTGGGCTCTTTTTTATAATGAAACAAAATGGTCAATAAAGTCTGTCAGTATATATTACTAAGTATATTCGTCATACCTGTACATTAGATCTCTGGACTTATTCATCTTACATAACTGCAGATTTATATCCTTTTGACCAATATTTCCCCACCCTATATCCCCTGGTAACCACTGTTTTGCTCTCTGCTTCTGTGAGTTTAACATTGTTTTAATTTGTCATGTAATCATACAGTATTTGTCTTTCTCTGTCTTGCTTATTTCACTTAGCATAATATCCTCCAGGTCCATTCTTAATGTTACGAGTGTTAGGATTTCCTTCTTTCTCATAACTGAATAATATTCCATCATATATACATATATGTGTATGTATATACATGTATATATATATGTGTGTATATATATATATGTGTGTGTATATATATGTATTCTCACATCTCACATCTTCTCAATCCATTCATCCATAGACAGACTCTTAGGTTATTTCCATAGCTTGGCTATTGGGAATAATGTTGCAGTGGACATGGGAATACAGATATCTCTTTGAGATACTGATTTTGTTTTCTTCACATATGTACCCAGAAGTGGGATTGCTAGACTATATGGTATTCCTATTTTTAATTTTTTGAGGAATCTCCATACCGTTTCCCATAATGGTTGTACCAGTTTACATTATTACCAACAATGTATCTTGTCCATTTTTTTAAGTCATGGCTAAAGATGGGAACGGAACTAATGGAGGCACCTATTTGCTCTTCTGCCTGTGGCAGAAAATAATGGCACCTATTTTTAAGGATGAATTTGAAGGAAACTTTGTATGATAGAAAATGCATTTTTCTTCATGAATTTGGCTTCCTCTGCTAAAAAGCTGAAAAGCAAAGAATCCACCTTCAGTTACCAAACATCCCGTAAGCACTGTCTCTTTGCTGAAGTCTCTCTCTCCTAAGAATGTGACTGCTGCCACTGTCAGTCAAATTCAGAATGTGAAAGGACTTTGATATTCCAGGAGCCCCTTATTTGGCCCCCAAACAGCCTTACCCTATGCTTGGAAGCAAAGACACAAGGAGTAAGGCTTGCAAATAACCATGTTCTGTCTCTGCCTTACTCTTAAACAGAAACAAGTTGCCTACATTATGCAGGAGTACAATGATGCCGTTCAGAGAGCTGAAAGATTGTCTGCTGCACGGGAAAACTTCCTTATGGGAAAAAGCAATCCTTCTAACTTAGTGACACAGGAAGACCTGACTATTTACACAAAGTGGTTTGTGTGTCACCTACACTCACTCAGGACTATTCACAACTACCTACAGGTGTGTGAAACATAGTTGTGTGATGGTGTGGTGCCCTCCCAATGATGGTCAGCATTATTTTTTCACACCTGCCACCTACTTTTGGATTGTCACTGTTTCTGTATTCTACTTACCCTACACATGACAGGAAAATAATGAGCCACCAACTTTTTTCTTTGAAACCTTTGAAAACGTTTTCTTTTGAAACCTTGCTCTAATGAAACCACTCCATTAATTTAGTTTTCTCAAAGATGTCTCTGTTGTATTATTTCATATCACTCTGCAAGTTCTTGTTTTCATCATCTTGTTCAGAATTTATGATGTCCAATTTAGATGCACTTTTTTATTCAGCAATATCTAATGAGGGTCTAATATATGCAAGGTACATGTCCAGGGCCATGAGGCAAAAATACAGTCTATGCTGAAGAGTACCTGGGTCCCAGGCTGATAGGAAAATGGGCGAGCAAATAGTCAACTGAAATACGATGTGGTAAGAAAGAATACAATAAGTATAAGCACAGAGCAAAGAGAGTCACGGAGGAGAGGCCCTAACCTAGGCCAGAGGCATCAGAAATGAGTGATGTGACCATATTTTCATTTTAGAAAGATTATTATTTGGCTACCTAAATCTTTTCCTACTCCTCTACAGCTTATCTCAGTGATACCACCATCCACGAAGTTACCCAAACCAGAAACCTGGCCATCACCGTAACTTCAACCCTTCCCCAGTCAGTCACTACAGTGTCTACCTCTGAATCCTCTCTCCCCAGTCATGTGATATAATAACACCCCGCTTATAAGTCTCCATTCCCCGCTAAACTGTAAACTCTTTGAGGCTGGTCCGAGGCTTAATTCTTGTGGGTATCCCTAGCACTTCACACACGTCTGTTATGGATGCTTGATCAATGTAGAGCCAATTGGAGGTTATGGTTGCTTAACACTGGTGACTGCAACAGGTATCTCAGATCTAGATTTAGCACCCCATGTTTGAACAGGTTACTAAGGCCCAACTATCAGGTTACTAAGTCTCCTTTATCAAAGCAAAGGGATGCTCCTGAACCTAAGTCTGGAAGCTTCTGTGAGAGTTGAGTTGACATTTAGCCTTTTGGTGGTGCTTTTCTGTAGTCCCTCCAGTATTTGCCTATCTCCAAAGTGCTGAGTGTAGCTGTCGATGAAGTTCCTGAGGCTGGTCAGGAGAATGAAAAGGTCTGTGTTGATGACATCAACCCTAACAATCAGGGTTCTGCATCTCCAGGTCCTGTAGATACCAGCACTTCAGGTAAGAAATTAGTCTTCTTTCCCCTAGGGTAATGAGGAGAAAGAAGATTGTGGTTTTGCACATGTGTTATTTTGTCACATGATCTTGCTTGAAATTTTTCTATATACCAAGAAGTTACATCTTCTCAATAAACAAGTATTTAATATTTTCTGATGAAAAAATACGTACTTTTCTTTGCCATTATTATCTCCATTTTTATAACTGGCAAATAAAGAGAGAGGAAAAGAAGCAATGAAATTGAAGTTGGGAGTACTGGATTCTAGATGTGTTTCTGTCATGGCCTCACTGTGGGCCTGCATATTTAGGTCATTTCATCTCATTGGGCTTCAATTTATTCATCTCCAAAATAAACCTTTCAGATTAAGTGATATCTAAGACCTCTTTCAGTTTGAATATTACATATTTTTAAAGTAATTTCCTTATCTGAATCAATTTAATGATCTTCCTGCCCTTATCTTGTGTTATAGATGACTAAGAAACCTAATTAGGTTTCTACTCTGAGTGACGTTATTTGCTTGGGATATGTACAGTGACACAGGAGCACCCGAAGAGACAGCCAGCCTAGCTGTGGGGAATCAGAGAAGGCATCTCAAAGGAAGGGAGTCCAAACTGGGTCCTTAGAAATGAACAGAAGTGAGCCAGGCAAAAGGAGATAAAAAAAGGTTCTCACCTTCTTCTAATTTGTTGTTTAATTTATAAATCATGTGCTTAGTTTACCACAAAGAACTATAGGTAGTTCCCCTCCCACTAAGTCATTCTCCAAAGGGCCTGCTGGGTTTCTCCTATAGGCCCTGTGAAGGTGAGTGGTCTTCGCTCCCTCCCCCCAGAAAGCCAGCATCAAGAGTTCGTCAGATAGGTTTGGCCCAGTGTGGTGCAGTATGTAAATTATAGCAGAGAAGGTTGGACAAAGCAGAATGGCCCTTCCTGTCAGCAGAGGAGATCTTGCCTCCATTTATCTCAAAAGACACTCCATTTTCTCTCCCCAGCTAGTGTTTACTGGTCTTCATGCTCTTGATTTTGGATTTTTTTAGGGTTGACAAGAACAGAAGCTGCTTTTTTCTTGCCCCAACATACAACTGAAAGAGAAGAACTGAAACCTCAGCTGGGGCTCCTGCTCTCCCATTTCAATATCTCCTATAACGTGGAAGAGCTGAGGGATGCTGCTCAGGAAATGGAGCTTTTTAACTTGGTACTTGATGGACTCTTTCTTAATACAAAGATAGATGTTCATGAAAGAAAACACTACTATTTGCCACAAAATTGTATCTCTCTCCTGCCACAACTGTTTCTAGAGTGATAAAATATAATAATAGGTGAGATTTAGATTGGCAGTTGAACTTCTCCTCTGTTAAGAGTACTGGGACCCTTGAGTATACAATCCAGAGGGATTGCAGGATTGATTTTTCTGCAGAATTTAAAGAAAAAAGTACGTTAGAGTCCATAGTAGATGATGTAAATGTAGCCAAGATTTGGCAGACTTGCATAATGGAGTTATCTAAAGTCTCGAGCCTTTTGATTCTCACAATGTGTTGTAATAGCTCTCCTTTGGCAAAATGCTTTATATATTCAATAGAGTTTATATTGCATAGTGATTTTTGAAGTCATGCAGTCTGCTCTGCTATAACACAGAGTTGCACTTCCTTTAAAAAAAAAGTCTCATATTAACAAAAGTCATGTTAGAACTTATTTCAAAGAGAAAAATAGGATTATGTATAGACAGTTTCAAGTTTATAATACAAAGTTTTCAGCCAAAGCATCCACAATAAAGATATCTCTCTAGCTCTGGATGTATAATATTTGCAAGTATATATATTTGCTAGGTCAAAGTAGTAAACTAATTGATCCAAACAGGCAAAAATCAAATCTGAATGTTTTTGAATGTCCTTTGTGTAAGAAGGAGCCACTGTCTTCTCTATCACCACTTGCCTTGACATTCAGGTTTTACTTCCATGTGTGCTTATTCTGCATGATTTTACTAGGATTATTTCTGTATGTAACACAGGCTCTTTACGCTCCCTGAAACTGGTGGTATCAGTTGTCCCCCAGTTTTTTTGAAGATGATGATGTTTTAGCTCTTGCCTTTCTTTTCATTATCACCAGCAGCACTATCTACAGAAGATCACTTTTTTTTTAAAAGATTTTATTTATTTATTTATTTAAGAGAGTGAGCATGTGTGAGCAGGAGGAAGAGAGAGAGAGAATCTGAAACAGACTCTGAGATGAGCACAGAGGCCAACAGAGGCTCAGTCTCGCGGCCATGAGATCATGACCTGAGCTGAAACCAAGAGTCAGACTCTCCAGGCACAAGCCACCAGGCACCTCTAGAACAGAGCGCTTCTATGGGAGTATCCTTACCCTCACTATCAGCAAGTATCATGATAGATGAAAACTGGAACTGGAATAAGATGGCGTTTTAAAGAGTCAAAATAAATACAAATAAATTATAACACAGTAGACTGTCATCAATGATAACAAAAAAACATGAGGCTGTTGTCCCCAAAGAATAGATTGTTTCCTTTATACAGTCATAGTGTCCACTTCTGATTTTCTTATAACAGTATTACATGCAATGCCTGTGTTCACAGGATGACCACACTACAACAATTTTTTTTTATGTGTAAGAAGAGTTCTTATATTTGGGTACTATTTATTCTGATTCTCTAATTCCTTAGAGCAGGATAAGCAAAGTATAACCTGTAGTTCACCACCTGCTTTGTTTTGTTTTGTTTTTAAATAAAGTTTATCGGAATTCATCCATAGCCATTCATTTACATGTTACCTTTGACGGCTTTCACACCACAACTGGAGAGTTGAGTAGTTCAACAGAGACCTATGTATGGTCTGCAAAGGCTAAAATATTTACTACGTGGCTCTTTAGAAGAACTTTGCCACCCTAGCCCTAGACTAGCACTGTCTCCTTGAACTTTCTGCACTGATGGACGTGATCTGAATCTGCACGGTTCAGTATGTTAACCATGCAGCTATTGAGCACTTGAAATGTGGGTAGTGTAACTGAAGAACTAAATTTTAAATTTTATTTAATTTTGATGATTCATATTTAAATGATAAACAGCCACATGTAGCTAGGGGCAACAGTATTGGATAGCACAGCCCACAAGGTACCAGCCTTAACTGGAAGAATCTTTAGCTCTGTGACTCATTAAATTCGCTCTCTCATTCCAGAAACCTTTGTTAAGGCCCCAGTATGTGCCAGCAGTGTGGTAGGATCTGTGTGTGTGTGTGTGTGTGTGTGTGTGTAATAAAATATACATAAGATGGATTATTTTAACCATTCATAAATGCTCGGTTTAGTGGCATTAATTACAAACGCATTGTTGTGCAAACATCACTATGTGGTTGGTTCTTGAGATTCATAGTCTGTGCCCTCAAGAAGTTCACCAGGTAGTGAGGAAATCATGCTGTAGTGTGGCCCGTGCAAGGGGGAAGGTACTACCACAGGCTCAGTAAGCCTGGGTCCACTCTGGAGATGGGAGGAAGAAGTGTTCTACATTTTGGCAGGAGGAATTTATGTCCCAGAAAGCACTAGTAGCCTCAGCCTGAAAATGAGAGGTGAAGGAATTGACTGAGGTACCTTAAAGGGTTTTAACACGTCCCAGCATCTGGAACCTTCTCTCTAGCAACATCTTGATCAGGATTCTGGAATGAGAATTTATCTAACCTATAGATTTTCTAGTTTACCAGGTGGCCAGAAAAAGTGAATGTATTTCTAAAGGTGGACACATTTACTTCCCATTTAGGGTCCATCTCAAAATATATATAAATAAATATATTACATAATTTCCAATCCTTGGAGCAGATGTTCAGAACAAGTAACACATATATACACAATTATGGTAATGAGTTGACTGAATACATGTGCCTCACAGATATATATATTCAATACCTGTTACTGCCACAAAGTCATGTTTTATGAATTAATTTAACTCCCAAGACTGTCTCAAAGGCAATCAATAGCTTTTTTTTTTTTAAGATTTTATTTATTTATTTGACGGAGAGAGAGACACAGCAAGAGAGGGAACACAAGCAGGGGGAGAGGGAGAAGATGAAGTAGGCTTCCTGGTGAGCAGGGAGCCCGATGCGGGGCTTGATCCCAGGACCCCGGGATCACGACCCGAGCTGAAGGCAGACACTTAACGACTGAGCCACCCAGGTGCCCCTCAACAGCTGTTTTTGAAATTGCCTACAATCTGAGACTTTTTCTGGGTTCCATTTCTCTCTTCTTAATCCTATTTAGGTTTCCCAAAAATTTCAAAGCATCTTCATGGAGCAACAGAGAATGCAGACGTTTCCAGATTATGATGCTGAGATAGCTAAAGTGGAGAATTTGGGTTTGACAGGTCCTGGTATGGCCTTGAAAAAGAAAGCTAACTGGACTTCCTTTATAAAGGTAAGGAGACCTGTGGTGACAGTCACCTGTCACAAAGTATCCTCCAAGCAGGCCAGGCAACCTGGCAGCACCAGGTCTGTCACATTCCTACTGTCTCCTCTCCTCAATGCTCTAAGCAAACTGTCCCATGGGACCAACGGTAGGTGCCTGGCCTTGTACACCAGGTTTTCCCAGCTCCTTCCTGCAGTGCGTCTATGTTGAAGTTAGCCGTGTTGACCTGCCTTCTCTGGAAAGTCCCCATAATCTCTATTGGGTCAGAACTCCATCCTTCTTGTTAGTGATCTTGGCTACTTGGCTAGAACCAAGAATAACACTCAAAGGTATAATTGTATAAATCTAGCTTTTGAGTCAAAAACTATTCACTGAGTATATACTATGTGTCAGGAATGACCCTTGGTTCCAGAAATACACAAATCACAAACAATACACAAGTAAGCAGATTAAACAAGGTGATTTGGGGTAATGGTAAGTATAGTCGATCCTCATTGTTTGGGGTAGCTATGTTCTATAAAGTTGTCACAAACACTGAATTAACAAATACCGAACCATTGCTCATAGGGGAAATACAAGGTTAGGTTCATCAACTGATAGATGCATAACCTTGCTTTATGTGTATTTCTTTTTTTGTTTTTAAGATTTTATTTATTTATTAGAGAGAGAGTGAGAGCATGAGAGGGGAGAAGGTCAGAGGGAGAAGCAGACTCCCCGTGGAGCTGGGAGCCCGATGTAGGACTCGATCCCGGGACTCTGGGATCATGACCTGAGCCGAAGGCAGTTGCCCAACCAACTGAGTCACCCAGGCGCCCTATGTGTATTTCTGTTTAAAGATACTTTAATATATGTTTTTGATTCATTAACATTGATCTTATGGCCAATAGCAATATAGCTCATGCTCAAAGCTTATCAAACATAAATATTTCTTCCATAAGACATATCACAGCCTTCCTGTACTTAGGAACACTAGGCAACCCTTCAGCACTATACTTAGGGGCCACTTTAAACATTGATACCACCGTGGCGCCTGGGTGGCTCAGTGGGTTAAAGCCTCTGCCTTCGGCTCAGGTCATGATCTCAGGGTCCTGGGGTCAAGCCCTGCATCGGGCTCTCTGCTCAGCAGGGAGCCTGCTTCCCCCTCTCCCTCTGCCTGCCTCTCTGCCTGCTTGTGATCTCTCTCTGTCAAATAAATAAATAAAATCTTAAAAAAAAAACAACATTGAAATCACCAACAAAAAACACGAAAATATAGAAACGTGTCACTAACCACACCACAAAAAGGATACTTGTTTACAGAATGAGAGCTGAAATAAGAAGGCCGAATGTTGCCTTGTATGACCACAGCTGGGAATGTGGAGTTGGGTGATTCAAATTTTTCACCATTCTTTGCATGCCCATGAATAACCAGGATAGATCTGCCGGTATTGATTTTGGGGTTATGAATAAATTTTAGTGAGAAAAATTTGCAAATACAAAATCCATGAATAATGAGGATCAGCTATATTGTATAGGAAAGAAGTCTTACATGATAAAGATGAATGGAAAGAAAGGAGAGAAATCAAAGATTACTCCTAAGGAATGGGGCTTGAGCAAATAGTGATGTGTAGGGAAAGCCAGACTTTCTGTTCTAGATTGTAACGTTTGCCTTCCCACTATAGATATCAAGGAAGTAGTTGGATATCACATACTGGAGCTTAGAGCTAGATATAAATTTGAAAGTTATAAGTACATTGATGTATTTATAGCTAATTTACAGCTAAATGTATTACAGAACTAATTTTTGAAATATTCCCTGTTAAGGGGTAAGGTAAAATTTTACATGTGGAATCTTTGTAGGAGAACTTCTCTTGCCCTATAAGTCAAGTGTGGTGTCCAACGCTGATGGATTTAGGGTTCCTCCTGCTCATGGATGGTACTGTGTCATCCCAGATGAAGCTAATGCATCTCATAAGCCAAGCACCAACAGGAACTGCCACTGCCATCTCTCTCCATGGATCTGTAAACCCATGAGGAGCCCTTCCAAAACTTCACATGCTCTAACAAACTTTCTAGCACAGAGGCTAGATCCCATTTTAGAAGGTCATTGAATCTCTTTGCTTGCAACTTTTATTGAGAACAATTCTGTTATGTTGTAACTTTGTGTGAACATGTTCATCCACTAGATTAAGCCAAAATGTGATCCTTGGCAAAAGAAGATTTTGACTAAACTAAAAGAAAGGAGAAGAATAGATCTATTAATGCAACTCCAAGCAAAGTTTCTGAAGGTAAGAAAATAGCCATGTTCCCTTGTAGATAAAATTCTTGCTAAAATCATTCTCAGAAAATTGCATTTTCTTTCCTATTTAAGAAATGTTAGCCATGGATTCTCTATAAAGGCTTTATTTGGAACTCCTAATCTAATTGCCCAAATTTTACAATACTGTTAATTTTCAGTAGAAAGTAACAATTGTTCCAGCTTTGGCACTATGTCTCTGTGAAATTGGTCTAGTTGCACAACCTCCTTGAGTTTGTTTCCTCATCTGTGAAACAAAAATACTGGATGAAATTATCTTTTTTTTTTTTTTTGAAATTATCTTATTTTTATTGTGGTAACAAGCACATGGGATAAAATTTCTCATCTTAATCATTTTAAGTGCACAATTTAGTAGTGTTCAGTATATTCACACCGTCATGAAACAGACTACTGGAACTTTTTCATCTTGCCAAACTGAAATTCTGTACCTATTAAACAACAATTCCCAACTCCGTCCTCCCACAGCCCCTAGAAACCACCATTCTACTTTCTGTTTCTGAATTTGACTACCTTTACACACCTCATATAAGTAGACTCATACAGTATTAGTCTTTCTGTGACAGGCTTATTTCACTTAGAATAGTGTCCTCAAGATTCATCCATGTGGTAGCATGTGACCAGATTTCCTCTCCCTTTTTTTTTTCATGAACATTTTACCAGCTTTATTCACAACAGCCCCAAACTGGAAACAACACAGATGTCTTTCAGTGGGTAAATAAATTAATCGTGGTACATCCCCCACCATGGAATACCAGTCAGCTGTAAAAAAAGAACAAACTAGTGGGAGTACAGTCTGCTACTGTGTTTAGAGGGTTGTCACAGAATTTCCTTTTAAAGATTTTATTCATTTATTTGACAGAGAGAGAGGGATCACAAGTAGGCAGAGAGGCAGGCAGAGAGAGAGGGGGAAGCAGGCTCCCTGCTGAGCAGAGAGCCTGATTCAGGGCTCGATCCCAGGACCCTGAGATCATGACCTGAGCTGAAGGCAGAGGCTTTAACCCATTGAGCCACCCAGGCGCCCCTAGTCACAGAATTTTAATTGAACTGCTATGTGTATTTAAATACTTACAATGTTGAGTGGATGGACATATCAAAGGGAATCATGATGTTTGAGTCTGATTTTATTTTTTAACTGAATAAACCCAAATTTGTGCGTATATGACCAAATTCTTGCTGAGAAGAGGGTAATAACCTTGTACTGAACCATCCCTTTTCTTCTTGTTCTACTTGAGATTTCCAGCCCCAAGCGAGTAATGCAAGTGCTCCAAGACCACGCTGCAAAGACAGTCATGCTGGCTCCATCTCATCCAACTTTCATGGCTTCCCAGGGTTTGCATCAGTGCAACTATGACCACATCTGGGAGAATATTTATAGCAACATCAACCTCTACCAGGTACAACAGGAAGAAATAACCAATATGCCTTTCTGTTCAACTCACTGTCTGTGTGTAGACCTTAGACATTTACTTTGGTAGTTTATCAGAGATCTTCCACATGATAGCTTCATTACCCAGCCAAGTTTTTTTTGTTGTTGTCAGAAAGGTTAAATGCTAATTTAAAAGAGGGATATAAAGAGGTATAATGTAAGATATTGCTGCTGGGACATATACTTAACCACTATGTACCAATGCAAACCTGCACGTTCTAGTGCTAAACACCAAATGAGTTGGACAATTGTTAAATATTGTGAGTGTTTAGTGGCAAAGTGGTCCCCCAAGGGTTGGTTCTTTTGGGAAAAGCCTTTTGAAGGAGGAGGAAATTGAACTGAGTTTGAAGGAATCAGGGGGCTCAGGGAAGTGGTGGTGGAGAGGGAAGCACATTGTAGGAGGGAAGCATGAACAACAATGCAGAGGAGACACTGTGTGTGGAGGGTTCAAGGCCAGGTTTGTGGGGTGGGAATATGAGGAAGAGAAGTTTTTTTAAGTGGGAGGAGAGAGAAAGTTGTGAATGTCCATAAATTTCAGACAAAGGAATTTGTGCTTTATCCTATAAGGGAAGCAATATATACAAAGTTGTATTTTTTAGGAAGATTGATGTGGCAGCAAGGTGATAGTTGGATTGGAAGAGGGAGAGAGTGGAGGCAGGGAAGCCAGCAAGATAGCTACTACATAAGATAGGCCTGAAGTTTGGCAATGAAAGGCAATTTCTCTACAAAGCTATTGGATATTTGTCTCTAAAATGGTACTATAACATTTTTTAATAATCCTCTATTGTTTGTTTGTTGCTCTAAGGGAAGAGTTTTGTTTCCTTTGCTTATTTAAATGGGAAAACTCAGTATGTTTAAGGTCTAGGAGAAATGAGCAGTGGAGAAGAGATGGAAGATATGAAAGGGTAAATCTGAGAAACAGATGACCCTGGGGAAAGAGGAGGGGATGGGTTGAAGAAAGCAGATGAAGGAGTAATTTTGAGAAAGGAAGACTGGCATCATTTCCCTTGAGGGGAATAAGATCTACAGAATTGTCAGGTACGAAAAGACAAGATGTGGTAGCTTGTAAATGGCCCTGGCTGTCTCGGAGGTGGGGGGGGGGGCGGGGAAGATGCCTGCATTAGTGAGATAGAAGGTGAAAGTGACATGTGAGGAGGTGGATCACTGCAGGGAATGCCACAGGGCCACCAATGGAGAAAAGAATATAAGGATGACCATGTAGCTAGAGGGCCCAGTTGAAGTACGAGGGCATGACTTTCAGTGAGCCCAATCTGCATAATAATCCTATTATTTTCACTCCTAAAGATAATTGTAGAAATTATACATAAAGTCGAAGGTATGGAGTAGTTTAGTAGGATGCTAGAGAGAAGAGCACTGTCACGGTCCATCATCCCAGACTGGGTATGGGAGAAAGTGAAACCTAAATGAGTTACAGACTGGCTGGAAGTGCATGCATGTGTACACACACACACACACACACACACACACACACAC
>CM052886.1:46085244-46246506 GCA_028534135.1 Potos flavus | reverse complement strand
TGCTTAACGACTGAGCCACCCAGGTGACCCTATAACACATCTTCTTTATCCATTCAACTGTTGATAGACATCAGCATTCTTTCCATAATTTGGCTATTGTGAACATTGCTGCTATAAACATTGGGGTACAGGTGCCCCTTCAGATCATTAGATTTATATCTTTGGGGTAAATACCCAGAAGTGTGATTGCTTGGTCATAGGATAGTTCTATCTTCAACTTTTTGAGGAAACTCCTAACTTTTCCAGAGTGGCTGCACCAGCTTGCATTCTCACCAACAGTGTAAGAGGGTTCCCCTTTTTCCACATCCTCACCAACATCTGTTGTTTCCTGATTTGTTAATTTTAGCCACCCTAACTGGTGTGAGGTGGTATCTCATTGTGGTTTTGATTTGTATTTCACAAGGGGACATTTAAAAACATCCAGTTCTTTTGCTTCTTAAACCAAACTTAAGGGGAAGGGGTAGGGAGTAGGAAAAAAGGGAGGAGGTCAAAGACAGAGTCGGCCCTTATCACTAAATAAGACCTATGCTCCTAAGATTCTGGACAGTCTAGCTCTTGATCCTGATAGAATCCTCCTTTACCTGAGATTCTGGTTTTAACATTTGAGGGCCACCACAAGTCTGTTTTCCTCCTTGATTGAGAGAATAGGGGCAATTAAATTCCCAGGGGGCCAGATGAGGGTAAAAAGAGGTGAATATGAGTAAGGGAGAGGTAGGAGGCAAAGGAAGAGGGAGTCAGAAGTGAAGAGCTTCATGTCTGAAGTCACGGAGAAGTGATGGTCCAGGGTCTGGCTGGACCAGCAGGCCAGAATTATAGCAGGGCCCATGGAAACTTAGGGGACGAAGAGGGTTACCAAGGAAAAGCAGAAAGTGCAGGGCAAGAGCAGGAGCTGATGGCTCAGTTTTCTGTTGAAAGGCAGAATACACTAAGAGCCACAGTGCAAGGAAGAAGCCCAGCCACACAGCGGAGAGAACTGACATTTCCTGCCATCCTCTGTTACTGCTTCCTTCCATTTGCACAAGAGGTAGAAAGTCAGGGTACGATAAAATGCAGTCTCTGCTTTTACCAAAGTCTGTTTTGAATGCAGATGCCCAGTGTTAAATTGGAGGTAAGAAAGGAAAGGGAAGGAGAGGGAAGGAGAGGGAAGGGGAGGGGAGGGGAGGGAAGGGAAGGGAAGAAAACCACTTCCCCTGGCTATTTACTGACTTGTAAATGTTTTTCTTGGAACTGACCAGAAGAAGGAAAATGTGAGCACCTATTTTCAAGTTGATTTATGGTAAATAGACCCGAAAGAGACTGAGAATACCTGTAGATTTCAGAGGTGGAGCCTAAGGGGAGACATATAACACACACAAATTACCCTACATGTTAGTGTCATGCTGGTTTCCTGTTTGTTCATTCATTCATTCATTCATTCAGTGATTATTACACAGATACTGCTTTTGTGCCAGGAACTGTGCTGCTCAGGGAATGAAACATGCAATAAACAGGTGAATGAAAGAGTTAATCTACATCTCTAACCTGTGGGTGCCATGAGGAAAACCACAGGAAGAGGGGGTAGTGCGGTAGAGAGGAACATCCTCTGATAGATGGACCAAGCTCTCTCAGAGTTGGGAACATCTGAGCTGACATTTGATAAATGAGAAGGAGTCAGCCATGCTACAGAAGAGCTTTCCCAGTGGGGAACAGAAAATAGCATGCCGTTGGAGAAAAAATCTTGAGGCAACGATTAATGGTTTTCTACTTTCCTTCCCATTTTCCTGTGGGCGTTACTTTTGACCTCCTTAACGTATTTCTGCTCTGGTCAAGAGGCACTTTATACGGTATCCGAATGCCATTCTGAATGTTGAATACCAGTCAGAGGAGATTAGGATGAAGTTAAAGGGGGCAGATGGGAGAAGTCACAAGAATGTGGGTATGAATTTTAAAGCTCTGTGACTATTTTGCATGCATGTAGCAGTCAAGTATGAATTTTAGCATCTATACGCTAGTCAGCATTCTGATTCTGAAGTTGGCAAGGGACAATCCATACCCCATGAAAAATAACTTTCTTAAGGGCATCCTGCAAGAAGGAAAGCAAACCTCACAAGATTGCCCATTTTGACAGGTCGGAAAGAATATAGCACGACTTTGGGACAGTTTCTGATCAGTTTTCAGTGAATACTATTCACCAATAGACTTTCTTTAGGGAGTTTTTTTTTTTTTTTTAGAAAATAAATGTTTTATTTCAGAGAAGTTTTAGATTTACAGAAAAGTTACAAAGGTAGTACAAAGAGTTCCCAGGAATCCCCTGTCAGGTTTCTCCTATTATTAATATCTTATATTACTTTGTCACACCCAAGGAACCAGCACTGTTACATTACTGATATCTAAACTAGACTATATTTGAAATTCATTGGTTTTTCCATTACTGTCTTCTTTGTGCTCCAGGGTACCACAGTGCCTTTGCTTGTCATGTTTCCCAGGCGCCTCAGGTCTGTGCCAGCTTCTCAGGCTTTCCTTGACGGTGTGTGGGAGTACTGGCCAGGCAACCTGTAGAACATTCCTTAACTTAAATTTGTCTGACGTTTTTCTCATGGTTATACTAGGGTTAGAGGTTTGGAGGAAAGACACCCAGAGGTGAAGTGCCCTTCTTATCACATCATATCTGTGCCAGATGATATCAACCTGATATATTACTGGGAATGTTAAGCTTGATATGTGGTTAAGTTAGTGGTGTTTGCTAGTTTTTTGCACTGTAAAGTGACCATTTTTCTCCTTAAGAAGTTGTTAGAAATTAATTTTAAACTACAGAAATAATACATAAACATCTTCTTGTGAAAAACTGAAACATCACTGAAAAGTTAATGCTTTAACATTAACTAATGGGAATTCTAATACTTGTCCCCATTCTACTTCCTCAGAGGTAAACACTGTTATTGCTTCAGTCTTTTCAATACATTTACATTCAAACATATGTCCTCATTAAAAATATATATATATATGGTATAATATTGTGTTTAAGTTTTCTATATAAATTATCTGTCATACTCTATGGATATCTTTATTAACTTGCTTTTTTCGCCCAACAATATGTCACAGAGATCTGTCTCTGTTGTTCTTTTTAATGCCTGCATTATATTTTATCGTATTCTATAGCTCACACAGATACCTCCCTGTTAATACTTGTTGCCATTTTTTACCCCATTAGAAACCATTCCTACTGAACTTTCTTGTACATGCCTCCTTGTGCCCACGTGTGTTTCTTTAGAGTAGATATTTAGAAGTGGATTTTCTGGGTCACTGATGTGCACATTCAAAATTTTCCATAGATCCTACTAAAGTGGTATACCATTTTTTCCCCCAACCAGCAACTTACGAGAGAACCTACTTCCCCACATTTTAACACTGAACATGTTTGTCTGAACGTCAATAATATCTATAACGTTTCTATCACAGTTTGAATTGGCCCTTTATTTACCATTGGCATATAAGGCAGGCTACTCTTCTTTATACACAATTTTTTTTCCAGATTCACTTAAAGATCTGGGTTTGGGGGATAAAGAAAAAATATCAGATTTTCTGATCATTGTTAATTAAAGATAATTTATACCTAGAAAGAGAGAATTCTGGTCCAAAAGGACTGTGTTTATTTGGATATCCTTTTGAAAAACTTAAAAATAATTTAACTGTAGTCCTAATCAGAAGGAATAGACCAGCCAGCCCTGTGTGGATCCTCCCAAACCTCCCAAACTTGTATTATATTAAATTACTCGTACCCAAGAAAACACCTGTTTATTAAAATGGCTGTTTATGTACAGATGTTAAGTACTACTATTAACCATCATATTTCTAAAGATATGGTTTAAATTGGTTACTGTTCTTTAACTCTATGGAGTGCTGCAGTGGCAGAAAACACTATATCCTTTGTCTCTTCTTTTGCTTCTTCTCACTGGCCACACAGAGGAGAGCGGAAGGGGACAACCGGTTTTTCCCCAACAGCATTACTGCTCCCCTCCATTTCCAGAGATAGAATGAGGACATGGTGTGCCCTCACAAAAGTGCTGTTGTACACAGTAGTTCCAATGTGCAAGAAGTTCAGAGAAATAGAAAACCCTCGTTTCTGGTTTCCCTCATCCAATTCAATAGAACATTTAAGACACAAACATTTTCTGTTGACAATAATGACATGTATTATCATAGAAAATTTGGGAAATGTAGAAAAGCTCATGGAAGAAAATAAAAATCAGCCATTATTTTACCGCCCAAATAAAACAATAATATTGTTAACATTTGGTATCTATCCTTCCAGTCTTTTTATTCTGTGGATATAAACAAATACGCTGCGGGGACATTTAGGAGGTGGGAAATACATTATAGACTCATTTTCCCTCTGGTTATTCCACCCATCCACCCCCCTCACCTCCCACTCCACTGCCCCTGCCAGTTTCCCAGAAGAAAATGAGATTCCCAATCAGTGGAGATCTCAGAACTATCAAAATACTGGCCGAGACAATGCTGGCAAAGACCCAGCCACCAGGTAGAGTAAATGTCAAAGGATTTACCTACCTTAGGAAGAAGGAACAAACACAGGTGGTGTTGACATTTTGGCTTCTGGTCAACCCCGCCGCTTACCTGCACCGTGTCCAGTCCTCTTAGGGGAATATACTCGTGCACTTTGGGTGTTTCCTAAGCAGTTGACTTCTGTGGGCTGTGGCTGGTTCTCTTTTTCTGGAGGTGCTGGGCTCTCTCCCTCTACTCACACTCGCTGGTTGTGCCCCCTTCCTTTCTTCCCTGCAGTCTACAGGTCTGGCAATGCTTCTGTGCCTTGCTCGGTCATACCTTCATAGTGTCTTTCACAATAACTTGATGTCACTTTCTGTTCCTCCCTATGTAATTCTGGGTGAATTTAGAAGCAGCTGGAAAAGTCACAATCCCATCAGAGAAAGGCTGTGGTTCTGAGCCTGCCGTCTGGAGCCACACCGGGCAAGGCTGAACTGCAACATAAGGGCACCAGAGGCTGGGAGGCAAGGGTCTTTGGGAGAGCCCCTCTCACCCAAAGTTCTGGGCCAAATAGAGGCTGCCAAGATTCAACTTCCCTCATAGAGTATATGCTTTCCTACAGATTTTCTTAAAGTAGTATTCTCTTAATCTGGGGATGACGATCTTGTGTTTCTGTACTAAAGAACAGGAGTGCCCCATGTCACCTCCTAGGGTCTTTTCCAGTCCTAGGGTTGTGGGATGTTTACATGGAAACACACTAATGTGCACACTTACCCAGAACAGACAGGAGCTAACTCTACCCACAGGCAGAATGGGAAGCCATTTAACGATACTCGATTAGACAACTTTCTCTCTCACCCACTCTTCCTAATATCCCTGCTCCAAATTTTCTTCTCCACTGCCCGTCATAAAGACCAATAGTGTATCTTCAGAGTCTTGGGTACTGTATTAGTTAAAATTATATTTGGCTGTGGGTCATAATTAAACACAAAATAGCAGAGGATTAAAGGAGATGGGAATTTCTTTCCCTCTCCCTTGTATTAAGATCCAGGGGTAGGAAGTACAGAACTAGTGTGATGACTCTGTTCCATGGAGTCTTCGGGGACCCACGCTCCTTCTATCCTGGAGTTCCAACAAATGCAGCCTCCATACCCGAGATCAATACCTGGTCTGAGATGGAGCTCCAGCTGTCACATTCATGTCCTGAGCAGCAGGATGGATAATGGGGGAGAGAATCTGCCACTTCAGGGAAATTCCCAGAAGCTGCCACATGGCATTTTCATTTTCCTTCCATTGGCCAGAACTTAGTCACATAGCTACACCTACCTGCAAAAGAGGCTTGGAAATGTTATCTCCATCTGGGTGGCCATGTGCCACAATAAATATTTAATTACTACAGGAAGAGAGGAAAATGGAACTTGGGGAACAACCAGCAGTTTTTGCCAAAAGGACTTATTGGAATCCCAAGATCAAACTATTAGAATATAAGTAACCCAAAGAGTGGGGTTCCGAGCTAACTCATTGCCACTCACTTTTTTGTGGGTATCGGCACCACTATAAAAGAGAGTGTCTTATGAGAATGGGGTGTAGGTAGAGAGGACAGCTAAGAAAGGGGCCGCCAGAGGACCAGGGGCAGACTCATTCATCAATATCACCTTCTTCAAGTTTTTCCTAGGACTCTGTGTGTGTATGACCTCATCCTGCTCGATATCAGGAAAAATGCCTATGGAAATAAACATAAACCATGAATTCTGTGATAGATCCTGCAGGGCTGACCGACTACTGCAATCTGTGGGCAAGGGGGGATCTAGCATATATGGGGCACCTATGAAATGCCAATCACTATGTGTTAATTCTCACAGCAATTTATTTTCTATTATTATGCCATTTTACAAGCATGAAAACAGGATCAAGACTTTAAATAATTAGATCATCTAGCTAAAAAGTAGAAAGAGGCATTCAATCCCCTGATCTCCTTTAGCCTGGAACAAGGCTAGATTCAAGATGTTCAAGGTTTCAAACATCTACAAATGTGTGTATCAACTTTTCATAAATGAATCATATAAAAGCTGTATGTGAGTGTGGGGAGGTGGTATTTAAAAGCTGTGAATAGTTTTATAAAACAAGGACTAAATAATTATAGTAACAGTGGCCTCTAATTTATTCTAGAAATCCAGATTTTCATATGACACACTGCAGTGGATCCAGATACTCTTTTGCTTGTTCATCTAAATATGCCTTGGATCATGGGGTTTAATCTTGTGGTGGCCCAACTGTGACTTTGTTAATGATATTGCGAATGTTTATGTAATTCAACTAATGCTATTTTTTTGATAGAACGAAAATATGACGGAAGATGACCTTTCAGTGGAACAGAATGAAAATGACCTAGCACAAATAAGTCGCGGCCAACATGCTGATGAGCCCATCAAGCAGAAAAAAGAGACAAGGTAAAATTAAATCATGTTATTGGTGACTCAAGGAAATGGATTAAACCGGTGGGGAAAATTGAGTGACTGATTAATAGTTAGGTTACATGTTAACTAGAAAGTATTTGAAGCTGAAATAAAAGCAAGGCTGTTAAAGCAGGTCAGACAACTAAATTAATGTTTCACCCTAGGACTGGGTTTTTCACAAGAGTGATTGCTAAGAGAAATTTCTTTTTATATTTATATAGAGAGAGTAGTTATTGTCCTTCTAATGCATTTTTAAAGAGCAGCTATTGTGAAACTCCCTTAAGTTAGATAAAATGACTTCAGTTTGGTGTCTATGAATTTTCTGAACCACTTTGAGGTGAAAAGCATTTATTCTATTTTTCCTGTCTGCTAAAGATACAGCTATGCAATGACCCTACAGCTGCTGGGTTTGGATGGTGAGACTGGGCCCAGTGATGGGAGTCCTGTCCTGATGAGAGGGACCTACTTGTCCTTCCTGTATCTGCGCCACCTGCGAATCAGGGAGCTGCAGGTACGTGGATGGCATGGCACGCGGGCTTCGGGCATCTGGAATGTTTGGTTGTCCACCATAGAGTTTTCCCACTCTTCCAGTAGCAACGCATTTTTACACTTTATTCTCTGTTCTGATTTTCCCACAAAATTAGGCCGTTCTGGGGGTGGTGTGTTTCTTTCTCAGCGGTGGAGTCAACTTGCCAGCTTCCAGGGCCCCATTCAGTTTTACTCTGTTGTGTGGGGAGAGCAAGGGGCAGGGTCCTCACCTGGTCTCTCTTTGTTCCAGCGCACCTGTCTGGGAATTCTGAACTACTTCAGATCTGTTGAGCGAACACTGACAATCAACACTTCAGGCCTTACCTCGGTTGCAGGGAGTCTGGTCCCCACCATAGAAGACAGTTCCTGGGTAAATACAGCCAAAGGAGGTTGCGGCACCTTGCAAGGCCTAGGAGCTCACCACTACATCCATGGGACAGCTGCTGAGCACAAGGTGAGGTTAAGATTCTGCGGAGATTTTTTTCAGCCTTGGTTATCCTATCTCCCAAGCCCCCTTCTTCTTAGCATCTGAAATCAGTTAACTTGATGGAGTAACAGATGGGGTTTCTTGGGCATATGGCTTTTTAGAAAAGTTCAGTCAGCACTTGAGAGTAGGACACAGGCAAAGAGGACTCTAACAGCAACCCTGGAGGGTGCAATAGGAAGGAAGACATTTCAGCTGCTGGTTTGTCAACTTTACAGTGAACAGAACCTGAGGAGCCCTTTCAGTTATCTTAGCCTGAGAACCACATGTCTTTACAGAGAAGCTCTTATAAGACCCTCTTTGACATTACTTGAGATATCTTTCTGCCTCTTTCCTGTTTTCAAAGCCCCAAGTGAAAAAACAGATTAGAAAACAAAGGTAAAACAAATTTGAAAGAGCTGAAAAATAAAATATCTTTTATCCCTCTAAAAGCCTGTTTGCCCCTTGGTGCTTTTAATATCTCTCGAATGTACTTTTCTATAGTCCACAAAATTCATATCAGATCCCTTTCTTTGGGAGTAAACTTGAAAATGCCTACATTTTCTTGGAATAGTGAAGGCACTCTCGCAATATTTTCTTCTCAATCTCTAGAAAGTTTATTACAGAAGGTAGGATTTAACATGACCTTTATCCTCTTAAAAGATAGTTTGACAAATGTGAAAAATAAAATCTATTTATCTACCAAACAAGTTACATTTTAACCTCATATGACCCCTGACTTATGTTTGTCATGTCTGTAAGGCTGTGACGTCTTATTATCCACAATCTCTAATATGCAGTCTAGAGTAGCACTGTCCAATAGAAATATAACACAAGCCACATATATAGTTTACAATATTCTAATAGCTACATTTTAAAAGTACAAAGAAATATGAAATGAACTTTAGTCATATACTGTTTAACCCAATGTATCAAAAATATTATCATTTTAATATATAATCAATATAAAGAAATAATGAGAGATTATACATTTTTTTACACTAAATCTTCAAAATTTGGCATGTACCTTATATATACAGCACATTGCAATTCAGACAAATCACATTTCAAGGGCTCAATAGCTAGATGTGGTTAGAGGCTGCTATACTACACAGTAGAATAGCTCTAGATATTGAAAAACATTTTATTTTCCCATCCAGTCACCTAGGGTCCAGCTTTCAGTCAGTATACAGGAGACTTCTGTTTTTGGTCTCCTATGCCAACAAGTACCAACCCCCATACCCTTACCATACACAGTTTTACCCCTCTGCCCTTCTCACTTGATCTTAGCTCATAGTCAAGTCCAGTTAGTATGCCTCTCAGTAGACCTAGAAGGGAGGCTAAGATGCTTTTGAAACAAACATACCTATAAAACAAACACAACTTTCTTTTGCTAATATTAAATCTACCTCATATCATAGCCATGCTTTATTATTTGCTAATAGATTAAAAAGGGAGCTTTCTTAGCACTGAGCTCTCTCCCAGTTTGTTTGTTCTGGAATGAGAGCTGGGGGTAGCCATGAAAGAAGGGCAGGGGGAAAAAAATCCTATCCTGCCCCATTGATGGTAGAAGGAGCTTCTCCAGGGTAAGCAATGTTGCTTTCCCATGGTCTCATAAGTGACAGGAATAACAGCTCCCTTAGAAGCTGCCAGCAGCTACTACTATGGTGTGAGAAACTCAAGGAAGTGACCTTCCTTCATGGTCTTTAATAGAACCATGTGGTTTAGCTGTACTCCATGGCGTGTGGCCTTGTCAGCATTTAAACTAGAATGTTCAGGCCTAACTATATGATTCTTTCCCATGTAGGGGATGAGAGGCACAGATGCTAATTTGTTGGGTTGATCTCACAAGGCCCAGGGCCAAGACTGGGACCAAGATCAATGGGCTTACCAGCCTGGGGAGCTGACATTGGAGAAGCCTCTAAGATGGAGACCTCTTCCCTGGACCCGTGTGTTTGATCCCATGATGAAAGTCTTGGGCTAGTATTACCAAGTGTTCACTCTATGACAATACCAGAAAAGGAAAGCACCTACCACCCATCATGGATACTTTATGAGTTTACTTTAGGCATGTGTCAGAATAGAAGGAGCCCCCAAATGAGAGGCAGTAGGCTTTTCCTGGCTGTTTGACCTTGAGCAAGTCTCTTTTGGCATGGGGATCTGACACCCCATGGCATGTTCAGGATCTGCCTGGATTTAGCATGCTAACAGCAGAGGCTATTATGAGCAAGTGGTGGGAGATGAGGCTGTAGAAAAAATCAGGCCAGACCATGAAGGCCTAGCCTCTCCTTAGGGTAGGGACTAATTCCAAAGTTGGGGGGACCAGAGAAGTTTAAGTAAAAGAAGGGCCACTGCACTTTGCGGTTATCACAGAACTACCTAGACTTTGTAGACTGGTAAAGAATGGTAATAGGCGCTATGAAGAAAAATTAATAGGGAAAGGTGATAGAGAGAGGTGGAAGTTGGTGCAGGAATGTTGCCATTGTAAGTAGGGTGGTCAGGGAAGGAAATCAGGAAGTAAACTACAGGACTGACTGGGAGCAGAGTGACAGGCAGAGGAGAGTCAATGCAAAGGCCCTGAGGCAGAACTGCTAAGCATTGTAGCAGGAACAGCAAGGAGTTCAGCAGGGCTAGAGTGATTGAGGGGAAAATTGACAGAAATTACAATAGAGAGATCAGAGGGGTGGGGAACAGGTCGTGTAGGGCCTCATGGACCATTGTAAGGACTCTGACTTTGAGTGAGAAGGGGAAGCCGTTGGAGACTTTTGAGCAGAAGATTGATGTTATTTGGTTTACATTTCAATATCTATGCTGCTATATGGGGAGTAGACAGAAGATACACTAGGGCAAAGTAGAGACTAGTTAGGAGGTTATTACATTAATCAAGGAGATGATGTGTCTGAAAAGACAGCATGGTGAGAAATGGTCAGATTCTGGACATATTTTGAAGGTACAGCTAGTATGATTTCCAGGCAGATAGAATGTGGAATGTGGAAAAGAGAAAAGTTAAGGTTGATTCCAAAGTTTGGGCCTCAGCATCTGGAAGTTTGGAGTTGCTATCATCTGAGATATGATTGGAATAGGTTTGTTGGGAAAATCAGGATCTCAGTTTAGGACATGGAAATTTTGAGATGCTTAGTAGATGTTCAGGTGGCAAAAGGAAATAGAGAGTTGGGTATCTATCTTTCAAATAGTAGGTATTTAATAAATATTTGTTGGGCAAAAGAAAGGCTCTGTTCATAACACAATGGTTGTGAGATCACAAGAAGACAGTGTACATGAAATTGCTTTGCAAAGTATATCATGCTGTTCAAATGAAGAACAATTTGTGTCAGTTATAATATATTCAGCAGGCGAGGCAGAGAATAAATTTTTAAATTGTCTTTTAAAAATATTTGAAAGATTGTAGCCAACAGATTGAATCATTCACCTTAATAGTTTTTGATGAAATTCCTATATTGGGCTTTTATGGTCTGTAATTAATGTAAAGACTTTAGAAAAAGGTAAACTGATCAGAGAAATATTCTCTAATTGCCAAAAGGCCTAAGATTCATATTAACGAGTAATGGCAGAAACCAGTGGAATGAAGAGAATAAATGATGGGCCACCAACCCTCCTATATTTACTATATTCAAATAGTTATCTTGGCATCTGTTAATTTGCAGTCTTGAAAACCTATGAATCTTTCCAAAGATCAGATTATTTCTTACCCAGACACATAATTATTGCCTTCCCTTTCCTGCCACTCCTCTAAGCATAATATTGAAGGATCAACTCTCCAGACCACAGAAACTTTAGAAGGGGGAGTTTTCCACGTAGTTGTGGAAGAAATTAAAAAGAAAATAATATAATTACTGTGACAAAACCCTGCATGAAGTAATTTGTCCATCTGGTCTTCAAAACTCGTCTCCTATGGACATAAGCACACATTTCAGAGACAGGAACTGAGGGAAGAAAAGAGAAGGAATATGTATGTGTATGTTAAATACTTTGGACTGGAAAGGACACATGTCATTTCTGCTCACAATGCACTGGCCAAAGCTCATCACTAGGCCCCACCCAACTGCAAGGCACTGGGAAGTCTGGGGAAGCTTTGGTGCCAAACCGTCTGACATTCTATGTATGTTCCTTACTTATTTAATGTCTGTCTCTTTCCACTAAAGAGTTCCATGATGGCAGGGATTTGTGCCAGTTTTGTTTACTGCTGTATCCTTAGTGCCTAGAACAGTGCCTAATAAATTTACTGATCAGAACATTTGTGGAACGAATGACTGAATGAAGGGATGAATGAATGACAGGCTCACAGTCTGTGGGAGTAGATGAGCCAAAAGTCTAGCATGGCCATGAGCTGAGTGCTATAATGGAGTTAGGCAAGTCATGGGGAGAAGCACTCAGCTCTGCATGGAGATGTAAGGAAGGCTTCCAGAGGGGTATTATTTAAATGGACTCTTGGATAGGGTAGGTACTTACCAAGGAAAGAGGAGGTGAGAGATGGAAGAGCCAGTATGTATGAGACCCAGAGGCATGAAGAGCTCTGCCCATTCAGAAGAGGGGCCAGGCCCAGGTCCATCAGGATGGAAGTATAGAGACAGTGGAAGGAAATGAGGTCCCAGAGGTTGGCAGGGGCCAGATTGTGCCCAGCCTTGAAAACTATACCTAGAAACTCCTAGATCAGTCCTAGTGAAAGCTAATAACAGCTTGGACTAGAATGGTGGGTGGTGGAGATACAGAGAAGTGATGGATTTGACAGATAGGAAGTCAAATCAACAGGAGTTAGTGATAGACTGGACATGTAGGGTGAGGCAGTAGGTGTCAGGAATGATTCATGCAAGAGGAAGTGGCTTGGTGGTGGTGCTATTTACTAAAATGGGGAAGTTGGAGGTGGCCTAGGTTTGTGGGAGAAGACCACATGATTTGATCATGTTAAATGTGAGGGCCCTTTGAGATGCCCAGGAACAGAGGCCAAATAGGTCAAACGGATATGTGGGTCTGGAACTCTAGGAAGTCTGGATTACAGATATCAATTAGGGAGCAAACGGTCCGTGATCTCAGCTGTGAAATGGTACTACCTCCTAATGAAGGAGTATAGGAGGAAAAGATGGGGTCCTAAGACTGGGGCTTAAGTGTGGCTACTCTGTCTGACCTGACAGAGAAAAATGCACCTCAGGGATGGCTGGAAAGCTGGTGAGAGCAAGAAAAATGTGGAGTCCCAGCAGGCTGGGGAAGTGAGTGAGTCAAGAAGGCAGGGAGTGCAAAACTGGGTCACATGCTCCTGAGACATTACATAAGATGACTAAAGAAAGTCGGCTGGATATGGAGAAAAATCACTGTTTTTCTTAGTAAAAGTGGTTTGTTTTGCTGGAGACAGGAACTGGATGGGAATGAGTGAAGAGTAGGAAGTGAGGAAACAGGCACAGTGAATGCAGATCACATCTTGGGAGGTTGGATTGTAAGAAAAAGAGAGACCAAAGGTGGAAACTGGGGAAGGGCAAGAGGGATGTGAGACCGTTTCGGCGTCAGTTGAGAAATAGTTGATTGAGAGGAATCGGGTGTCCAGGAAGCAGAAGGGATGCTTCAGAGGTGGGATGGCATGGCCACAGAGAAGGGGAGCGGAATTGTTCCCTATAGTACAGGAGGAAGCAGGAGAAGAGAGGTGTGGGTGCAGTGGCTTTGTGTGGATGGGGGTGGAGGAGTGGTGGGGCTTCTGGCGGAGGCACTGAAGGCTAGGCCTGGGATGGGGGTGAATTCAGAGGCTTGGCAAGAGTGGAGTTTGAAGTTATGAGAATTATTTTTAGAATACTGATTCTCAGAATGCAATCATTGTGCAGTCATTTAAGAAAAAGTGTGATTGGAATACCCAAATTCCTTATATTCATTTCCTGGAGCTGCCGTATCAAAACACCACAAAGGGAGTGGCTCATAACAGCTGGCAGAGAACTTTATTCTGTCATTGTTCCAGAAGTCACACGCCCAAAATCGAAATGTCAGCAGGGCCATGCTCCCTCCAAAGTCTCCAGAAGTTCCTTCCTTGTCTCTCCTAGCATCTGGCTGTTGCTAGTAATCCTGGGTATTACCTGCCATTCCTTGGCTTGTAGATACTTCACTCCCATCTCAGTCTCTGTCCTCACATGGCCTTCTCCTCTATGTATCTATCTCCACATTTTCCTCTTTCTATAAGAACATCAGTCATTGGATTAGGGCACCCTAATCCAGTATGACCTCATCTTAACCTATGTGTATCTGCGAATCTCCATTTCCATGGAATCTCTATTTCCACATTCGGACACATTCACGGGTTTTCAGGTGGACATGAATTTTAGGGGGACGCTATTCAATTCAGTATATTTCCAAGACATGAGACTATATTAATGCATTTTTCAAGTATTTGTAGAATTAAAATAAGACACCTTTAACAGCTAATGTTTATAGATTTCAAGTGCTTCATCATCACAGTGTCACATACCCCCTATAACAACTGGTGTGGTATCTCCACTGTCCCCATGTTACGGATGAGGAAACAGAGGCTAAAAGTAGCTGAGGGACTGACCCAGGGTGAGACCTGAACACAGGCACCCTGATCTCAGAGACCACCTGTAACACTCAGCTCTATTGCCTGCCTTTTTCCAGGTAGCCCTGAGTTAATCAGAAAGAACTTCATTAGCTGCTTACCCATCTCACTACCCTTCCCTGCCAACATTCTTTGCTACTATCCCCTTCTCTACAGCGCCTTGTACAGCGCTTGTACATTCGGCAGGTACAGCGCCTTGTACATTTGGCAGGTACAGCTCCGTGCTGACAGCCCACTGCGTGAGAGCAGGAGCCTGCTGTGTGGCCCGTGTGGGCTGGCAAAATATAGCTCTCCCTTTTCCGGTAACTTCTGGGCTTGGCTTTCTTTGCCCCAGGTCCACAGTGTCCAATTCATGGAGTTCTCGGAAGTGGAGAACCAGGACGACTACTACAGCATGGGGGCTGCGTCCGTCTACACGCAGGACCCGCACGGAGTACATATCATGTACGACGAAGCCTTGAGTGATCTCAGGGAGCTCGAGGCAGAGCTGCTGCTTGTGGCCAGCCATTACATCGAGAAAGAAAAAGGTCAGAAGTCAGATTTTTAAAAAACTAACCAGCCAAACAAACAATGAATACTAAGGGCTCCATTTAACACATTCTGCCTCAAAATAGAAATGGATATCCAAGAGTATATGAAAATTCAGTAAGTGCATGCACAATATACACCTGCTTTAGAAAAGATACGGTCCTGTTTCCAGCTTAAGTCCCTGTTCTTGTTGGAGACTGGAACTATTCTTTCGAAGCTTGATTATAATTCTTACTGTTGTTTAGACTTACTCGTTCCTCAGTGGCATTTCGGCCTTTCTCACTGGGTACAAGGGCTGTCATGCCAGGCCCCGAGGGAAGCAAAGTAAGCAAGTGAAGGTAATGATTTCTTTTTTCCTAAGTGACAAAAAAAAAAAACCAAAAAAACCATGATTGACCTTGGGCAAACAGCAGTTAGAAGCAGACACATCCCTGGGTTCCTGACAGAAAAACCACCAGGATGCAAGAAGATCTGGGTAGGAAAATGCCAGATAAGCACCAAAGGGAGAAATCATTACTCAGGGTAATCGAATAACCTATAAAATGTATTCTCTACTTCCTTTTGGCATCACTCAAATGTATCCAATTTTAGAAATAGGTGAGGAAAGAATAATCCTTCTGGAATAATATGACAATGCTGGAATTTGATTTGGAAAGAGCTTAGAATTTCTAGACACATTGCAACACCTAAAAGGAAATTTAGCAAGGGTTTGTGCTATTTTGTAATGAAGAATAATTCATTTTCATATTGATATAAAATGCTGCTCAAAGAATGTTTGACCATTAACCTTTCAGAGCCAGACAGAATTCACTTAACATTGGCTTGAACTCTGTCCTCTTTGCCACAGACCATTGGGTGCCCGAGTCATAAGATGCACTGATGTCATCCAACACTCCATGGCATTTAATTTCAGCTTTTGTCTTTTGTCTTTACTTTATTCTACATACTAATGCATCACTTCTATTGATACTCATTTATAATCCCATGCAACTGTTTCAAGCTGCTAAGAATTTAATTTGATGGAAAGAGTCAGTAGTCATTAGCCATATGAACATCCTTCAACTGAGCTAGTCAGTATATAGTCATCCATTGTGAAATGATTTCCCAACTGCTGCTGGAGAAATTCCTGATCAAAATCTTTCTCTTGTTCGGTACCCATCATATAAATGATAATTATTGAACTCAAAGTTCAGCACTTGAAAATCTCTTTTTTGATATTTCATTAAAATTAAAAGCAATAATCATGCTGATGCTGAAAATTAACATTCATGTAGTAGGAAAATATTTTAAGAGAACAATTACAATGATTACCTTTATTAATTTAAGTTAGTAATTAACATAATTAAGGAATATCTTAGAAACTTCTCTGAAGAGTTTTTACTTGGCTAACATCACTTGAAATAGCAGGTTAAACTGGGTTTGTTGTTAAACCACCAGGGACCTGTTTTTAGAGAAGAAGAAATGTGTGTTTTGCCTTTAAATTATAGGTCTGAGGACATTTTAGTGAAGATTTCATATTAACTGAATTTTGGTTACATTTCTAAAATTAGTCTTTAAAACTAAAATTAAAGAGTAAAGACAAAAACCTCTACTGACTTAGAAGTCAACAAGTATGTCCCAGTCTTTGCCAATGGCTCTCCAGCTGATTCTTAGGAATCCCCGTGACTGATTCAGTGTTTTCATTCCTGAGATGGAGCTGACAGTTCAAGGGCTGCTTTTCTAATAAGAGTAGCTTCGTGGAAAGGCCTATCTCTGGTCATTCTCACCACCTTCTCTCCCAGGTCACAAAGAGGGCAACGAGTCAAATACTGACCAGGACTGGAGATGGGCCCATGCAAGTGTGGACAGATTTGCTGTGCTCTATGACATGTGGACTTGGGAAGCAGCCCTTCTAGAAAACAAGCGCCAGGTATTTTTCCCTAGAAAACGAAACATCTGTTAAACATTCTTACAAAAGCCAGTATTGAGAAAACAGAAACGAAAAAACTCGGTGGGTCTTTTAGGGGGGGCTCCTAATAAAGTAAATAATTATTTTATTATCTCAGCTAGTTGTCAGGATGTGAATAATACATTTTGTTTTCTTAACTGTGGTTCCTTGCTAATAAAAAATAAAATGGAAAGGATACCTCTTTATCTTAGAGGCATAATTTGCTAGAGGGCTGTATGATTTAGGCTTTTATATATGTGTTTTGTGAGAATGGGTGATGGTTCCATTCACATTCATTGTCCTGTCAGGGATGAGCCTCATTCTGCTCAACACAGACAAACTGACCTTATTAGAGCCTTTAGAAATACACCACATGTGGGGCAAGCAGTTGGGCGAGGTATGCTCAGTGCAGCAAGTTATGAGGGTAAGTTTAAAGCGATGAAACAGAAGGTTGCTAAATTCATCATCGTATCATCAATGGCTCATATCCCAGTAAAAAATGAAACGATGCTCTTCATCTTTGTTCTCGGCTTGGATTATGAGCCCTTCTGATGATCACCAGCTGTTGGGAGTTTATTCACCAAACATTAAGTATTTACCCCGCACCAGGTATTATCCCAGACATTAGGAACCTATGGATAAATACGAGAAGGTAATCTATCTTTAAGGAATTTCTAGTCTATAGAACTTGACCCCATCTCTTTTTTTTTCTTTAAAATTTTATTCATCTGTCAGAAAGAGAGAGAGCACAAGCAGGCAGAGAGGTGGGCAGAGGCAGAGGGAGAAGCAGGCTCCCTGCGAGCAAGGAGCCTGATGTGGGACTCGATCCCAGGACTCTGGGATCATGACCTGAGCCAAAGGCAGCCGCTTAACCAACTGAGCCACCCAGGTATCCCTTGACCCCATCTCTTAAGTAAAAATTACAACTTAGCAACGGACAGCTTACAACTGAGGCACAGGTGAGATCCCAGAGACCACAGTGGAGGGAGTTATTTGCCCTGTGGGGGGGCTATTGGAGTAAAGGAAATGTTGGCAAGTTTTCTCAGAGGAAGAGATTTTGGATCCTGTTCCTAAGAGAATGAGTAAGATGTTGTCTGTCAGAGAATGAAAAATTCCTAAGCAGGGGAAACAGCATGAGGGATGTCAGGGAGGTGTAAAATGGGGAACAAGAAGGCTACTATGACTAGGCGTGAAGGCATGATGAGAAACGAGAGGAGTATGTGTTTGGGTACAGCTGTGAAAGGCCTGCTAATCCATACTACATTTACAGTGTATTTTATAAGCAAAAAAAGAGTCATTAGTGAGTTTCAGGAAAGGAGAAATATGATCATAGCTCTGTTTTCAACAGCTGCTCGGGTATTAGTGTGGAGAATGGATTGGAGTAGAGCTCTTGCAGAAAACAAGTGTCCTTATTGCAACAGTGACCTGGAGAGGTAGGAGGGGACCTACACCAAGGATGGAAGAGTGAGAACAGGAAGGAGGGGCAGACTCGAGAAATCTTTGCAGAAATGGACATGGCAGGATTTGAAGACTGGATGTTGGGATGAGAGAGTAAGGAATTAAAAATGACTTTCTCAGGGTCAGGGAGGAGGCTATTAACTGAAATGGAATGCAGGAGGAGGGGCACTTTAGAGGAGAAGATAGTATTACTGAGTTTGTAGCAACAGGCATGTGAGGAGAGTTTGCTAAAACATGTGTGAATGTTGTGTGGGAGCTGGAGGTTGGAAGGTCAGGAGCAGGTATGAGCTGAGGTATGGAAGTGAACATTGAACCACAATAATGAATCACATGACAAGGAAAAGCCAGAGATGTCTAAGATGCAGCCCTGGGTAACACTCAAATTGTAGGGGAAGGGCATACAATAAGAATCCACGAGAAGGGTAAGAGGAAGCCAAAGAAACTGGAGAAAAAAGGAAGGAATAATGTGATGAAAGCCACTAGGAAAAAACAAAAACAAACATTTTAATTAGGAGAGAATAGTTACTAGTGTGGAGTGCAGCAAAACATCAAGAAAGATGACTCCTAAACACGGGGCAGTGGGGTCGGTCACCAGGGTCATTGCCAGCTTTGTAGGACTGTCAGAAGAGGTATGGGGGTGGAAGCCAACTTACAGTGCACTATGATGTGGTCAGAAGATGCGGAAGTGGGAAGGTTTTCTTTGAACTGTTTTTCTGGTAGACTAGATGGTTTACCATTTCGTCTACTTTCTGGTCTATTACTCATAGAGATGTAGGTCACCCAATTTTTGAAAACACCTGGCTGGGCTTAAAGGGTGGGAGCCTTGGGCTTTGAACACTGTTCCTCTTTTCAAGGGGAACTGGCCTCTACAGAGTTTGCATCTGCAACCTTGATCTGGTGATTAGAAACTTACTTTGATCAACTGAGAGATCTAGACTCAGAATGTAATAATCGAAAAGGCTACATTAAAGGTAAATAAGACAGAATCTCTAAACTCAACAAGTTTATTGGTCCAGACATGAGTTTTTAGCAGCCCCCCTTTTCTGGACTCTCTCTCCTCGCCTTCCCTTTCAGGGCTCCTGGCCTCCTACCGAGGCCCCAGGCAGGAGGGCCATAGAAGAATAGAAGGGCAAAGAGGACTGAAAAACAAATGGATTTCTCCACACTTTGGCCCACGCTTCATTCTGTGCTAAGCTACCAGGGCTGTCCACTAGTTTCTTCTATGGTAAATGAAATTGTTTTAACTTAAAAAAAAAATCATTGACAATGTCTCCCTCCTTTCTCACCCTGACAATAAGTTCTCTATAGAAACTGAGCCATCTGGGCCAAAACTGTAAAAGTGTGGCTTTCTAAATCAGAAATTCTGTCAAAAGAGCCTATTTTTAATGGATAAACCATATTTTTATCTCGAGTACAATTGATTTCTCCCAGTACTGATTCTCCTGCCAAGTTTGCTCAGCTGTTTTTGATTGTTAAATATATTGGAATCACCAGAGTTAGGAATTGCTCAAACACACTGGGTTGTCTTAAATCCTTAAAGTAATCATATTATGTATAAACATTCATAAAATTAGAGCTGATGTGAATTTAGGTGGATTAAGGAACTCTTAGAGAAGCCAGGCATCAGCTGTATAGACTCCTAAGGGACACGTGGCCCAAATGCTAATTCTGTCTATAGCCACCAGAGGACACATTTTCAGGTAGTTTGAATAAATGTTTGGAGGACTAAAAAAAAAAAAATCTGTGACAGTTTGTGCCTAGCATTGATTTTCTCTTTTGCACTTTCACTTGACCTAAAATGCTATTTTTTAACATTTCTTAAGTCCCAGAAATACAGAGTTTGGGGCAAAAATAATACAAACACAGTCAGGTTTGAGATTATTCATTTTGGATTTTTTTTTTCTTCTATTTTCTCCAATATTTGAGACCTCCTATCAGTGTGTACCATATATTATTTTGCCTGAGAGTTGGCCCTTGACACACACAGGTGACATTTGACAGGCTAGGAAGACTTCTTAGACAAATACCAGCCCAGAGTTTAAATGGAAATGGGCCAGTTAGCAAACAGATCATAAATAGAACCTGTGAGGCGGAAAGATCATGGTCTTACCCCTGTTGGGAAAGAATTAATAATAAAATCATGCAAGGGCCCATCTGAGAGCGTCTCGAGGTTGAGGCCAACGCTTGAGAAAGCATACTCAGTGTAGAAGAGAGCCACGTTTTCCTTTTCAACAGCTTGGGCTGCCAAGTAAAACGTGACAATATCTGGGACATGCTTATACTAAAAAAGTTGTTTGTTGTTTATCAGAAATTCGCATGGAACTAGATGACCTGTATGTTTATTTGTTAAATCAGGCAATCCTATGAATAATACAAGTGAGCTTGGCCTTTTGGTGCCAACCTCTGCAACCTGCTATCAGCAGATTGAAATCACCAGCAAGAACCCTCCCCCACCACCTTTTGCCGAATAGCCAAACAATAGGACGCTTTGTACAAAAAAAGCAGGTCAAGGCATACAAATACTATAAACCGGCTCCTGGGATTGCCTTGGCCCAGTCAAAAAGGTTCAAGTTAGTCCAGAATGATTTAGGGAAGTAATTGTTTCTTTTCTAATCTCCCCTCCACCCCAGGCTATTGAGTGACACCCATCTTACCTATCACTCCTTCATTTCTGTTTTGTCCTCTGCTATTTAATCATTGAATGCTATTCTAGAGTAGAGCTCAGAAGAGGGAACAGGTAATTTAGATCACCCTTCTTGCTTCCTTTTCCCTGGGACTCACTTAAAGGCCTGGCAATCTCTACCTTCCTTCGTTTCTCACTCTGAGATATGTGAGTCTCTAACCTGCGGAGTGCCTTGTGTGTTCTGAGCTTTTAGCCTCCTTTGGTGTTTTCTTTTTTGTACTAAGGTTGACCTAGGGTCCCTTAGACCAATGCTTCCCAAAGGGTATGCTGCAAAACCGCATGCTAAATAAAGTGCTCCAGGCCCTCCCTCCTTGTGCTTTAGCATTGAAGGCCAGATACTGGACATCTATTAATAAGGCAGTATTTGATTCCCGGTCTGCTACTGATTCTCTAGTGTGTTTACCTCTTTCAGGAGCCTTGGAAACCATGATTGGCAAGATGGAGACACTCCTGGCTTTTCCTGCCACGTGGGTCCTTTACTCCCCTTTGCTTCCTTGCACTGTTGCCACCTGTATTCAAGTGGGGCTTGCACTTTCTCAGTTCTTTCTGGTTTTGCACTCTTAGTTCTGGGCTCCAGATAAAGAGAGGGGCTCTTTATCTCCTTTTAGGAAATTTCTTAGTTTGTTAAGAAGAGGGCTGACTTTCTGGCCTCAAGCCACCCAGAAGACCAACACCCAAGGAAACAAGACACACTTTTTCTCTGATGCACATCAAAGTGTGCTAGGCTGTCAGGCTGGTAGACATTGCAACCTCAACAAGTCACTCCTTGCTGCCAATCAGATGCACACACTGGGTGAGCCTATGTGACTTTGGTGATATGGCTACAACAGGAGCTGACACCTTCCAGAACGGTGAAACTCCCTAAGAGGAGCTAGTGAAAGAAGACTGGGGAGGGACATCTTGAACTAAAACTCAGAGGGAGGATGTGTTGGATTAGATCTGCAGAGGAAAGGAATTTGTTCTGCTGTGAAATGAATGGAATAAAGCCTTAGAAGCTTCCAGTCAGAGCTGATTTATCCATTAGGCAATGCGCACTCGGTGTTTAGGATCTAAGAGCTTTGCAGATACCACTGAAAATGTTTGCAGTTTGAGGTAAAACACATGCATAACTCTGAAATATGAAAAGAAAATACAAAATTGTTACTAATAAATACTTAATTATGTATCAGCAAAATGTAAAAACATGGTAACTGAGCACTTCTAAACATCTCATTGCATTTGAAAATTTATAGATCGGATCTTCTCACTTCATAAGAACCTCTGAGTATATAGTGCCCAGAAATCATAGCCAATCACTAATTGAATGTGTCACTCGTAGCCAAATAACTTAAAAAGCAAAAGTATGAATATCATTTAACATTTTTAGAGGAAAGTATTTGATTGCGACATCTTAATATATTTGATATAATGTGGGACAGGCCTGAATAGTAATTACACTGTTCAGAACTACTTATCTTGCCCTTAGGTCCCTGTTTGGGATTCCAACCCAGTGATCTCTCAAGAGCATTTTCCCGATTAGCACCATGACTAATTACACACAAACAGAATTTATACACAGAACATAAATTCTTAAGGTCACAGACAAAGGTAAGAGCAAAATAAAGAGCGTCTCTCTCTGAATTCCCACACTGCGAACCCTCTTCAATGGTTACGGGTTAGTGTCTGGGAGCTTTCTTTGGTTTTTAGAAAAGGTTTGTGACCTCCACTAGAAAAGAAGTTCCCTCGATGCCTTTGAGAGTTCCGTACTTGAAGCCCTTCCTAACAGAGTCCTGTCTGGGATAAATGCCTCTGTAGTTAAGGGGACTTTCACCCCAGCCTTCTATTCTACCACCCCCTATCATTTCTAGGTGAAACGTGGGCCAACTATTAAAGAAAAGGGGTCAGAAATGGAGCTGAGGGATAAGAAGAGGGGAGGAGTGGGCGCCTGGGAGGCTCAGTTGGTTAAGTCTCCGCCTTTGGCTCAGGTTATGATCCTGGGGTCCTGGGATCGAGTCCAGCACCGCTGAGCAGAGAGCTCACTTCTCCCTCTCCTTATGCCTCTCCCCTGCCCCCCCGCTTGTGCACACTCTCTCTCTCGAATAAATAAAAATATTAAAAAAAAAAAAAAAAAGAGGGGAGAAAGCCACCTGCCTATGTTTGGTGATGGAGTAAAATAGGGAGCAGGAGAATGAGTCTTCGGAGAACAGCGTTGCAAATATATTTGATGAAGTGACATTGCATGCACCGTCTCATTGGAGCTTATAACGCTTAGATGTTATATTATTCATTATATAACCCCCCCTTTTATTTGTGGAAAGCAGAGGGAGAGGGGACACAGACAAAACTAGTGTTCCTTCCTTTGCCCTCCCTACCTCTGTGGGTTTACTGACGGCCCTTGGGTTGCACTGGTGCTACGGCTGCCCGCCCCAGGCTGGTACCCGGAGAGTCTGAGCCATTTCTCTGCTGCTGATGCCCCGAGGGCTTTCCAAAGCGTGGGGGATGGGGACCTCCCCTCTCTTTGCTGGAGCCTAGGGCTGCCTCTGCTCTTCCCTGACCATAAACCTTATCTGCAGCTTCTTGACAGTTACTTCGAAGCCTACCAGCACGTGTTGGACCCTGAGGAGAGGTTTGCCTTAGCACAAGTGATCACTGACCTCATGCACAGGCGCCCGCGGTTTGATCTCAGCCACCCTTATTTCCTTAAGGCCTACCGAGATGAAGGCACCTGCCTGAGGCTTCACTTGGAGCTAGTGAGGGGCATCCTCAATCAGCACGTAAGTACATTTGGGTTTTAAAATATCATATGTGGGAAGACGATGGAAAACCCAGGCCAGACCGAAAAGTGTTTTCCGTTCATCGCGTGTTCAGAATCCGGGTTTTCTAGGGCATCGCAGAACGGCATGTTTATTTGAAAGCTCATTTGCATTGTTGAATTCCAAGCATAACTACGGTCTTAAGAGGAAGTTTCCAACCCTAATTACATTTAATGGTCCACAAAAAAATAGAAAGCTTATTTTCACTAGATGACAGAGTTTATTGGTATTGAAAGGAGGACGAAACTTACCCCCTTTACAAGCTATTAATGTATAAAGTTAGGTTTATTATTATTTTTAAGTGTTGTGGCTATTTCTAGGACATTAAAAGAAAAATTACAGTTGTAGGTCCTCTGGGGGGAAAGCCAGTGGCAGGAAGTAAGCAGAAGATGGATTGTTACAGTGCATTTGCCTTAGACCTGGTTAGAATTTTTTCCTGGTAGTCAATTATTTGACAGAAAGAAGTTTTCCTATGCCTCTTAAGATTGTCTGAATTTGGTTGCCTTTGCTTTTATTGGCTGACCCTTGGCTCAGACTGAGAGACCAGCGTGTCTTTGTGTAAGTGGATCCTCAAAACCGTGTCTGGGTGAAAATTAGTCAAATAGTGAAGGGACGCAAAGGACTGCTGTTCTTCGCATACCAGGGCTCATAATTCACAGCCATGGGAAAGTTTAACTTTTCTAATTTTAACTTTTATGCTACATTTCTAGATAGAGCGTCAGCGGGAGTATGTCCAGAGGCTTTGGCACGAAGGCCGTCCAGATGATAGCAGTAACTTTGGACTTCCCCTTAAAATAATTTCCAAACAACTTATTTCCATCAACAATAGCTGGTATGGTGGTATCGTCTTTAGACATTTTACATTTAATCTCTTAGATAAGTTAAGGGTATGATGTTAAGTCTCAAGAGTATTCTACAAAGTACCTCTCAATTATTTGGGGAGATGAGTGATGTGGATATAAAGGCCCCAGAAGAGGGATTTTCTTGCATGCTCACTATCCATTTGCTTTGTAAGTAATAAAGAACAGGAGGCTAGAATTTAAAATTATACCACTAGGTGCAGAATCTTTATTCTCTTAAGAAGTTTTATTAAAAAAAAAAAAAGCAGTTACTCTTAAAATTCCATCAGAGGGCTTAATCAGAGGTGCCACACACAAGCCAAGGTATATGAAACTTGGATGTGCTTTAAAGTTTCTCAAGAAGGAATCTATTTATTCTAGGAATCTAGTCTAGATTCTAGGAATCTATTTATTCTAGAAAGCAAAAAGGTTTCTGCAGACTTACCTTGTGCAGACTTACCCCTACCCCTTTAAGGAGAAAATTAAATTTCCTGAGATCACTCAGAGAAGGTACATACTTTAAGTCACCCCCTTGACATGTGGTTTGAATTCCCATTCCTTCCTGGCCTTTGAGGGTAGTGAGGGAATCGGCAAGTGGGTGACAAGCCCCAGGTTGGTCTGCGTGGTCCATGATCACAACCTCTCTATGGCCTTCAAATGGGTGGAGAACTTGTCCAGCTCCTTTGAACATGTATCAAGTATCTGTTGAGCACCTACAGCTCTCAGGAACTGTGCTAGGAGGTGAGGACATAGTTGTGAACAAGAGAGGCATGGCCCGGCGCTCCTGCCAAGTGCACACTTTCAGTAGGACACGGCCACACTGGGCTATGGAATCCTCCTGGGGACCAGCAGGATGCCGTGGGATTTCACAGCTTATGTTCTAACCTTATCCCTTGAGAAAGAGCCCTGGGAGTTCCAGGCACAAGACAGCATGTTCTCCAGGGACCTTTCTCAGGACTGTTTTCTTCACTGTAACAAGCTTGGGACATCAGCTGTGTGTGGGGGCTGGCTACAGAAAAGACTCTACTGTTCAGGAAATGGGTTTTTGGCAGAACTTGCTAGAACTATAAGGATACAAGACCTGTCAGAATAGTCTCAAAAGCAAATGTTATTTGCTTGATGAGATTCCTTTCCAACCTTAGGGTTGTATTTTTTAAGATCTGGAACAAAGAAGAATTCCATATTTGCATAGGTTTAAGAAGTATTTATGTTCTTTAGTTCAATGTAGGTATAGAAAGGCCCTTGACTTGTGCTGTATCCTCTATTTTCAAAGGAATACCGAAAGACAAGCATTTTCTCATTTCTGGTCTCATCCATTTATAAAATAGAACATTCTTATGGAGAACATGAATGATTCTAGCAGTTGTGTACAGAGTTTAAAATTTGTCTTTGTTTATTACCATTTTGGGAGAAAAGGATAAAGACTCAGAGGAAAATATAGAAACCAGTCATGGAAATTATTTGTTTAATATTTTTATTTTTAAGTTATATTTTCACTTTTAAGTTATTTTGTTTTCAAATATTTGACTAAATGCTGATTATTGGAATGTTTACAGGTTTGCCGTATACAGTTTAAGAACCATTAGGGGAGTCTGGGTAAAGGATATATGTGATCTCTCTGTATACTGTTTCCTACAATTGCATGTGAATCTAAAATGGTTTCACAATGAAAAAGTTTAATTAAAAAAACAAACAGAAAGAATCAGATTGGACTTTTAGGAATAAACTTTTACAGCTTCCAATTTTAAAGGGGTTGACGTTAAAGCAAAGGCTATATTGTATAATCTGGTGGAGTCTGGATGGCCTCTTTGGCCCCTTTGAACTCCCAATTTTTTATAATGCCCTGGATTATAGCAGCTATTTTATTAGTCTTAAAAAATGAAAAATTCAAATGTCTTTTGAAATAGATGAAGTTCTTTGTTGTGTAAAATTGTCACTGATTGGTCCTCTTTTTAAGCCCAGCTTTGAAAAACATTTATTTGCTGGAGTTCCACCCTTCCCTGGGCCTGGCATCACTCATCCCCCGATCCCTTGAACACCTCCTCCAGGAGGCCCGCCACACCTGCAGACCCACGTCGGCCAGCAGCCTCACCTTGCTGGAGAGACGTGTGCTGCGGCTGGCCCTGGATATGTGGCTCACACCGGCCAGGCCCGAGTCCTGGTACAGCACTCAGCTCCAGAGAGATGTAGGTTGTCTGAAGAGGGTCGGGGAGGCGGGGGTTCCTTGGCAAAGAGAATGTTTCCACCCAGATGTTACTACTTAGCTTTGTTTTTCTGTTTGGCTCTGTTCCTCCCCTGTTTGGCCAGAGACAGATCATAGTCCTAGGCCTTGCCAACATTTTTATGTAATTCTTTTTTCATTTTTGGTCAAAGTTTCTACTTTATCAGGATACTGCCACAATTAGAAGGGAGATGTACATAGGTATGTGGGAAATGTTTTCTGGCTTATTATATATATATATTTTAAACAATACACATTTTTATTAAAAGTTACATATTTCATTTTCACTGAGACTTTTCCTGAAATTCCCTCTTTTTGTCCTGAGCTGAGATCTGGTAGAGGAGAGAGAGAGTACTAAATGAGGAGTCAGGGACCTGGACTCAAGTTCAGCCCTGCCATTAATTTCCTGTGTGACTCTGAACACGCCTCTTAGCCTTTCTGAGCTTCCCTTTCCTATTTTCTAACATTATGTTTGTGTATTTGAGGGGAAGGGGATGGAAGTGAGCTTGATGGTCTCTAAAGTCCCTTTCAATCTAATGTTCTATGGTTCAAACTATGGCCTGATGAATTACCTGGTATTTGTGGTTAGATTTTAATTCTTTTCTTTTTCTGTTAAGGCTGTCACGGTTGAGCCTGGAGTCCAATTTGACCTTACTCTGTGTGGGTACATGCTGTATGATGAAGAAACTTTCAAGGGCCCCAGCTGCCAAAAATATCCCTTCCATGTGTCTGCCTTGGCTTCCTGGTCCCTCTTGCCCAAACTAAAATTTTATTTTACTTTAATTCATTTTAAATGGATCAAAACAATCAGAATTTTAGCAAAAGAAGAAAGCAAAAAAAAAAAAAAAATTACCCTAAATATAATCACTCAAATGCATTCACAATAACTATTTTTTCTGAATTCAAGTCTTCTTCAAATGGGTGTTAACATAGTTATAATCATATCCTTCATACCCTATCCCCTGTTTTCCTCAGTTAACTTTGTATTATATATTTTTCCATATTGCTAACTAGTCTTTATACTCACCTTTATGAGTATAATTCCCTCAAGGGATGAATCATAACATATCCAACTATTTCCCTATTGTTGGGCATTCAGGTAGTTTCTAATTTTTCATTATTATTAAAATTGTTATAAGGTACATCTCCGTGCTTACAGATTTTTCAGTATTTTAAATCAATTCCTTTTGATACATTCTTAGAAGTGGAATTACTGAAACAAAATTTAAGTCTTTGGATGCAAGTTGGAATTTTGAAATGCCACCAATAATTTATAAGAGTACCAATTGTGCTACATTGTACAGTATTAGGTGTAAGCATATAAGGTCTATATATTTATATAAATATAGCCTATATATATTTATATAAATATAAATATATCTATCTCTCAATATACATAACATTGCACTGTTGGCATTGCAGTGTTAATTTTCATTTCCTTGGTATTTGTTGAGACTAAATATCCTTCCAAATGTCTTGTTACAAGCTGTATTTTTTGTGACTCTTCTGTTCTTTCCCTTTATCTCTTTGAATCCTAATGTCATTCCTATCCACTTACATGAGCTCTCTTAAATGAAAACTTTAACCCTTTTTTCTATCATATTTTCTGCAATATTTCTCCCAATTTGTCTTTGTATTTTTTAGCTTTATTTTCATATAGTAAAATCTGTTGATCTTTTTCTTTATGATTTCCTCTATCTTCCTAAATCCAGAAAGCAAATCTTTTCCCACATGTTTTATGTCTTACCTTTTTCTAATTTCTTAAGGTTTTGATTTCATTTTAAAAATATTTAACTTCTTTAGTATTCTACCTGGAGGCAGAGAGAGAGAGAGCGAGAGTATGAAGTATGGCTCAAAATTCCAAAATTACCAGTCATGTATCTTACTATCACTTATTGCAGAGTCTTCTCACATTGTATTATGGTACCAGATCTTTTCAATGTACTTTAAATTCTCTTATAACTCATAGTGAATATTTGAGATACCTGTCTAGTTTCCCATTGATGCCATGCCACTTTTAATTATTATTAATTTTGAAATGTGTTCGAATTTGTATCCAGAAATGATAAATCCTCAGATTAACCTTTTGTATTAGGCCAAAAATTGGAGCAGGTATTGCCCTCAGAAAGCATGCAGAAATTAGTTTAATACATTTCTTTATCACTTTGGAAGACTTCAAGAATTGAGAAATTGCATCTTCGAGTAGAACAGGCCTATGGTAGATAAGTGGACAGACAGATAAGGGAGCTTGTGCACCCTTAGGGAGCCAAGCCAGGAAAGGCAGATTCGGGGTCTCCAAACTGGGTCCCTGCTGGGAGTAAGTGCGAGGGTAGCAGAGACGTCAGAGCAGAGGAGTCGGCCATGCCGGGAGGGAGTTAAAGAACAATGAGGTTATTTCAAAAATTGCCCAGGGCTGGCTCTTCCACGAGGAGCACTGTAAAGGCAGTTTAGCGTATTGTAAAACTACTGAATTTGGAATTAGGAAGTGTAAGTTTACTCTTGGTACTGCTGTGTGACCTTGGAAAGTTTCAGTGTTGCTTCAGATTTCTCACTGATGAAATGGAAGTCATGGCATCCATGATTCCTACTTCGTGGGGATCTTGTGAAGATAGAAATGACGTAATGTATGTGAAAACACGTTGAAATTTTGAAACTGCAGTTAGAAGAGATTATAGGAAATTATTATTATTGGTCTCTGAAACACTTGGAAAGGGATTTCTACTTCTATTCTTTATTTTGGCTTAAAATATTTATAATAATGATAACAGCAAATACTATGTACCGGGCACTTTTGTATATATTAACTCACTTAACTTTCTCAACAGTCCTATTAGGTAATTATTATCTACTTGTTCCTCTCAGCTACTGTTACTATTCTTATCCCCCCTTTACAGATGAGAGAACTGAGAGAGAACAAAATTTCACAGCTTATAAGTGGCAGAGCTAGGACTTGAACCCAGGAAATCTGGATCCAGGGGCTGGGCCACCTAGAGTGTTTTTCTTAATGTGTGAACTTTCTTTTTTTAGATTTTAAAAAGTGCTTTGTTTTCTTTCAGTTGTTTTCAGCTAAGGTAATGGGAGATCCCTTTCTCCTGGAGGAGATAGGTCTGCTTGCACTCAAGTCTGCAGCAGACGAAGTTCAGAACCAAAGCCAAGGTTCTTCTGTGCAGCTCCTGGAGACATTTTCGAAACTTCTGGAACTTGTGACCCTCCGCCACCGGCTAATAGAAATGAGTCTGGAGAGTGTACACTTAGCTCGGTCAGTAGGGGGACTAAGGATCTCGATGGGGGAGAACAGACCCCAGGTTTCTGTGTCTACAAGTCTTGTTCCCTCTGTGTCCCAGGGCAGCCAGAGTGAGCTTTCTAATTGGCTGAAATGACTGCCTTGCTCGCTTGTTCCTTCTCTACCCAGGCCTCCCTACATGCCTCTCTGACCACTCAACTAGGCTAGGCCTTCCTCCTGGCACCTGGGCTTCCTCTCCATTCAGCACATTGCCTTTCAGTTAGATGCTTAATACTGGTTTATCAGTTTTCCTACTGGTGTAAGCTCCCTGGTTCCAAAAACAGTGTCCATGTTGCTTCCCATGGTGTCCCATCACCTGGTATGAGGCCTGACCTACACAGTCCCTCTGAATATTTACTGGATTTGCTCTTTATTATGATGAAGTTGAATAGCAGAGCAGAAGCAGTAGAGAGACTAGAGGGAGGAAAGGGAAGAGTCAGTGACAGTATTCAGGCCTGACAGAGGTTTGGAAGATTCAACAGGGAGAGACAGAGAGATTGAAGAGCTAGGTTTTAGGTATGAGTGTGCAGTAGATGGGAAGACATCCAAGTGGACATGTTTTATAAACAGGAAAGATATGGAGTTAAAGGGTCTGTTGCAAGAATGTATGAGTTCTGTTATGTTCTAGTCCTCATGAGAGGCCGTATAGACCTAAAAGGTCCAATCATCTACCACCAACCATTACCGAGGGCCAGCTATGGCCAGGGTCTATACTGGGGACTTTATGTGTATTCATTCATTGAATTTCCAGGATATCCTTAAGAGGATCCTTACTAATATTTTACCAGCAAGGAAGTAGAGGCTCAGAAAGTTAAGCAATTTGCCTAATATCACATAACTAGAAAGTAGTAGAAGCAGAATTCAAACTATAAGTTAAGGTATTTATTAACTTTTACGATACTACCTTCCCATAATTTTTGATTCTTGTTCTCAGGGAGATCACAATTTAAATGTTAGCTCTACTACAGTTTAATATATTTTAATCATACAACCAAAATACTATGGGAACTCAGAAAATGTATTATTTCATTCTTTATAAGTGGATCAAGGAAAACTTCATAAAAGAGGCACTGTTGAGGGATGAACTGTGTCCGCTGGCAGGTTCATGTGTTCAACTCCTAATCCCCAGTGCCTCAGAATGTGACCTCATTTGAAGGTAGGGTCTTCACAGAGGGAATCAAGTTAAAATGAAATGATTAGGGTGGGCCCTCTTCCGATATGACTGGTGTTCTTATAAGAGGAGGAAACTTGGACAGAGACATACACAGAAGGAAGATGATGTGAAGAAACAAACAGAAGATGGCCATGTATAAGCCAAGGAGAGAGGCTTGGAACAGATCCTTCCCTCACGGCCCTCAGAAGGAAACAACCCTACCAACACTTTGATCCTAGACTTCTAGCCTCCAGAACTGTGAGACAAATTTCTGTTTATGGTACTTTGTTACAGGGGCCTAGCAAACTAATAGAGGTGCCATCTGAATTCAGCCTTAATGTACCAACTTTTCAAAATGGAGAAATGTGTTAGAATGTGAGTGTGGGGGTGGGGAGACCTTCTAGACTCTTAAGGCTGAACTGCCAGAGGGGCATTGGAATGGAGCCTTCCTGCGAACCATGTAAATGTGGGAGCTGAACTCAGAGTTGGGACAGGACAGAGGTAGGGTCACAGGTTCTTACAGTAGGGGGTGATCATTAGGGCTCTGGGTTGGAAGATTAACGCCCCAAGGAGAGGACAGAAAAGATGAGAAGAGGACCAGGTTTGGAATCCCCGGAAATACTAGAATTTGAAAATAAAGAGGAAGAGAAGCTAATGAAGACTGAGAGATAGTGGTCATGAGGCAGGAGTATGGAGACCCTGGATCCAAGAGAACAAAGATGTTCCTCAAAGAGAGGACAGTTACCAGTGCAAAGGGCTCTGAGAAAAAATAGTGAGCCTTGTATTGAAAGCGGTATTGGTGACCCCATGAGCACTCTGAGGACAGAAGCCAGCTTGCAGGAAATGAGAGTTGAGGAAGTGCCCAAGCACATCTCCTCCTACTTTAACTACTATATTTAACTGTCTGTCATAGCGTAGAGTGGATGCAAGACCTTTGTGACTCATTCACTTTATACCGGACTTGGCTTACTCTGATTTTGACTTTTGCTTTTGTGCTTATTCAGATTTTTTGGGTTTTCTTACCACTTACTTTTCTTTTAGTGGAAAATAATAGCAAATGCTCTTTGTTCTTTATCTACCCCCCCTCCTTAGTCTCTATAAGGAACTGGCGTGGGAGATGGGTTTTGAAGAGTTCCATTTGTATCTGAGGCCTGTTCACTTTGAATTTGCATCACTCAAAGACAAAGTGGACCACCCGCCTCCTGTCTTTATCACCTCTCTACTGGAGGACAGTGATCAAGTGGACAGGTGAGCCTTGAAAAGGTCAAATTAAAAATAATGTGTGGTAGAATGAATGGCCAGTGAAAAATAATTTCTATCACCACTGGACACACAAATACAATTTTATTTCTAAATTCCCTCTCTTATATTTGATCTGCCATGATGCCATTTCTTTTTTTCTTTACTAAGGGGGGGGCAAGATCTCAGTGAAGGGGGATAATTGAATTGCAAAACACTGATTAATGGAAGAATTGGATCACAGAGCTCAAGTGAGATAGAATCGCAGGCTCAGGCACTGCTCAGGTTGACTGTGTTACTTCTGAGTAGAAGGGGGTGTGGGGGTTTGTCTCATGGGGCGAGAATCACGGACCAGAAGTCCAGATTGCTTCTCCCACTTTCCCTGGGACGAGGAAGAAGTCAGTCAAATTTTTCAAGCAGCTGTTTCCTTGAAACTCTAATACAATGTATGAATCTAACATGCATGGCAGTATCTCAGTCAGACTCTTTTGTTGGCCAGCAGCAGAAGTGGACTCAAAGCAGTGAAACTTCTTCATGCCCCATAGGTTCAGCCCATTGCTGGAAAGAAAACACTCTTACTAGTAACAGATCATGAGTCTACTTAGTCGGGAAAAGAATCTTTTTCCTCTGGGCAGAGTCAGCCTTTAATGTGTGGTGAGAAGACTTCTGTCTCCCTCTTCTTTCCTTCTCTTCTAGTCTGCCGTTCCCCTGAAGGTCCTAGCTCTGTCCGTGGAGATTCGTGGTACTGGCCCCACCCCAAGGAAAGCAAAGATGACTCCAAGGGGGGAAAAGTCACCTTTGTTTTGCTAGTGTGGCTCAGTGCTCAAAATGTAACTTTGATGTGTTAATATGTTAAAGGACTCCTCTCTTCTCCAAAGAGACCATGGGCTGAAATGGAGAAAGTTAGGATGATAGAATATGGATAGTTTCTCAACCTTGGTATTATCGAGATTTGGGGCTAGATAACTCTTTCTTAGAGGGGGCTGTCCTGTGCAGCAGAAGTGGTTTATCAGCACCCCTGACCACTACCTCCCAGATGCCAGTAACACACCTCCTGCCCGATTGTAACAATCCCGGATGTCTCCAGACATTGCCAAATGTCCTCCGGAGGCAAAATATTTCCTGCTCTAACCTGTTGCACTAGCTAAACCAAAAGGAGAATTTATCATAAGGATATAGAGATGTCTCACAGAAGGCAGGAAGGGTGATTGGGCCTCAGATGAGGCTAGCTAGGTCTCCAACCTGGAGCCAACCTATTGTCTGGCTCTTCAAGGGCCTCCTACTGGAGTTGGTATTCTACACACATGTAAAATAGGGCATATTTTTGTTCAACTGGAATCAACCAATCAGCACAAAGTGCCCAAATCATCTGTGACCTGGTCAAGCTGTGATTGGTTCTCCCAACAATGACCCAACAATCCTCCAAGATCTGGGAGCCTTCTGAATTACCAGGGGAAGGTTTATGCATCCAAGGATCTTGTCTCTTGAGTTTGCATTTATTTTATGTATGTTAATTCCTTAAAGTTGCCACTTTGGAGTGCTGTTATAACAACAACATATATCAAACATGAGCATACTGGCTTACATTTTGAAAAGCCCATTCATGCATATTATCCCACCTAATATTTGCCTTAACCCTATAAGATAGGTGATATCTCCCATTTACGGATGAAGAAACCAAGATTCATAGATATTAAATTACTTGACAGAGTCTCATTGGTATGGACAAAGGACTATATCCCAAGGCATAAACATGGTTGCAAAGAACACTTAGAAAATTACCGGGGCAATGGAAGAGAGCAAGGACTGGACAGCTTTTAGGGAGTGGACAAAGGGGCTTGAGTCAGTGAAGAGCCTGAGGACATGAGGTCGAAGGTACAAAGAGAAACAGGATAAAACAGTGGAATGGGGATCAAGAGAAAAGAATTTTGAGTCAGTGGTCACCACAAGGAAAGTGCAGGGAGATCAAGTCCCATAAGGATTGAAAAGACCCCAGAGCCCTTCAGTCTTTGGGCAGAAATATCAAGTCTTGTGTAACATCTGTACTTGGTATTATTGCTGATGTCTCAGAGCTGATCACATGCAATTCGATCCCCTCAGAATGGGCACGTCTTGACAACCGGCATGGAACAATAGAACAATGTCATGTTTCTTCCTGCAGATATGCTCCTACTAATCTTGTCTTAGCCATTTCTGAGGTGGATGAAAACCAGGTTGGCAAGTTTAGCTTTTATACAAAGGAAGCCATCCTTAAGGTAAATTATTTTTTAAAAGAAAACTAAAGTAAAATTAAGCAAATTAGCTCATGTATTTCTTTAAAAAATCGTCATATTTAATTCATATGTTTGGCTCCCATGTAGGAAAAAAGCTTCCAACTTCGTAAATAACGGTGCTAGCCTCGTCTTATTTGTTGTGCATATTGGCCCAGTTTGAACCGTAGAGCCTGCAACACCCTTTGCAATAGCTTCTGTTAGGTTTTAAAAGCAAGCACATGTAGTGAACCATCTTTGTACCAAGTTTTTAAAATACACACCTGTTATTGGAGCTTTTATCTGATCCTCTTAAACTTGGTGCTGTTATTTTTCTCCTTCCACTCAGATGAATTTCTTTGCTTCTGTGCGTGTATGTGTAGGTTTGCATTTGCGTATTTTTTACTTTTTTAATCTATTTTTATTCTTTTAAAGATTTTATTTATTTGAGAGAGTCAGAGAAAGCATGAGTGCGGTGGTAGGGACAGAGGGAGAGGGACAAGCAGACTCCCTGCTGAGTGTGGAGCCCACCTCGGAACTCAATCCCAGGACCCCGAGATCATGACCTGAGCCAAAGTCTGATGTTTAACTGACCAAGTCACCAGGGTGCACCTGTGTGTGTATTTTTTAAACATTAATCTAATCTTGGTGGTTTTAAAAGGCTGCCACTGAGCACGTTTGCTAGTTCATCAGAGCCAACTCGTGCTTTTCTGACCAGAAACCTGATGTTGTCCAGCTACAGGGCAAATCAGGCTGGGAGGGTGCCTTTCCAAGATGAAATGGTGCTTAGAGAGAGACCAGATTCAGTCCTGTGGCTGAGGAGGAGCAAGGATCTCAACTCATCCTGCAGTTTGATTCGTATGTTTACATGTTAAATAAGTGGTGATCTCAAATCCTCTACTTCGTCTCTTTCTTTATGGCAGAAATGCCTAATACCTCTCACATTTTCTTCCTTTAGCTCTTATTCCATTCAGGAGTGGAAAATATGCAAGTGACCCTTGCATGCCAAGCAGCTCAGAAAAATGCCTTGATGGTGGCTGTCCAACAGGCATCCTCCTATCCCGCACCCCGGTGGGGCTGTCCCGCTGATGCAAAGGTCAGCCTCTAAGATAGAGAAACCTGAAGCATGCTATCACTATGACAGCGGATGCCAGGGTACCCCTTCCACCCCTTCTTCCCCTTAGCCTGCCCCCTCTCTTCTCCCTTCTTTCCTTCTTCCCCTCCTCCCCTTCCTTCCTTCTCTCCCTTTTTTCTATTGTTTTATCTTTCCTCCCTCCTCCCCTCCTTTCCTTCTTTCCTAATGTGAAGTCAACACATGACCAAATCCTTACTGGGTGTCTTAATTTTTAGTGATTTGCTAACAATTTTTTCTTTGTGTGTAACTCTATAATATTGGCTAGCTAGAATCATCCAGCAGAAAATATCCTGTTCCTCCACTTCTACCCTTTGTAGATAACTGATTTTATTGTTTTCTGTTTTATTCTTCCTGCGTTGCTTTTTGCAAAAGTAAACGGAGACATTTTTCCCTTCTTTTTTCTACAAAAGGTAACACACAATGTATAACCCATTTCCCCCCAGATTTCTGTGGTTGTTATTGAGATATAATTTACATAACATAAAATTTACCCCTTTAAAGTATATAATTTACAAGATTTTGTAACCTTCATCACTATCTAATTCCGGATTATTTTCATCACTTTCAAAGGAAATCCTATACCCATTAGTAGTCACTTCCCATTCCACCCCCTTCCCTCAGCCCGTAGCAAATAGTAATCTACTTTCTGGCTCTATAGATTTGCCTATTTTGGACATTTCACATAAATGGAATCATTCAACATACAGTCTTTTGAATCTAGATTTTTTCACTTAGCATGTTTTCAAGTTTTATCCATGTTGTAGAATGTATCAGCACTTCATTCCTTTTTACTGGTGAGTAATATTTCATTATATAGATAGACCACATTTTGTTTATCCATTCATCAGCTGACAGATATTGGGTTGTTTTTACTTTTTGGCTATTATGAATAATGCTGCTATGAACATTCGTGTGTAGGTTTTTATAAGGACATATGTTTTGAGTTTTGTTAACCCTGTTAATGTCTCTCTTTTTTTATTTTAGCCCTCCTATTGGAAGTAAAATGGTATCTTATTGTGGTTTTGATTTGCATTTCTCTAATTCCTAATGACTTTGAACATCTTTTCATGTGCTTATTGGCCACTTATATGTCTTCATTAGAGAAATTTCTATTCAAATTCTTTCTCTTTTATATAAAATAAATTTTTCATTATTGAATTGTAAGTTATTTATGTATTCTGAATACAAGTATCAGTACATGTATGCTTAACAAGTATATGATTTGCAAATATTTTCTCCCATTCTGAGGGTCATCTTCTCACTTTCTTGGTGGTATCCTTTGAAGCAGAAATTTCTCATTTTGATGAGTTCAATTCATCCAGTCTTTCTTTTGTCATTTATTCTTTTGGTGTCATATTTAAGAAATCATTCCTGAATCCAAAGTCACAAAGATCTACTCCTCTGTTTTCTTCTGAGAGTTTTATAGTTTTAGCTCTTGCATTTAGGTCTATGTCCATTTATGGTTAATTTTTGTATGTAGTATGAGGAAAGGGTCTAACCTCATTCTTTGGCATATGGTGTGTTGTCCCAGCACCATTTGTTGAAAAAACTCATCTTTTGCCATTGAATTATCTTGACACTTTTGTCAAAAATCAATTGACCATAAATGTAAGAGTGTATTTCTGGACCCTGAATTCTATTTCATTGTTCTATATGTCTATTTTTATGTTAATACCCCTGCTGTTTTGATTACTGTAGAGTTGTGTTAAGTTTCAAAATTGAGAAATCCATTCAAAAAGCAAATGCCTCCAACTCTGTTCTTCTTTTTCAAGATTGCTTTAGCTATTTTGAGTCCCTTGCATTTTTATATGAATTTTAGGATCAGCTTGTCAATTTCTGCACACACACGAAAAACACCCTTTGAGCCTTTGACAGGGATTGCATTGAATCTATAGATCAGTTTGGATACTATTGCCATCTTAAGTCTTCTGATCCATGAACATGGATGTCTTTCTATTTATGTCTTTAATTTCTTTCAATAGTATTTTGTAGTTTTCAGTGTACAAGTTCTGTACTTCTTTTGTTAAATTAATTCCAAAATATTTTATTATTTTTATTATAATATTATAAATGGAATTGTTTTCTTAATTTCACTTCCAGAATGTTTATTGCTAATATATAGAAATACAATTGGTTTTTGTATATTGATCTTGTATCCTGCCACCTTACTAAACTAGTTTATTAGTTTTAATAGTTTACTTGTATGTATGTATGTATTCCTTGGGATTTTTTTTTAAAGATTTTATTTATTTATTTATTTGACAGAGAGAGAGACACAAGCAGGGGGAGTGGGAGAGGGAGAAGCAGGCTTCTCACCAAGCAGAGAGCCCGACGCGGGGCTCAATCCCAGGACCCAGAGATCATGACCTGAGCCGAGGGCAGATGCTTAATGACTGAGCCACCCAGGCGCCCCGGGATTTTTTTTAAAGATTTTATGTATTTGAGAGAGAGAGAGAGAGCACAAGCAGTGGGGGAAGGGGCAGAGGGAAAGGTAGAAGCAGACTCCCCACTAAGCAGGGAGCCTGACACAGGGCTCAATCCCAGGACCCTGAGATCATGAACTGAGCTGAAGGCAGACGTTTAACTGACTAAGCCACCCAGGCATTCCTCCTTAGGACTTTCTATACACAAGATCATGTTATCTGCAAATAGAAATAATTTCACTTCTTCCTTTCCAATCTAGATACCTTTTCTTTCATTTTCTTGTCTAATTGCCCTAACTAGACTGTCCAGTACAAAGCTAAATAGAAATGGCAAGAATATATATATATTTATCTTATTCCTGATCTTAGGGAGAAAGCTTTCAATCTTTTACCACTAATTATGATGTTAATTATGGGTTTTTTTATAGATGCCTTTTATAGGTTGAGGATATTTCTCTCTATTCTTAGTTTGTTGAATGATTTTATCATGAAAGCGTTTTGGATTTTATTTACATATACTCTTTTGGACTTTGTTTTTTCACTAAACAGTATATCCTAGAAATCACTCCACATCAGTTCATAAGGATTTTTCCCCACTTTTTTAAACAACAGTCTAGTTCTCATGTGTATGTATGTTCACCAGTAAAATTAAACATGGTTTTAGGAAATCAACTTTCCAGGTGGTCTTTTAACATTAAGTCTTATAGATTCTATACAGCTCACCGTATTTAACCCTTATCACATTTGTCAACCTCTATTTATCTATTTCTACTCTTTATGTTAATAGGAAAATTCAAATTTATGAGTATGGCAAGAATACTCATTCCTCGCTTCTACTGCCAAATAGTAATTCCCATAGAAATTAAATGCTGAGGTAGAAAATAAGGATAGAGTGAGTTATATTGATTTTTTTTAAATCTCAATCTCCAAAATCTTAATTCAGTACCTCCTATACGTTAGGCTCATCAGATAATACTGAGGCACAATTCATGCTCCTGAGGAACTTAGAGACCAGTGTGTGCATAGAGGGGGACAGGCTCACAAGTGGTTTAAGCACAAGTCATAAAAGAAGTTCAACAAGTTATAGAAGGAATTTAAAGCAAAGAAAGGTCACATCTGGGGAACCAGGAAGGGCAGCACAGAGAGGGGGCGTTTGGGAAAACCTGAAGGATGAGTTTTTTGACAGGCAGAGAGAAGAGCCACAGATAACTCAGGCTTGGGAACAAGAAAGGGCAGATGGGTACTAGATAAAAATGAAGAGCCCAGCTTGACCACCACTGGTGATTTTCATACATAGTTGACATAAGGAATTTTTTACTCAATTCCTTTAATCTTATAAAGAATACTAATATATAAAACGGATATAAGTGGGGTTATTCTTGTTGAAATGGAGAGTGAGAGTATTATGAGTTCCTAAGATCCATTCAAAAAACAAATGCTGAAAGTCACTGGATTGGAGCGCAGAGCAGGAATAGGAAGACATTAGGGCTATATATAAGAATGAATGTGTGAATATATATGGTAATATATGAATATATAGCAATGTATGTGAATATATAGAAATAATGTGTGACTGTATGTGTGTGTTTATTTTGCTCTTCTACAAGGGTGGGACAAGAAGAGGACTGATGATATAATAAGGAGGAATAAATGACGGAGACAATGAAAGGGACCAAGAGGAAATGAGGGAAGGGAGGAGGGAAGGAAAGAGATAAAAGACAGGGAGAGAACAAAATTGTCTACTGCTACCAAAGCCAAAGGAGAGGAGAGTTTCAGGAAGAAATGAGTCACCAAAGAAGATATACAGATGGTAAATAAGCACATAAAAAGATGTTTAACACCTTTTTAGTTATTAGAGAAATTAGAGTTGTTAGGGAAATGCAATTTAAAACCCTAGTGAGAAACTACTGCACACCCATTAGACCAGTTAAAATTTAAAAGACTGACCATTTTGAGTGTTGGCAGGGATGTGGAAGATCTGGAACTCTCATACACTGCTGAAGGGAATGCAAAGTGGTCAATCACTTTGAAGACATTTTGACAGTTTCTTAAAAACTTAAACATACACTTACCATATAATCCAGCCATTCCATTCCTGGGTATTTATCCAAGAGAAATGAAAACACATGTTCATACAAAAACATACGCAGATGTTTATAGCAGCTTTATTTAAAATAGCCAAGACATGGAAAGAACCCAAATGTCCTTCATCAAGTGAACAGATAAACAAATTTTGGTATATCTATATAATGGAATACTACTCAGCAATACAAACAAATGAATTAGTGAGATACACAATAATATGGATGAAGCCATACAAAAAAACAGTACATACTGCCTGACTCCATTTATATAAAATCCTAGGAAATGCATTTTAATTTATAGTTGGAGAAAGCAGAGAACAGTGATTGCTTGAGAAAGGGGGCTGGGTGGATGGGATGGTTAGTATTCTGATTGCAGTGATGATTTCATAGTTGTATACGTATGCCAAAACTTATCTAATTGTACACTTTAAATATGTGCTGTTTATTAAATGTCAGTTATATCTCAATAAAGCTATTATTTTTTAAAAGAAGAGGGAAAAAGAAAAAGAAGTCAAAAGTTGATAGAGTTAAATGTAGAGGGAAGAACCAGAAGAGCAGGGATTAGAATGAGACCATTTGACATTCTCAAAAGCTTATTGCTGACTGACAGAGCAGTTCTAATGGGGTTGAAAGCAAGACTAGCTTGAAAGCAAGGCTGTCAGAGTTAAGGAGTGAGATGGTGATAGAAGGATAGAAGCAGTGTGCATTTATTGCTCCTGTATCAGTCCACCTAGGCTGCCACAACAAAATACCATAGAAAGTTTTTCTTCCACACCCTCCTTCCCCCCCCCCCGCCCTTTGTCATTGTTCACGGCAGCATATAAGCCTGTCTCCATTTGCTTAGGCTGAACCACAGTGGGCACCCTGCCTCAGTTTTTTAGATCTTGCAGCCATGAAGTCCATCAGCAGTATTTCTTGAGAGGCCGCTCTATACAGAGCACTCCAACTAGCTATATTATAGAATGGAGAATTTTTTCAGGGCAATTTAGACAACTGCACTTTATTCTAGAAATAGTTAAGCTACTGCTTCACCCCTACATTGTGCAAAATCTCTCTTCCCCTCCCTCTCGTACTCTCTCCTCCTCCCCACTGATTCCCTTCTCCTCTCTCTCTTCCACTCCAACCCATCCCCACCCTGTGTCTGGGGCATTTTACATGTGTTTGGGGTCAGTACTATAGGACTTACAAATCCAACAAACTTAATTCACTTTGGTTTAAAATATTTTAGGAAATAAGTTCAGATCTGAGAAATCATGGTGGAATGGGTCCAGCCAGAAGAAGAAATTCCAGAATTGTGAATGGCATAGAAAACTTACCGGTAGCCCCAACTCCAAAAGTTCCAGACACCCTTACTCATCCTTCAGAAAGATTCCAGGCTACGAAAAGGTACTGCCCTAGGGGTTTGTTTAAAATAACAAAAGTGTCCTCCTTTAAGTCAATTAATAATGTAGTGTTATGGGATTAAAGAATGCCTAAATTCCCAAAGTGACCAGCATGTGTTTAATTTTTAAGACCTTGTATGAAGACCTTGTATAAACACTGAGAAGGCTCAACTCCTTCCAATATACAGTCTATGGAGTCAGTGGTTCCTTATTTCAACCCCTTTTCTCCTCCCTTCTCCCCTTTTCACCCTTCTCGTTGTCTTCCCTCTCTATATATTTTTCAAACTCCAACAGACAGAACACAAGGAAGAAGAATATAAGCCTCCCCAAATTTTCCATGTTTATCTTAAACTGAAAAGCACAGAATTACCCTCACCATTCTAACAAGAGTTTCACCAATGCTTAGGATAATAAGGTAATGCATTATCAGAGAGATACAGCCTCTGCCGACAGATCGCTAAAAATCAAGAATGTCCTGTAATGCCCCGATCTCTTTCTACCATGACAAAGAAAGGGAGATATTTGTATTCTATAATAAATATTCTGAATATTTCCAATAATAGTTTAATTTAATTCTGGCAAATTTAAAATGGAAACAAAAAAACAAGCAAAACTACTCTACAACCCAAGATGTCATTAATCTGACATATGGCCAGAGTTCAAATACCGTAAGTTCCCATTCCCAACATGTGGATGCAGGAATTAAGACCAATATGTCTAGTCAAGAGGACCCTTGGGAGGCCACTTCAGTCTAGGAACCCCTGCAGTAGAGGCCAGGAGGGCACAAAGGGACCTGGGTAATACAAACACTGAGCCAGGCTATGAAGTTGAGGACAGAAGAGGGACTGCTGATACATGCTTCAGGCACATGGGGGCCCCAAGAAGGGTGGTGACACATCAGCATCCCAAGTGAATATAATCAAATATGAAGAAGATGAGAAACATGGAGAGAGACACCTACTCTCCTCAGCCCCAGGTTTCCTGTCCTCCAGGGAGCTCTTGTGTTGTCTTCTTATTCTATGTCCACTTACTTCCTGCCTTGGGCTCAGATGTCTCTGTTCACTTGTCAGGGCTCCGGAGGCTTTTGTGTCTATTCAGCTAGAAAAGGTGGGGCTGCGGGACCTGATGCTGAACGCCTTCCTCCTCAGGAAACAAACCATGGCCGACAGAATGAAGAGCCTTGTGAGTTTAGTGGAAAGGGCTCCCTGAAGCTCTCATTATCTTTTACATTTGAGCAAATAAAAATTCTTAACTTGTAATCTCTTGCTTTCAGCATATTTGGATAGGACTATTGAAAATTTAAAGAACTGTAAAAGGGAATTCAATAAGAAATAAAAAGGAAGTAATTCGAGCTAATTGTAGTCGAGTTTTAAAAATAGGCACATTTTTTCCAAGACCACATTTTATTTTGTCACTTTTGAAATGGAACTAGTTTCAGCACCTGCTCTGGAACATTAGCCCACTCTCGAGTGACCCACAGATGTTCACAGGGTTCAGACAATGTGAGCAAGGGCTCTTACTATCTAATTCATGTGTTATCTGATTTTCCAGATATTAGTGACATGTTTCTATTTAAAGGTTTTATACTAGCCTAATTTGTTGGAAAATATAAAATTCAAGCCTTTAATCAGTTCAAAGTATTGCTTAATTTTGTGAATATGGTTTCGTTATTCATTAATTTTTTGAGCAGAAAGTGATTAGACTAATACATAGTTATTTGGGAGAGAAATCACAGGTTTACAGTCTCTAGGCTTTTTCCCTCTCTATGACTGAAAAGGAAAGACTTAAATTTCCCTAATCCAGTTCTACAAATGGGATGTGAGGGAGGCCAGACTTCTAGACTACTGCTGAGCAATAGTGGAGGTAAAAGACTCCTTATAATAAGTAATTGAGATATTCAATTACCTTTTTTTACTACTATATTCTAAAAATACTGACCAAGTGAAAAATTTTATAGTTCATTAACTGCGCTCCAGGACTATCCAGTGCCTAACAGATTAAAAGACACAAGACTCCTAAATCAGAGACAAAGAACTTTGACTCACGGCAGAGCAGGGAACATGACCTTTATGTTTGTATCAGTTCTCTTTGCCTCCCAAGTCCCAAGGGGGCAACATAGAGGAGACTAGGTGTATGCAGTGGGTTTTTGTCCAGACGAATAACACTGAGCTTAAGGAATACCACTTTTTATGTCAACCTTGCTTTTTTTTCCTGGAGGGAGACATTACCCACCCCTCAAGGCTGCTCTTTGCAAACAGAACCGTGAGAAATGGCCCAGGTAAAGAGTGGTCAGGGCCATGCATTCTTGGCATACTCAACAAGGGGTGCAGGAGTGGGAGGGAATCATGGAGGAGTATTTCTCAGCAAGTTGGCCTTCAGAAAGAATATCTCAACTGTGTGGCCCGTTCCTACTTTAATTTTGCTATAAGTTTGTATACATGTACTAGGCTGGAGAGTTTTTATAGCCAACCATCTAATAGAAGAACTATCATTCTCTCTTATTACAGGATGAAATTGGTAAAGTCAAGAGAGACGTTATAGTTGAATATTGTCAGAAGTAAGTATGGTATATGTGAACAACATATGCTGATTTCTCTGACCCCGAATTCGATAAACTGCTGTGTTATGTAGAAATCCAGACAATGAGTCAGGTGGTTTTCTTAACTTTTTATTGATTTTTTTCTACCAAACATTTATTTATTTATGTATTTTAATTTGAATTAAATTAATTAACATGTATTACTAGTTTCAGAAGTAGAGTTTGGTGATTCATCAATCTTATTTAACACCCAGTGCTCATTACATCACATGCCCTCCTTAATGTCCATCACCCAGTTATTCCATCCCCTACCCCCACCCCTCCAGCAACCCTCAGTTTGTTTCCTATGACTAAGAATCTCTTGGAGGGGGGGGACGCCTGAGTGGATCAGTCAGTTAAGTGTCTGCCTTCGGCTCAGGTCATGATCCCAGGGTCCTGGGTTAAGCCCCTGGGATAAGTCCTGGGATAAGCCCCTGCTCAGCGGGGAGCCTGATTCTCCCTCTGTGTGCTCTCTCATCTTTCTCTCTCTCACTCTCTTTCTAAAATAAATAAATAAAATCTTTTTAAAAAGAAAAGTCTCTTACAGTTTGTCTCCCTCTCTGATTTCATCTTGTTTTATTTTTCCCTCCTTCCCCTATGATCCTCTGTTTTGTTTCTTAAATTCCACATATCAGTGAGATCATATGATAATTATCTTTCTCTTATTGACTTATTTCACTTAGCATAATACCCTCTAGTTCCATCCATATCATTGCAAATGTAAGATTTCTTTTTTTTTTTTTTTGATGGCTGAGTCATATTCCATTGTGTATATACACCACATCTTCTTTATCCATTCATCTGTTGATGGACATTGGGCTCTTTCCATAGTTTGGCAATTGTGGACATTGTTGCTGTAAATATTGGGGTACAGATGCCCCTTCGGATCACTAGGTGGTTTGTTTTTCAATAAACACAATTCTCTTGGATAAAACCAAACCAAACTATCCTCTGACACGCAGAAGAATATCAGAAATGAAGAGTGGGAGGTGCTTTGAAGAGGTTCATGCCTCTGCCTTCAGGCAATAGCAACCTGACCCAGATAGAACCTTCTTCTTGATGAGGTCCTCTGTTATCTTTGAAAGATCTTTTAGGGAAGTAGATTGTTCGGGGAAAGATGGAATAACTTTGATTCACTTTATGGACATCATCTCTTCTGACTTTTTAGGTTCAACTGCCGTATGTCTCACTATGCTCTTCGGGGTCAGATTATGGCATACTGCAATAGCCTGAGAGCTCTACTGGAAGATTTCCCTACCATCAGGGACACCTTTTTCATGGTGGGGCAACCACAAGAAAAAAAAGGGTTGAGAGACTCCAAGGAGGGCCTCAAGGCTGATCCCAGGTGTGTAATTTCCTTTAGAGCTTTTTACTCCCCCTCCATACCCTACCCCTCCCAGGGAAGAGAGAGGAGGCATGTTAAATTTGGTATGGGAATCTTGCTTTCTTTATTGCATTTGACCTTGATCTTCTGGTTCAGAAGGGCAAAAGAAAGAGCTAACACTCTAAGAATAACAGTACCTTTGTATTTGAACCCAGAAGAGGTTCTTTGTTTATGGGCTGTTTCACTGCTTTTTCAATCTATGCAGTTTTGTTTTCCCCTGGAGAGCCCAGAGATTTCCATCAGTCACACCCTTTTACATAAGCCAGCATCTAAAATAAGCAAACAAATAAGTAATCTTGATCTTGAGCTGTCCTGACTTCAAATATTTTACTCAATGGAGCAGAAGAGATAACACACACACACACACACACACACACACAACATTGATACACCAGTGCCTTGAATAAATCTGCCCTTCTGTATTTCTCTGGCAGAGAAGAAAAAATACATGTAGATTGATATTCAGTGATAAGAGCAGAGCTGCTTCCATACTTCCTTATCATGCCTTATCCAGTTTCCCAAATGTTCTTAACTCAACCTGCCCGGAGTTCACTTATCTAGATGGTTCACTTATCTAGAGTTAGCACACCTATGCAGTCAGCAACCACATTTTCTTAAAAAAGAAAGAAGAAAGAAGGAAAGAAAGAAAGAAGAAAGAAAGAGAGAGAGAGAGAGAGAGAGAAAGAAAGAAAGAAAGAAAGAAAGAAAGAAAGAAAGAAAGAGAGAAAGAGAGAAAGAAAGAAAGAAAGAAAGAGGTGTTACACAGTTCTGCAGTCTCCAAGGGGGAGCAAAAATGGTGAGCTTGCTTTCTTCCTTACTCTTCCCCTTAAGGTACAGAGCTTAGTGTTATGTAATAGTAATACTCAATAAATATGATCATAGAACAGATAGATGAAAGCGAATTGAGAGACCATTTGTATCAGACCACTCATTCACTCACTTATTCATTCATGTATTATTCAGCCAGCATTTATTTAGTGCTTACTTAATACCAGTCACTTTGCTATGTGCTGGAGTTACAAAGGTAAATAAGCCATTGACTCTGGCAGTAAATTCAGTCTAGTGGGGGAAAGCGCTGTAAACAAAAAAAGTAACTTCAAAGATTTTAAAGATAACCTGCTAGAGTTATGTGAAATGTTCCTTGAGGACACAAAAGAGGGAGTGTTTAACTGTAGCCCAGGGCGTCAGGGAGAAATTCAAAGAGGAGATGACAGGTAAGTCGGAGCTCACCAAAAAAAACTGGGATGATAGAGCAAGCTAGAGAAATCTGGAGAATGAAAAAAACTTGAGTTTACAAGCCCTCGATTAACTGATAGCTGGCTACCAAAATAGTGACCAGTCCTACCTCGATACTTTTATAGGCGCCCAGTCTGGGGATACCACTGTCTGTCTCATGAGCTCAGCCAGTGCAATCACTTGGGTCGACTTCCGCATTTACCCAATGGAAGAATGCATTTGAAGGAAGGGTAGGGCAAATACACCTCAGTAGACTGACTATTTTGCTGAAGGGTTTGACTGTACACCTGTTGCCCAATGAGGCTGAACTGTATCTTTCTCTCCTATGAAACTAAATTATCCTATTATCACAAGATAATTCTCTAAGATTTCTTAGTTTCATTATCTCATCTACCCACTAGCCCAGTCAACCATTTATAAGCCCTATCTATATTTGGGATCAAATTTTTAAAATAGTTTCCAGAAGTTCAACCACACATTCACTATGTTTGTGTTTAGGATAAAATGTGTTCAGGAAGTCTGTTTTTTTTTTTTCTGATCTGTTTTATTTGAAGCACCCAAATAAGGAGGTCAGGAAGTAGAAAGAAAAAGAAGGAAAAAAAGTCTCTAACTTGCAGGTCTTGCTCTATTCCTGTATTGTTTATTGTAGATGACTGTGTGTTTCCTAAAGATCAAGGGAAACCAGCAGTTAAGGGGGATGAGCCTAGAGCCCTAAATCATCTGGCCAGTTAGTGTGTGATAATTTCATGGCAGGACTTTGGTCAATAGAAGTGTGAGCAAAGTAAGTGCTCACTCAGAGCCCAGGAGTTAGACAGTGGATGAGCAGTGACTGATAAAGATTCAGTATTTTTCGACTACACCTGTCTCCTACTTTTTAAACTCTCTAGATTTCAACATGTTCCTTTTAATACACCACAGAGAATGGAGCAATAGAGAAAGGAACTTCTGTCTTATGTGGAAGCTTAAAAAAGTATAAGATTATTTTTAACTCCAAAGTCTGTGATTCCATGTACTGAGTATTAATAAAAATGAACATCAGGCACAAGGAGGTAGAGTGGAGCGAGTCGTGGCTTTGGAGTTAGAATATTTGGACTTTACCCAGCTCAATTATAAGTTTCGCTGAGGTCTCAGGCAAATCACTTCTCTTCAGTCTTTGAACCTCAACTCTTCACCTGATGAGTGAGGAAATTGAAGCAGCTCTCTGAAGTTAAACATGCTAAGATTTTTAGTGCTAGGTTGTCTAGAGTTTGATTCCAAGGAATGGAACTGCTGAGGAAAGACTTCCTTGGAAAGGGGCCATTTAAAAGTGCTCATGAAATGATAGATGGGAATCACCCCAGGACAAGTTTAACCAGAGATGAAGGGACAGAATTGGGGAATGATGAGGGTCATGGAGGGATAGGTCTTCACTCTCCTCATTCTTAAAATATGGAGTTGGGTTAGGTTGAAGATAAAAAATAAGTTTCCTTTTAAATGTCAATTCTAACAATTAATGCCTTCTGGAGGATTCTGAGACATCCCAAGCTTATGAGAGTGTTGTAATGGATTGGCAATGTCTGTCGTGGCCAAGGACAGGGGCAAGGTGGCCTCCCTGGTTGTGTTTGCCATCCCTTGACCAGCAGAGCCCTGTCAGTTCTGTAGGTTTAAAATTCTAAGGTGCTATTTAATCCTTCAAAGGCTGTAATGTACTGTGTTTAGTTTTAACAGAGACCACCTTATCCTCAAACCAAAGTCTCTATAGAAGAGGAGACAAGGGGAGTTCTCCTCCCAAGAAGGATGCCCCTTGAGGCCACCTTGCTTTTCGTGGCTCCAGAGGAGACTAGAATCTGGAGACTGGGATGATGCTTGGGCATATTTCAAGAGCAGTGGTGTCGGCTGCTGGAGTGAAGAAGGGAGAGAAGGGTTAATTAATGTGAGAACATTAATCAAATCCTTACTATGTGATAGGTAGAGCCACCATGATCCCATATGGTGCTTTATGCACATTTAAAGAAGGCACCCCTTCCTCTGGGTGGGTGTAGCCCCATGCCAGGGTGCAGAGCTTGGCAAGTAAAACATAGGCTGCAGCTCAGCCACTGCTGGCTGCCTCAGGGCACAACCTGAACAACAGTACATGGCAACCTTGGTGCCAAGTGCTGTACTGCAATGGATAGACATGGTCCTTGCCCTTCAGGCAAGGGGAAATAGGTAATTTTTTTAAAAAGATTTTATTTATTTATTCGAGAGAGAGCAAGAGAGAAAGAGCGAGTGAGGGGACGGGCAGAGGGAGAAGCAAAGTCTCTGCTGACCAGGGATCCTGACGTGGGGCTCAATCTCAGGACCCTGAGATCATGACCTGAGCCGAAGGCAGATGCTTAACCAACTGAGCCACCCAGGTGCCCTGGGAAAATAGGTAATTACAATATATTGTGATAAAGAATAAAATATAATAAGAGAATCATGCTCAGTATTATCTTAAAGATTGGGGAGGTGGGGATGGGGATCAAGGCAGGCTGCAGGGTAAAGGGGATGCTTAACCTGGAACTTAAAGGATGACTAGTGTTTCGGGTAGACCAGGAAAAGAACTTCAGTTCAAGCTGGGGGAACCGCATGTACAATGACACAGAGATGTGAGACAGCACGCGGACTCTTGAGTGGCTCCTACCAGGGTATGTGAGGATAAGCAATGAGAAGCAGAATGTACAGAATGAGAAGCAAGATCCAAAAGTCTGGCATTTGTCCTTCAACAGCAGGCAAAAGGGGAGTAAGATGATTATTGGGATCTCATTTAGGAAGCTACTGAAACTGTACAGACAGGAGATGTGTAGGAGGTGAAACCTGTTGGCCAGGTGCTGGATTCAGTGGGAGGCTAAAGGAAAAAGAGGAAGCTGGGGTGTCACCCAGGGCCTCTGGCTTGGATAAATAAAAAGATGGTAGTGCAATTATTGTTTAATTGGTACAGAGTTTCCATTCTGGAAGATGGAAAAAAGTTCTGGAGATGATGGTGAGGACAGTTGCACAACAATGTGAAAGTACTTAATGCCATTGAACTGTATGCTTAAAAAATGGTCCCAATGATAAATTTTATGTTATGTATACTTAACCACAATTCCTTTAAATGGAGAACAAATGGTAGTGCCATAAAGAGGAAAAAATGTCGAGAGGGAGATAGTGAATCACAACTCGTTAAGCCTCAGCGGTCAATTTCTTCCAATAACCTCCCAACGGGTCTCTGATGCTCCCTATTCTGGATGTTTCCAGCACTTTCATATACAGTTGACCCTTGAACAACATGGCTTTGAATGCACAGGTCCACTTATACATGGATTTGTCTTTTATAAATACAGTAGAGTACTGTAAATGTGTTCTCTCTTCCTTATGATTTTCTCAATAACATTTTCTTTTCTCTAGCTTCCTTTATTATAAGAATATAGTATATAATATATATAACATACAAAATATGTGTTTATCAACTATTGATGTATCTGGTCAACAGAAGGCTATTAGTAGTTAAGTTTTAGAGCAGTCAAGAGTTATGCACAGGGGCGCCTGGGTGGCTCAGTGGGTTAAAGCCTCTGCCTTCAGCTCAGGTCATGATCTCAGGGTCCTGGGATCGAGCCCCACATCGGACTCTCTGCTCAGCAGGGAGCCTGCTTCCCCCCCCCTCTCTGCCTGCCTCTCTGCCTACTTGTGATCTCTCTCTCTCTGTCAAATAAATAAATAAAATCTTAAAAAAAAAAAAAAGAGTTATGCACAGATTTTCGACTTGTGGGCCAGCACCCCTGAACCCTTGTGTTGTTCAACGGCTAACTGTACTTCCATTCCACCATGCTTCTATCATAAATCATTCTTGCACATAAATCATTCTTGCACATCTAGCCTCAGAAATGTAAGAACCTTGAGGGCAGTGGCCATCTTCATTTCATATCCCCGGTATGTACCTCTGCCTTTGACCCTGATTGAAGGGGAGGATGGGGGTGGGGGAAAGGGCCCACAGGAAGTAGGGGAAGTTCCAGCCAATGGCCTTTAATTCAGTTATGAAATAACAGACTGTGTCATCATCTGCTGGCAGGAATTTGGTTTGAGGCTGAAAGAAGTCTTGGAATTATTAGAAAAGGAAATGGGCATGAAAGCTGATCAAAGGAAAGAATAAGGGTTGTCCCAGGGTGACACAGCTCAGGCTGGAAACCATTTATTTGTTGCTACATCAGTACAATTAGTGGTGTGATTTCCTCCAGCTGTGCTCAGCAACATGCAACTAGAAGCAGAAAGCATAATAGCAGGAAGGATCCAGAGTTGGGGTTTTGCTAGGTAGGTGGGTAGTGAATACAAGGAAGCAGAGACTGAAAGTTCTGGTGGGAGAGTAGTTCCTATGCTTGAGTGTGAGACCCAATCTGGGCAGGGAAAGGAGGGAGGTCAAAATGGAACTGACAGATGGAAAGGGGAGACCAGAGGGCTGGACAATGTCAAGGAGCATATTTTGTGGGGATAATAGGGATAATGGGAAAGTGGGACACTGAGTTTAAGTCTTCGGAGGTGATACGGTCCCAGGAAATGATAAGGTCTGGACTGTGGCCCCAGAGTGGGTGGCTGAAGGGGAAGGAGGGTGAAGGGGGATGATGTTGAGCAGGTCAAGGAACTGACAGGCTAGGGGGTGGATGGGCCATTCACAAGGAGGGGGAGGAATCTTCCTTGTGGGGCTGAGAATGGGCTATACTCCTGCACTTCGGACCCAGAGCTTTCTGCTACTCTCTCTGTCCTTCCCCAGCAGATGGCTGCTCGCTGCAGGCAGGGGTGGAAATGGAAGGAAAGAATGGATGAGAAATAAAGAATAACACTGGGTAGAGGGCCCTGAGGCTCTGGGGATGTATGTGCTTCTCCGAGGCCAAGGACTGGTTCAGCCGCACTGCCGCTGCCAGCCCCTCGCCCCGCAACCTCGTGTGCTCAGCCGCAGGCCCTGGTGACTTTTTACTGTTGATATTTGATGTTTCTTTGGGGCACCTTTGGACACTGTGAACTGAACAATAGAGATAAGACTGGATTACCCTGGCTTTGATCTGCTCCAGGACAGAAAAGTCTGACTTTGTGGTTGCTGAAATAAAGGAAATTTCTCCAAACTAACACCATCCTTTGTTCCCGAGCTTCAAATTACCTGATGAAAACCCTGAGACTTGAAAGGTAGCTTTAAGGCCAGTGATTCACTTCCCGTAGAGTTTTAATGATTCAAAAAGTCTTATACTCCGAATGTTTGATATTGAAAACATTCAGCCCTCAGTTAAAATGAGTTATATTTTACTTTAACAAGTGGAAGGAGTCATCTGAATCTCTCCCAGAGACCCAGGAAACAATAACAAGAGTCAAAAAACACCCCTATGATTTCCAAAGTGCCCCCCAGAAGGTGAGGACCTCTCACCAAGTGTCCTTGCTACAGACAATGGAAGTGGGCAAGAAAATCGGGTACGAATATGGAGAATAGTGGGATGAGCAGGACTTAAGAGTAAAGGAGAAGGGAGGCTCTAAGAATGACTCCCCAATTTCTGGTTTGGGGGGTGTGGGAGTTGTGGCTCTTTTAACACAGGAAGAGGCACAGGATTGGGGTGGAAGAGGGTAAGGAGTTCAGTTCTTGCCTTCTTTGACTGAGATGCTCTGAAACCCTGCCAACCAACTTCCAAGCAAGTTGGAAGTGTGGAGCTGGGGAGGGGACAGGGCACGCACAGGTGGATTCAGGTATTAGCGGTGAATGGATGGCCTTTGCAGCCAGAAGAGTGGACACAACCATCCAGGACTAGGGGCAGAGTGGGAAGAGCAGAGCGGAGGGCTGAGGGGGATCCCGAGTTCCCTGTGCAGGGGCTATTGTGAGGGGGGAGCTCCATACCCACTGCACACCTCCGTCCACTGCTGTCAGTCTGTCTGTCTGTGAGGCCTGCCTTGTCTAGCACAGCCGAGATGGGTCTGAGGTGGCACCATTCTCTGGCCTTGCCCTATAACCCTCAGTTCTAGGACATCCTCTCATTAGTGTGTTCAGGTTCCCACTTGTTAACAAATAACCCCAAGGGTTCCTACGAGGCCTCTCTACTGGGCCACAGGCGTCCCTTGCCCCCCACCCACCTTTGGCCCCTTTGCTAGATACTCTCACCTTAGCATTCTAATAACAAACTTCGTATAGCGCTTCACAATTTATAAAATACTTTTCACATGCTTGGTACTCTTTTTAAAAATTATTCCTTGCATCAATTCTGTGAGTTAGGAATCATTATCCCCACTTTATGTATGCAAAGACTCAGATGGTAGTGCATCTAAGGCCACACAGCTGTGGGTGATGGAAGCTGGTCTCAGAATGGGGTCCTCTGATGCCAGAATCCACACCTGTTAACTGCACATAGCACCATTTTCACATCAGATAAACACAATTAGACTTAAAGGCATCCAATCCATTCAAATGGAAAACAGCCCCCTCAACCCCCCCCCACCCGTTACAGTGGGCCACCTCATTCCTGAGGTGACATAGAAACCAGGTCAAGATGCCACCTTCCCCCAGTGGGTATACCAGAAAGATCATGAGCTTCCATTGGTGTGAAGTTCAAACATAGGCAAAACCCAACAAAATAATCTTTTAATGGTTTATCCAATTGTGGTAAAACTATAAAGAAAAACTAACAGTGATGAATGTAAAATTCAGGACGGTTGTTTCTCCCAGGGCCCCCAGGGAGGTGCACATCAGGCTTCAAAGGAGCTGGTGAGGGGCACCTGGGTGACTCAGATGGTTAAGAGTCTGCCTTTGGCTCAGGTCATGATCCCAGGGTCCCAGGATCGAGTCCCGCATCGGGCTCCCGGCTCATGGGGAACCTGCTTCTCCCTCTACTCCCTGTTTGTGCTCTCTCTAAAAAAAATTAAAAAAATAAAATAAAGTCTCAACTTCGTCTCTTAGGAGCTGGACAGGCAAGCTCTCCTAGGGCCTCAATCTCCTCCTCTGTAAAACAACAACACAGGTACATTCTAAGGACGTAAGAATTCAGTGAGAAAATACGTAACACACAGAACAGTGCCAGCCACCTCACTCATGTCCTCTGTCTGCTTTCTTACCACACTTTTCCTGCCCTCCAAGCCCACTCCTTCCTCCAACACAGCCAAGGCTAACAGCAGCCTCCCCTCTCCGCAGTTATTTATAACCGGGGCCACCTGTGAGCCGCCTGACAGGGAGGCGGGCTGGCCCCGGCTTGGACGCCGGCTCGTGTGTCACCCCAGCCCAGAGCTGTGGCTCTGGTTATAAATAGTTCCCACCGGGGCCGTGTCTTTCTTAAAGAGAAATGCTGTGCTGATCCAAACTTTCTTATAATGCCACAGGAGTTTTCGGGCCCGGCCGCGGCGTTTGCTGTCTGCTGACGGGAAAGTCTTCCTCAATTTATGGTTCCTGCCCCATCCTTCTGAAGTTCTGGTTATGTTCAAAACTCTCCCAGAAGAGGTTTGTATTTCTTTATCTGTGCCAGAATGAAAACTGGCTGGGGCTTTGTTATGTCTCGCGGTTAAGCGTATCAATCGCAGAGAACATCTCTTGTTTTTTTCCAGGGATATCTAGTACCTGAAATCTTTACACAGCTCCCAATATTTTTGCCTGCTTTATAATCCTTTCTCTTAGGCCTCATTATTTCCCCGAGTTCTGTTTCTCCCTAGTCGCTAATGAACACTAATTCGAGCTTCCTGCATTCCTTATTAATCCCCAATTTCCTCCCACACCCTTCACGGAAAATCCCACTCGGATGCCCTGAAGCTAATGACAGGTGGAGATCTCAATCATAGCAATCAGCCTGTTTTTTGAAGGGTTACTCTGTTTACCTAATTTACTGTTAGAGGATAATATTGATAAGCATTAAAAAAAGGAGTAGATCTAAAAATACACAGAGTACTCAAATAAGTATTTTCTAAGTAAAGTGCAGCACTGAAAAATGGCAATTGGGAACATTCTGATTTTTCTTTGTTAAGTGAAAACCTAGGTTTAACAACCTAGGTTTCTTACCCATTTCTCCCCTGCCCCAGTTTTATTGAGATGTAACTAATAAGTAAATTGTATATATTTGAAGTGTGTAACATGATTTAACATATGTGTGCGTTGTGAAATGATTACCCCAGTTAATTAACATATCTATCACCTCACATAGTTACCTTCTTTTGCATATGGTAAGAACACTTACCTACTCTTCCTAGCTGGCTCCAAGTATGCAATACATTATTATTAACTATAGGCACCATGCTATACATTAGATCCTCAGAATTTATTCATCTGATAACTGAAAATGTGTACCCTTTGACCAATGTCTATACATTTCCCACCTCTTGGTAACCACCTTTCTATGAGTTCGACATTTTGTTTGTTTTTTTAGATTCAAAGTGAGATTGTACAGTATGTGTCTTTTCCTAGCTGGTTATTTTACTTAGCATGATATTCTCCAGGTTCATCCATGTTGTTGCAAATGGCAGGATTTTCTTTTTTTAACATGCAAATAATATTCTTCTGTGTGTGTTCACATTTTTTTTATCCATTTATCCATCCCTGGACACTTCGATTGTTTCCATAGCTCGGCTATTATGAGTAATTCTGCAATAGACATGAAAGTGTAGATAATCTCTTTGAGATACTGATTTTGGTATGTACCCAAGAGTGGGGGGATCATATGGTAGTTCTACATACAAAACAATGAAACTGGACCCCTACCTTTCACCTCTCACAAAAATTAAGTTGAAGTGGATTAGAGACTAAATGTAACACTGGAAACTGCAAAACTCTTGGAGGAGAGTGCGAAAAGCTCCTTGACATTGGTCATGGTGATGATTTTTTTGGATATAATATGAAAAGCATAGGCAACAAAAGCAAAAGATGAGACTACATCAAACTAAAAAACTTCTGCTCAACAAAGGAAACAATCAACAAAATGAAAAGGCAACTTACAGAATGGGAGAAATATTTGCAAACCACATATCTGATAAGGGGGTAATACCTGAAATATGTAAGGAACTCAGAAACTCCTACAAAACAACAATAAAATCTGATTTTAAAACGGGCAAAGGTCATGATTAGACATTTTCCAAAGAAGACAACCAGATGACCACCAGGTACATGAAAAGATGCTCCTCGTCACTAATCCTCAGAGAGAGGCAAATCAAAACCACAATGAGAGAGCACCCCATGCCCGTTAGGATGGGTATTGTCAAAACAACAAGAGACAGCAAGTGTTGGCAAGACTGTGGAAAAAAGGGAACCCTTGTGCCCTGTGGATAGGAATGTAAGTTGGTGCAGCCATTATGGAAAACAGTATGGAGTTTCCTCAAATAATTAAAAATAGAACTGCCCTTTCTTTCATTGAAGAATTTTAGCTGTTTTAAAATATATGTTATATATTTTATAATTATTAATTGTAAAGATAATTATGTATTATATATATAAATACTACCTTCTTTAAGTTGGATCGTAATTTTCCACTTTTCCTTCACTTGAACGTTAATAGTTAAGATCCAGGGTTTGATCTTTTTTAGTTGTGTGTCTAAACTACATTGATAAATACGAATGCCTTGCTTACAGGTATTCCCTCATGGCAATGGTATCTGAATATGGGCTCCTGCTAGGAGTTTATCTGTGGCCCTTGTAATCTATCAGTGGTCATACAAACACATTTTGCTGGTTTTCTGGTCACCAATGTCTTTAAGCAAAGAGAAACACATTACTTCAAACCCCTCACCCCAGGACTTACCTTGTCCAAAGGCATATAACCTGGTTGATGAGTAGGTTTGTTGTTCTGTTTTTCAGATATTATCCTGTAATTACTATCCTGTATTATACTGTGAAAATGTTTAATATTCTTGTTTAAAGATATTATCCCTAATTGACGTGCTCATATATTTTTATATGTCTCTTAGAAACTTCTTAAAATTTATTTCTTTCTGTTGATTTTACCCACAGGCAGCTTTTCGAGCCTTACAGCTAACTCTACAGCTGATAGCCCCTCTCCATGACATTGTGGCCTACCTTTTCAGTTTTGCTCAGCTTGGAAATTGTCCAGCATGTTTTGAATTTCCTCTAAGTGCCAACCCCCTGAAAAGTGACTGGGGAGGAACTGAGGGCATTGGTAAGTGATTAGAGGTGATTTAGATCACATTCAGTATTCACTTCCAATTCTATGAAGCTCTTTTCTTCCCCCAATTTCACTGAAGTATAATTGGCAAATGAAATTGGAAGCTATTTAAAGTGTACAATGTGATGATTTGATATACACATACATTGTGAAAAGATTCCCCCCATCTAGTTAATTAGTATGAAGCTCTTAGTACTCGGAAAGACAGAACTAAATTATTTTTTTCATAAATGACAGTGAGAAGAAGGGCAGAGGGCAAAACCTCATGATATACTCTCTCCAAACTAATTAATTCCACATTTACAGGTTAAACCACAAAGTAAAGCAAGCCAGGAGTTGGGCCAGCCTGGGTTTTTACCCTGTATCTGCCACTTGGTTACTGGAAGCTGGACATGACTCTCCGGGTCTCTATCCATCTATAAAATGGGGGTGATAACACCTGTTTCATGCAGATATTCTGTGGATTAAAATCTATGTAAAATTTCTACAAGAACGTACATGCCCTTACTATACGCTAGTTTTCTTTCATGCCCTTTCTGGCCTTTGTGAGCTAACATGGCAAGATCAGAACCAAGCATTTATTGTCAAGAAATTTTTGCAGACAGTCCTCTGTTAGTTAACGGTAGCCTGATGGTCCTGAAGCAAGAATGATTGAGGCTTTAGTTCTATCCGCCAACTGCTAATCCATAAACCCTAAATAAGCACTAAGTTCTAAGATAAATGCACAAGGTAAATTAAAGACTGAAATGCTTAGTAAGCTGGGTTGATCAAAAGTAGGGAAACTGATCTCGTTATTTTAATAACTTGACTCGCAGCCAAATTATGTCATTAGTTATGTAAATATTAATTAATCGCAATACACTATAACAGGGCAGCCAAGGATTTTAAAGGATGAGAAGAGCCGATGGAATGAGATGATAATATGCTTATTTAAACCTAGCATTCTTCAAACGAGTGTAATATACTCTGAATCTATTCCTCTCTGGCCAGTGCATAAAGAAAAGGTGTTTGTGGGAGACCCTGATTTGTTTGCTGGTAGATGTGCAAGGTGCTACTGAACACTGAAGGAAACTGTAAACGTTCAGATGGGAGAGCTAGGGAAGGGTATGAGTGGTGATCCTGGAGGAGGGTTGATGCCTGTCTCTGAGGAGAAGCAGCATGAAGAGGGGATGGATTGGGGCTGACTCAGCAGAAAACACAGAATTGTCACAGACTAATGAGATTTCAAAACTACCAGCACGTCTTCATTGTAAGAACCAAAAGAGTAGAGAAGTTCCAAAGCACACTTAGGACCTTTTCCTAATTCCAGAACTGTTCTAAAGGGGTTTACTCAGAAAATTAGCTAAGACACTCTTTAGGGGAGCTGCTGGATTTGGGGAGGGTGAGGAGACTGGGCTTTAGATGAGGGACGGGAGAAAGGATGCTATGAGGAGAATGCCCTCCCTGACCTTGAGACAGGGAAACAAGTGTCCCATGGAGATGAGATAGAAGCCAAGCCAAGATAGAGCCAGGGCCATCTTCCCCAAGGAAGACCCTGCATAGGAACTCCTCCAGCAGCTGGGAGGGCAGAGCCTGCAGGGAAGGTGATCTGGGGGTACTCGCCCTCCCTTGAATCAAGGGAGAAAACTAGGAGGGATGGTCTTGGCAAGACCAGAAAAGGACACTGGCGAAGGCAACAGGCCAGAGTGCACGTGGCCAGTCCAGAGAATGGTGAACCTACCAGTGTGACACTGAGGAACAGTAGGGAATGAGGCCAAATTGTCGAGGACCTAGAATTCAGAATGAAGGAGATCGGTTTCTTACTATTTATATGCTTCTGAACCAGAAAGTATTGAAATATGTGGGGCCCAGGCTTTCCAAGGTGTGCAATTAGAGGCATGCAGCTTGTCATGTTGCCAGCGAAAACATTTGTACTCCAGGGAGAATGTGCAAAGTTTTGCATACTCTGCTCTGCTGAAAATAGATAAAGAGCAAACCGAACTTAAAAAAAAAAAAATCCCACTCTAAGATAATCATCTTTTTAAAAAGCCTCGGTTCCTCAGTTCCTGGCCCACTTCCCAGAAGGAGGCAAGGAGAAGTAAGGTGAACAGAGGAGACGAGTCTGTTCACATCCTCGCCCGACTCCTCTCAGCCATTGCCAAGCTATTTGGAGTTAGACAAAATGACTTCTGTGGGCTTAGGTGCTTTAAAACATTTTTTAAGGGGACGCTTCGGATTTCAGCTTTGGTCCTCCCACTTGACTGAGGAGGCAGCCCTTCGACACTGACCATGAGTTCTGTGGACCGGGACAAATCCTCTCCTTCCCTGAAAGCCAGCCACTCTCTTTGAATCAGCAGAGGATGTAATCGGCATGTGAGTTTGCACTGTGATTTCCCTGCAAAGATTTAGGAGGCCAGTGAAAGCCCAAATATTATCCACTAAACTTAGGGTTTCAGGAACTCTTGAGACAAACTAAGCAAAAAATGTACGGGCTCTTGAGTATTCACATGGAGACGGGGCCATTGCGATTCCATTCTCATTCTCTCTCTCTCTCTCTCTCTCTCTCTCTCTCTCTAATTTCCCAAATGGGACCCTCTTGGGGAAAGGCTCGTTTGCTTCCTGATGTTTTCCGGTGGAGGGTCTACTCCCAATGCCCCCATCACAACTACATGGCAACCATCCGCCCCAGCCTCATGGGAAGACCTCCTGCCAGGCCCTGTCTGCCCCCTTCCCTCCCACCCAGCAGCAGCTTGATGCTGCTAAGAAAGAGGATCCTAAATGAGGACCCTAAAATCCGTAAACAACAAAGAAAGGGGAGTGCCCACCTCCACGTCTGTGTTTTGGTGATAATACTACAGAACAATTTTGCTGGGCGGTGATGGTGTAAAGGTTATATACAGCACACACGTAAATGAAAAGAGAAAAATTATCTGTAACCAACCACTGGAACAAAGAGAGATTCTTGTTTGTCTTTACTGCCTTCTAGCCCTTGTCCAAACACACTTTACACGTAACAGAGCTTTCATCACAGGCTGTATGCCCCTTCCTATTCTTTTTTCATTGTCATTGCAGAGGATTCTAAACCTTCTCCTCACCCCCACCCCCGTTACTACTTAGCCTCACAGAATGTCTTGCTTACAGACCATCGCACTAGGGGGCCTTGAACAAATAAGGCTTGCTGATGACCCCTCCTCCCAGCCACCACTAAAATTCTTGTACAAGTCACTTGAATGTGACTCCTCTTCTGGTGGAAGTTTCTTTTCAGCCCAACATGACCATCAGATTTATAGAGAAGTCATAAATAAAAATTTTGATGATTGGATCCAATTTTTCAAGGGTTGGATGAGTACCTAAAGAACATTTTTCTCTTGTATGTAAAGCATCAGATGGATATGGAATCTAGACTGCTCATCTTTTCCTAAAGCCAAAAGCATATGTTGCAAATATTAGCAACTCTTCTCAGTCCTGGTTCTGCTCTGGTCAGGCTCTCATGGGCAGCTTCCCCATTCCCTCAATTCCTCTGCCTCCCATGCATGTGGGAAGATACCAAATACCAGACCAGATAGGGTAGAAGGCTGCTCAAGTCTGGACAAGCTATTGAGCGAGAACTCTGGAAATGCCTCATAGCTATCCCATTTCTCTCTTCTGCCTGAGGCTACGTATCAGCCACAGTGACGAGTTTCCACAATCCTCTTCCCATAGCAGGGAGGTTCTCTCAAGTAGAGAGCCATCACTGTCCTCACTGGGAGTCGAGGAACTTCCAGATCATTCTAATAGCCCTGGAAGTGTGGGCCCACCCACTTCCCCACCATCACTTTCTTGCTGTGCTCTCCCATTCTGACTAGCTCTTCTCCTGGGCCAATAATAGAGATGCTACTCCAGCCATCTAGACCCAGTCCAGTTTCCTCAACCCGGCATTGAGTGCCACAAAAGACCCTTAACTTAAATTTCCATTCAAAACACATGTAAGTCTGTTTATATCCAGCCCGCTTTTGTAGTAAGGGTCCAAGAGATAAGTCAGTTTAGGATCTCTCACATCTACTCCTAAAATGATGAAAAGCTCCTAGAAGAGGGTGTGTGTGTGTTTGTGTGTGTGCGCGCACCCGCACGTAGGAGTGAGTTCATATTTCTTGCTTGTCTGGGATGGTGTTGAGTCTTCTTTAATCCATGAACCAGTGACAGCATGAGCCAGTGACAGAGGGGTTGATTTGTATGGCATGGCTATGAGAAATGAATGCTGGTTTATAGTCTGTAGTAACTTTAAGACCCTAACAGATCTACTGAGACTTCTATTTTCCCATTCCTTGTAATTCTTTTTTTTTTTCAATCTAGAGGCTGCAGCCTTGTAACATTTAAAACTTTCGTTCAACAGTATGTTCTTATTCTGCTGAAAAGCAAAGCAAATTTTTATCTTATTGAGGGAGGAAGGAAGGAAGGAAAGATAAATCAGACCTTGGGCTCTAGAACATAAGACTTTGTTGATCTTGCAAAATATATAATTAGTATGCTCACAAACAAAAAGAAGTATATTTAGGTAAAAAGTTAGCTTCAGAGGTGAAACCATGGCTCATTAGGCTAGCTGTCATAGCCTGTATGTCACACTCTCTAACTGAAATGTCATCCATCTTCCAGGGTCTGAGCTTCAAGAGCTGCAGAAAATGATTGACAACCTCCAGAGCCCTCAAGACCCTACCCAGGTGTCCCAGGCCCTCCTCCTTCAAAGGGAGGTTATATTTTTGCAGTTTGATGCTGCAGTGAGGCACCTTATCCGGTAAGAGCGGGGCGTGAATCCTGTCCAGTTAATTGTGTAGGGCAGGTGCCTCTAAGTGACCATCGAGGGAGGTCACTCTTGGCAAGATTGAGTAACAAGCTTAAAATAGTCAGGGGCCACAACCTGATCCAGAACACTGTAACTACCCAATGTACCCTGTTGCAAAGACTGTCCATGTAGAAGATGTTCTCGTCAGATTATGATAGTATTGATTTTATTAAATGTGATTTAAATACAGTTAGTTTGCATAACAATTGCCGCTTTCACTGTTCAGGTTGTTTAATTGGGAATAATATTTTTTAGACTTCTGAAGATGATTCTAAGAGTTTTATTTTTTTCAGCCCTTAATTACCTTTCCAAAGAACAGAATTTTCACTGTACTTGCAAAGCCCGTGGAATCGGCTGAGTTCAATTTATAAATTCAAATAAATAAATTGTAGATATTAAGTACTCTCCATGCAAAAAAGAAAGTCTCTTTGGTTAATTAATCATGACTGCTGAGAAAATTAGTTTGGATTGAGGGTCACACTGTTTCTAGGATAAATAATAAGTTTTGTATGGAAAGGGAAGAGGTCAGGCCTGAGCATCTCTGCTTATTCTTAAATTGTCAAAATCAATTAACTTCCTTTGATTAATTCCCAGTGTAAGTATTTAGCCAATCAGGGAGACCTCAGGAGGCTGCGCTCTTACCTGTGGATTGTAATTGTATTCCACCATTAGCATGGGCATCCGTAGAGAATGGAAACCTAGAGATTGAACTGAACTCTATTTTCTCTTTCTATTCTGCGTTTTCTTTAGTCTGAGCATCAGGGGGTCTCTGGATTCAAATTAAATCAGCGGAACAACAACAAAAAATTAGACTAATTCAGTTTCTTTTCATTGACAGCTTTCTGAGTTATGGCTCAGTCCAGTGGATAGGATATAAAGATTGTCTGGAGGGCCATTCATTAGCCCTTTGACTCTGAAACCCCAAGTCAGAATTTGTGAAGAATTTACATAGGATGAAGAAATAGAACTATATCCTGGAAGTTCTTTTTGAATTCCAGCTATGTGAGGTTCAGCTTGTTAGTGTTCTCCCAGGGGAACTAGTCTGCTTCCTCTAAGAATTGCTTTGAGGGGCTTTCTTTATCCTCTGGCACACTCAGTCTGCGGGAATGGAGGGGGGGGGACTGTGTCCTACATCTGGTTTCAGTAGATTCAGTATATCTTACTCCTCCGCCATCTTGCCTCCTGTCCTTTCAAAAGACTTTAGAGGGAACCAATCAGGACGGTAGATCTCCATGAGTCCCTCATTTATCGCATTTCCTCTAGCCTTTTCCTTTGGGGCTCTTCAGAGTGTGTATGTGTCTGGAATCACACAGTTAGTAAGTGACAGACTGGAACTAGAACCTAGGTGCATTTGACTCCCAAGCCTCGAACTAGGATGGATGCCAGACAGCAGTGCAGAGAGAAAAATAGACTCCAGAGAGAAGGGAGGAAACGGGAGAAAAAGAGAAGCGGAAAGATAAATGTCATCCCGCTTGATGATTTTAGTGCTAAACCTGCAAACAAGAAAAAGTCCTCAGATAATCAAGAGACAGGAAGTATTGGGAAGTTCCCTCACCCTTCCCCAGAGTTCACCAACTCTGAGAAAATATGACTGTTGACCCCAGGGAACTTTTTTGCTTATGTTAACGGAAGGCTTTTCCAGAATTTGAAAAGGAAGAACTGAACTTTTACCTGGAATGAGAGCAGCATGCTTCTATAGACTGGGGAGAAGTGAGGAAGGATGTAGCTCAAGGACATCAAGATAGTGCCCTGTGATCACTTAATATCTGGCGCCCGCTAATATGTGGCATAGATCAGCTCTGGTAGCAGGGTAGATGCACGTTTCTTACTTTACTTATTTATTTATTTATTTATTTATTTATTTATTTATTATTTTTTAAGTTTAAATGCAATTAATTAGCACATAATGTATTATTTCTTGCAGGGATACAGGTCTATGATTCATCAGTCTTACATAATACCCAGTGCTCATTACATCACATGCCCTCCTTAACGCCCATCACCCAGTTACCCCATCCCTCCACCCACCTCCCCTCCAGCAACCCTCAGTTTGTTTCCTAAGATTAAGAGTCTCTTGTGGTTTGTCTCCCTCTATGGTTTTGTCTTGTTTCTTTTTTTTTTCTCTTCCCCTATGATCCTCTGCCTTGTTTCTTAAATTCTACATATGAGTGAGATCATATAATTGTCTTTCTCTGATTGATTTATTTTGCTTAGCATAATATCTTTAGTTCCATCCATGTTGTTGCAAATGGCAAGATTTCATTTTTTGTTGACTGCATATAATTCCATTGTGTGTATATATATATATATATATATATATATATATATGCCACATCTTCTTTTTCCATTCATCTGTTGATGGACATCTGGGCTCTTTCCATAGTTTGGCTGTTGTGGACATTGCTGCTGTAAACATCGGGGTGCAGGTGCCCCTTCGGATCACTACCTTTGTTAGATGCACGTTTCTAAGCACAAAAGTTTCACTCTGTCCGTGTCAACCTGCCCTCTACTAAGCTCCTGGTGGAAAGTGGTATTGTCTTCCAAGACCATTGGAACCACATTGCCCGGGGCGGGTCACCTCTGGGCTTGTCCACCAACCTGCAGGTGTTATTTACTGATGCAAGAAATGCCTGGGAAGTGAGCTTATCTTTAATTTCAGGTGAGGTAATCATTGTGTTGAAAGTAAATGCTTGAGTCGTACAGCAGTTCTAATCGATCTTATCCGTTTGGCACACTTCTGTCATAGGCCCCTGCCTGATTTTTGTATGGCCTATGGCCTAAGGGTAGCTTTTATATCTTTAAATGGTTGGGGAAAAAATTTCAAGAAAAGAGTACTATTTGGTGACACACGAAAATTATACGGAATTCAAATCTCAGTGTCCATAAATGAAGTTTTTTGGAATACGGTTATGCCCATTCATTTATAGATTATCTTAGACTGCTTTTACACACAGTTGAGTAGTTGCAACAGAGACCATATGATCCACAAAGCTGAAAATATTTACAATCTGACCCTTTAAGAAAAAGTTTGCTACCCCCAGATTTAAAGGTCTGGGTTCATTTGTAATTCAAGAATGAAGGGAGGCAAAACAAAGCAAAACAAAACAAAATGTCCCTTTAAAGGAACTCTGTAGAACAGACTAAAACACATGGCATGGGAAGTGCCACTAATCTGAATGCATTGCTGATGTTTGGAGTGATTAGGGCAAAAAAGGAGAAACTTAAGAAGATGCCGTGAAGGTGCCAGTAACTTTTGTGGCAAACCTGAATTGGGAGTACAGAAAGGGATCGCTAAAGAAAGCCACACAACTTCTCAGTCCATAAAGCTTTGTGGGTTTTTCCTTCATTTTTAAATTAATCTTTATGCTCATCTAGCTTAAGTGTCTCTAAACACAGAGATATTGAAGTGTGCTTCAGGATTATCTGGGGATTTCTGAGATACAGGGAAGGCCTTCTGTGAGCCGGGCCTGGTTTGTGACCGTGGTCCTGGTCCCCAGTGTCTGAGAAGTAAAGAGCCACACCTTCTGCCTGGCCTCCTCAGGGCTACTTTGCAGGTGTTTTTGTTGTCGTTTTGTCTTTTGTTTTCTTTTTTATATCCTTGCATCCAGGAAAAACTCTAGCATGTGCCTTATGAGTTTCCTGCTCCCTGTGATTCGAACCAGCTTGCCTGGGATTATGCTCTGGGTAGCTCTCTCGCACACAGGAAACGTGGTGTGTTAGGAAACCCTTGACTGCTTATCGACAGTAAGGCAGCTGGAGGGTGGCAGAACAATTTGGAGAATTCCATGTATCTGTTCTGGTATTTTATTAGGTTGGCAGGTGCACCCTGACGCAAGCAACAAGCTGGCCTTTCCTTTCGGTGGGTTTCCTTGTGTCTTGAGTGCTGCTGGCTAGCTGTGCTGATCAGACCTACCCTCCCTGAAGAGGCAGGCCCGAGCTTTCCAAATGAGGGTCTCAGTGAGTTGTGACAGGACCCCATGACCTGTTTTCAGTATTTCAAAAGGCATGGTGAAAAAGATACCTTTGCCCAAAAGCTTTGCAGGTAAACAAAACATCAAGTTTCTTTCTTTTTTTTAACTGGAATTCTAAACACTGAGATACGGGAGAGAAGACATTGGCTTTGGCTGAGTTCCCACCATGTGCCAACTCCGTGGGATAGAAATCATTTTCCCCATTTTTACAAATGAGGAAATAACGACTCAGAAAAGTTGCAAACTTGCACGAGGTCACACAGCCTGTCGTAACAGAGCTTCCATCCATGCCGTGTGTCCAGCTCCAGAGCCCTAGTCCTTCCTTTATATCATGTTTCTTCATTTCTTCCTGCAGCTCAGAGGTGGGGCTGGAGGCTGATATGGTGTTGGGTTAAAGTCGGGAAAATGTTTAATGGGTGTTTGGTAGAAAAATCTTTCAAAATATGGGGTCCGTGGAGAGGGGGGAAATAAAAGAGGGTCTAGTGCTAAAAATATTGGGTATTATCTTGAGACCCCTTTTTTCACAGCATTAGAAACAGTCTATTGATAGAAGGGGGATGGGTCCTACAAAGGACAGTGATCTAGACTGAGGAAGGACTAAAGTGGGGAAAAGAATAGCCAATGATTTGGGCAGTAGTGGTGCCTGCAGCTTGACTCTGGTCTCTCTAGAGAGTCTATCATAGTCTATGATTCTGTAGCTTGGACTCGCAGCCACATAGACACCTGAATGTATTATTTTTTTATTTTTTTATTAACATATAATGTATTATTTGCCCCAGGGGTACAGGTCTTTGAATCATCGGGCTGAATGTACTATATTTTTGATTAGTCTCCAAGCATCCATAAATTAATAGGCCTCGTATGCACACAAAGCTGTGTCTGGAGCTCTTCCTTTGTGGCACTTGGTAGTTACAAAGTTCTGCACCAACTTGCTGGGATAAGAGAGCACGTCAGGCTTCTGTGTTCTTCTCAGGATTCTGTGGCTATACCTGAGAATCTCAGGATTCTCAGGTATAGCCACAAGAAGAGAACAGAAAAGACTCAGGAAAAACAAAGTTTATTATATTCACAGGTGCTAGAAACTGGAAGCGGTATGCTGTGATACACACAGCCACATGGGAAAGCGTCCGTGTGGGTCAGGAACATGGATAGTGCTGAGCCATAGCCTGGAAAGGCAAGGCAAGGCAGGGGTTTAAGAGCTGCTGGGTTGAATAATTCCAGTGGGCTTCGGGTGGTCAAGGTGGTCTCTAGTCTGTTGACTAGCCCTGGGATGAATAAAGCAGAGGAATATTGCCTCCTTCCATGCAAAGGTCAGAGAGAAGGGACATGGCTTTGGATTGGTTGGTTTGCATATCAAAACCGTGCTCCCTGCTGAGTACTTCACTTTTTCTAAGAACCAGCTAGCCCAAGGAGGGGCAGTCTCTTCCTTAGCCAGAAAGGTCTTTAAAGATGTCAAAACATCCATAATAAACAGAAAACAAATTTAAAAATGTAAGCACTACAGTCAAGGATTGAACAAGTCCGATGTGGACAAAGCCGGACCCAGAGGCTGAGAGAAAGAGCAGGAATGATAGGAATCATTCTATGGATTGGTGGGAGAAAAGCAGGAAGGTTATGAAAGGAGCCAACCAGGGAGAAGGTTGTATGGGATACTGGACTTCCGTGCTCTTGATTTGGGCTGAAAAGAAATGTTTCTATTAGAATATTCTGCTTTCTGGTACCATTGTTTTGAGGAGATCTGTACAATCTATATAAAGGTGTGGGTGTAGAAAGTACCACGGGAGTTTAGAGGATTGGTCAGAAGCAGCTGGATAATGACCTCTGCCTCACTGGGCTCCTATCAGGCAGGAAGGTCAAACCCATTTTTGTACCTTGGACAGTTCCTGCACTTTGCTTTGTACATAGTAGGTGCTTGATAGATCGCTGTCACGTGGGTATCGAGTGAATGATGCGTCCCTGGCAGGGCCCACTGAGAATCATTAGAAAACACGTGAACATATGAAGAACGGGAGAAAGTGTACTCATTGAACAACTCCAGGCTCCATCCTTGAACTCTCTGGATAAACCAATTATTTTATCTAGTCTCTCAGTATAAAATAATATTCAACTACCTTTCGTTAATTCTCATTAAAATGTGAAAAGGTGGTATGATTTTTGTACTAGTACAGTGGTTTGATGTAAAAATACAGAGCTCCTTTTATCTGTCTTTGAACTAAAGTTCACAATCCCCTTCTGCTGATGGCTAAAAGATTAAACTTTCTGATTCCATGTCATTCAGCCACATATGGAGCTTAAAAGTGGTCAGTCTGAGATTTAAAATTAATTAATGCAAGATGAATTAATCCCCGTTTCCCTTTGTTTTAATTGCCTCCTATTCACTCTGTTGGTAAGGGAGGGGCTCTGCCCTGGGTTACAGGGATAGCCGAACTCATGACACTGAACACCGGACAGGTGAGATCAAGGACAGTTTACTAGTCATATATACTCCCAGCCCGGGGAAGAGGACACTGCGTGCAATGCAGAGCCCCAGGGGAGTTGCACTTGGGAACAGAGTGAACAACCAGCGACCATGGGAGACAGACTGTGTAGTATCAAGAGGGTATGATGTCCCCTCATTTCTGCAGGAGAATGTGATTGGTTCATTTGAATACTTTTGTGGTCTGGCCAGGAACTGAAGCCACTACTCAGGGACAAGCAGAGATTGCACTTGGGTCCCTTTGACAAGGAAGGTTATTGGACTAGAAGACTTTATCTGTGGGAGCAGAGTAGAAAGGGGAACTTGTGATTAAGGCATTCAAGGCCTTCCTGATTTTACCAGGGGTGAAGGCAGCACATAATATTGGACCTTAATTTTAGTCCTTACACCACACCTTTCTCCTCCTTCATTCCTCTCGGGGAGATGATATAAGTTCCTGGGGGTGCTTATAAATCATCATACCAGTTGAGAAGGAATGGCTACCTCACTTTCCCATTGTGGGTTATCTGGTCCAACCCCAGATCTCTTCTGATTGGCCTGATGCTCAGGACCCCACATAGACACTCTCTAGTGGGGGCTCAGGCACTCCCCAGGTCTTTCCCCAGCACTCGATAGTCCGTTCGTCTCTAGGAGGCTGCCTCATTTCCTCAGTGCTATCATTTCCCTCATTTCCATCAGTCATGGTTAATTACCTTCTTTCTGATGTCTGCTTTATGCAAGACTTGGGCCAAGCCCATGGAAGATCCAGTCAAAAGGTCCCCTCCGTTTTGGGATACCATCTCCTCAGTGTATCCTGTGTTAGCATATTTTTTAAGGTATCCACTAGATGTAAGTTCTAGAAACAGTCTTTCCTTGCTTACTAAACTCTTATTTCCTCTTGGTAAAAAAAAAAAAGAGTCATTGTAATTTTTTTCATGCATACTTCCTTGTCTACAACTTACGGAATGAATTTCATGCGCCAGTCTTCAGGCTTTTTGGTTCTTAATATGCAAAGCCAAGTTTTGTTCAAAACAAAACAAAAAGCTTCCTCTCTCAAACCCCAAGATTTTATTATTTAATTTAAAATTTGGTTTTACATATCAAGAATCATTTCTGCTATTGGTCTTAAAATAGTCAATTCAACAAACAATCCATATCTTTGTTCTAGAGCTATAGCTGACCTGACTGCACCAGTAGTCACATGTGGCTATTTAATTTAAAATAATTTTAAATTATTTAAAATTATAATTTAAATTAATATAAAATTATAATTTAAATTAATATTGATTTAGATGATGTAAAATTTAAAATTCAGTTCCTCAGTCCCAGTACCCACATTTCAAGTGCTCAACAGCCACACACAGCTAGTGGTTACTATATTGGACAGTCAAACTTAGAACATTTCCACATTGCATAAAGTTCTATTGGATAATGCTAGTCTAGAGCGTATCTACCTTTCCCTTGAGGGCTGTGAATTGTGAGTGAAGGCAACGTGTAAAGAAAGGTGGGGAAGGAGGTCGTTGAGGAAGAAATCTGTGTATATCTCAAAATGTTATCCTGCTGCAGTAACTTTGAAGAAAGTTTTGAGCTTGAGAAGCTTAAATAATGGCTTTTAATGAGATTCCCTCCATGTTTGGGTAGAAGAACATTCTTGGCCGCTGGGAACACTCCTGCCTACCAGTCTGTCACAGACGGCATGTACCACGGATTACCACCGCTGAGTAGTTCTCTTGTGAAGAGCATTTTTGCTTCACAGCTCAGCCTGCCCCAGCCACTAGATCCACGGAGCCTCCAGGTATGCTGAGAAGTATTTTTATACCTATAAATGGTGTGTTATACATCGGGGATTTGGGCACTTTGTTTCCATTTGGTTTAAATTTTGCAGGGGCTCACCCTTCTCTAGTGCTCTTTATCCTTGCTTGGCTCCCCTTTACTGACACATTAGAGCAGCCTGGGCCCACTGTTATTCCCAGTCAGAGTCTTTGCCCCCAAACTGCTTCATAAGGCAAATTGGGCCAATAGCTTATCTGTTCACAGCTGGTGGCAGAACCAATGGTTGATCTTACTATTTAATAAATAAGAATGACAGCAATCACAATACATAAATTAGGTCAGCAGCTGAGGTTTCAACAGGCCTGGTTACAACAGGTGTTATCAAATGTAATTCTGGAAACTATTATCCAGGCACCAACAATATTACCCTCTTTCTACAACTAAGAGGTTAAGGTTCTGGCAGACCAGAGATCAGACTGCTGGGCAATCATAGCAGCACGAGGTCACAAATTGTATTGGTTATCTATGACTGCATAACAAATACCCCTCCCAAAATTTAGCAGACGAAAACAATAAATATTCATCATCTCATATAGTTTCTGAGGCTCAGGAATCTGAGGACAGTTTATTTTGTAGCTCTGGCTAGTCGTGTGGATCTCTCACCAGTCAGCAATCAAGGTATTGGCCCAGGCTGTAGTCATCTCAGGGGTCTACCGGAGGAGAATCTGCTTCCAAGCCCACTCACAGTGCTGTTCGTAGGCATGAGAAGATCCACTTGCAAGCTTATTCATGTGGGCTTATCCACAGGGCTTCCTCACAACATGACAGATGGGTTCCTCCAGAGTAAACAATTCAAGAGAGAACAAGAGACAGACTCCAAGGTGGAAGTCATAGTCTTTTTATTACCACATATCAGAAGGAACATCCCATCATTTTTGCCATATTTTATTCACTAGAAGTGAGTTAGTAATTTTAGCCTACACTCAAGGGGAGAAGACTTAAACTCCACCTCTTAATGGGAAGAGTATCAAAGAAGTTTGGGACATTTATTTATTTATTTTTAAGATTTTATTTATTCATTTGACAGACAGAGCAAGAGAGGGAACACAAGCAGGGGGAATGGGAGAGGGAGAAGCAGGCGTCCCACTGAGCAGAGAGCCTGACGTGGGGCTCGATCCCAGGACCCCGGGATCATGACCTGAGTCGAAGGCAGACACTTAACGACTGAGCCACCCAGATGCCCCTTGGACATATATTTAAAACCACCTCACAAACCCAGGTCTTCTGACTCCAAAAGCTCCAACTTAATGTTTATATGTTACAAAGCTAAGCCAAGTAATGACAGCATCAACCCCATGTAAATCCCACACTTTTACCTTCCCTAGCAATGAGACAATTATTCTTGGCCCAAGCCTTGACCCTCATTTAGTCCCAGAAGCCAGGATTGGCCATGACCACTGGGCCTGTTCCTACTACCTTTGGATGTTGCCTGGGATTAGGTAGATGCAAGTGTCCTGGCTTCCTGCTACCCGAATCAACTCTAACTCTAGGAATTGTCTGAAGCCACTACCAAGTCTGCAAATATAGAATGGGGTCAAATGGACAGGCCCACTACATCCAAGGCTGCATGTGCTGCCACAAGTAGTAGGGGACACCTTGGCTGTTGGACAGTGACATGGAGAAGACAGAGGCCCACATGTTAATGTCGTGACATTGGCTTTGGGTTGTTACCTAGAACTGGAACACAGTGATGATGAAGGAAAACATTTTAAAGTTCCTAATAGTGAGAACATTTGAGTGAGTTTATGTTTGTCGACTATAAATGTGTCCCATTGTTATTATAGTATTCTGGAAATTCCAAACACTGGTGCTGACTAGTTACACTGAAGTCTTAAGAACCCTTCTATGTTTAGCCAGATTCTGGAGGGAAAAAAAAAAAAAGATGATTACTCTCTCCTCTACATTATCAGGTACTTTCTATCAAGAACTATTTCTACATAGTAAAAAATCATCCCACAGTGTTTTGGAGTATAGACACAGAAATCCTGTTCATATAGGATGTTTATTATTTATGGACATAGTACACCATTATCGTGTTTCTTATTTGGTTCTTTTAGGCATCCATGTTATTCCCTTGGAGAGCATTTCTGGAAGATGGAGGACTGTTTCCAGTTATGAGTAGCAGCCCAGATACCCTAGAATATAATATGCAGGTAGGATAGGTCTTCCCACTTGTCACAGAGAGAACTGAATGCAGACTGCAAAGCAGGCGTCCTTGGGTCCATAGGTCAGCAGCAAATAATTTATGAGATAAGCAAGGGTGTTTGATTATGAAGCTATAAACCCAATGCTACAAGGTGAGTCATGTTTTCTTACGACAGAAGAGGATCATGTTCTTGGTGGTATGGGCCTCAACTACAGATTCAGCTGCAATTCTCACGGCCAGTAAAGATCTGGGAGAGTGGCCATCCATCTCCAATCACTCTCCAGGCCTCTTAGAGAAACACCCAGGCTGAAAGTTCAAGGTTGTGTGACCAGGATCCTGGCCAGCCTGTAAACAGTGGTAGGGAGAGAACTCTTTAAGCAGGATCCATAAAGAGAATTTCTTTCAATTATGTGCCCCGCCCCCGATTACCTAAGCAAATATCATTGTGTTCTCATTTTAAAAAAATAGAAAATATAGAAAAGTATTAAGAAAAAAATGAAAATCAATCATAAATTTGCTTCAAAGTAATATAGAAGTAGGTAGTGATGGAGATAGGGGTAGGACTGGCCATAGGCTGATGGTTCTTGGGGCTAGGAGATAGGAACTATACTCTTTGCTTTTGTTTATGTTCAAAATTAAAATTGTTTGGATTTTTTAAAGTAAAGTAGTAAGAATGGTTAAGAAAATCAATTGTAGTCCCCCACTAAGAAACAATCACAGTTCACATTTCTATTTATTTTTTTCCAGTATTTTCCTTATGCATACATGTGTTTATATCTGTACTTTTAAAGGAAAATTGATATCATACTATACATTCACCATGTATAGATACCACAGTAAAGTGCTGGGAAACTTGGACTTCCATACAAAGCCAAAAGTCTGATATGTTCAAGGAGGACTTTGAACTAGAAATATTACTCTAATTTTTATGGATTTTCTAATAGTCAAGAGGGTGGGGCTTATAAACATAATTATTTCTAGTTTTCTCCCCAAAATCATGTATAAAGGATACGTAGAAATCTTCAACTCGGGTGTTTCGTTTTGTTCTTTTTTGTTTCTAGCTGTGCCTCTGTAGGCTGAGCGAGCGTGACCTCAAGGTGGCTCATGGGGAGCTGGTGGGCATGCGGCTGCTTTTGGAAGATGTACTTCTGAGCAGCCATTGTATGATTGTGGAGGATCCCTCCAGACAGCAAGCCACCCTGGACACACACAGTCAGATACTCTTGGTAAACAGTCTATGGAATTGACCGGTGCTGTATGGTACTAAGAGTCCTTCCTCTCTGGGAGATGTACCAGAGAGCCACCTCCGTCCAGCAGCACCTCCCAATGGGTCCCAGGACTGAGCTAATGTTGCATGGGAGCAGCAGTGGGGCGGGGGTCGTCTGTAATCTACGGAATATGCATTTCTTTTCATTTTAAAAACAGAACAAAGGTTGTGGGAGGTCCCTTGAAACCAACTGGAACAAATAATCCAACTGGCTGGATTTCCTTAGGAGTCACACACTTAGAGTTGAAGACACGGGAGTCGGAAGGACTGGAGGGGTATGACAGACTCCCTAGGTGGACCCCTCCAGCCTGGGCTCTCATCTTCATCACTCAGCTAGCCTACAGACTCCTAGGCAAGCACTCCCTCCTCTGGACTTGTCCCTCTGAAGCTCTAAGGTACCAAGAGCCTCTAGCCCACCTTATCGTAACTGGAAACAATTCTGCCCGTATCTAGGAACCAGAGACTTGTCGGGACAGAGGTTAAGCTACCTGGTGCCCCATGTGAAGAGCCCCTTCTTCTGAGCCAAACTTTCTGAGAGACACCTGCAGCAGCCCCCTCCAATTCCCTACCTTCAATCCGCTCCTCAGAAACTGCAATTTGTCACCACTGAGACCGCTCTCATCAAGAGCACCATGGTCCTTGTCACTAGATTCCCTAGATACTTTACAGTCCCCTTCCAACCTGACCCCCTTGTCAGCATTTGACAGAGTGTGGCCTTCTTGCGATCTCCCTGTACCTGGCTTCCAAAACACAGCTCCCTCCTAGTTTTCCTCTGGCATTGTAGCCAGGCCTTCTCAGACTTCCCCATAGATTCTCCTCTGCCTCCTGCCTCTCCTCTTCCTCTCCCAATCCCCCGAAGTATTACTTTTCAGGTTCTGTCCTGCTACTACCCTCCCACGGGTCTGCATTTTGACTTCCATGCCATTAGCCACTTCCGTCTTTGTTGGCTCCTTCCTCCATAAAAAAGCATTAAAAGTTATAGTTGACAACTGTATTAATATAAAAAAAATGATATCCTACATTAAAACATTTTATTAAGCTTCAATATCCTTTATTTTCTGATTTTAAAAGAAACTAAAAGATTTTGTGGGCCCTAGGCACTGTGTCTGGTCAATAAGTGTCTGGTCAGTAAGTGTCCCCTGAATACTATTAATACTGCTATTGGCTATGATTGAGATCTTTTCAGAGTGCTTTAGTAATTACTAGTTTCTTTAATCTTCACAACAATTCCATGAAGCAGGTACTCGCATTATTCGCCTTTTACAGATAATACTAAAGTTCAGATAAGCCAAAGTCACATACCTCCTGAGGAGAGAAACCCAGATTCCAACTAAAGAATCTGGCACTGGAGCTCCCTTCTACTCTTGCCCACTACGTTCCACTTCTCAGCCTCTCCCTAGGCAAACTCATCTGCTTTTATAACTCTGATGACTTTACATGTGATGACTCATGCAATCACCATCTACGTGTCGTGTCCCAATTTCAATCCTGTCAGATTCGTGCATTCAACTTCCTTGTTCCATCCCAGAGTCCGTGTGTCCCAAACTGAGCTTATTTCACTGCCCAAAACTCGCCCTTCTTTCCATATCCCCTGTCAGTGAACCTCCCCCTGCCAAGTTGCCCAAGCCAAAAAATCTGGACACCCATCTTTGATTTCTCTCTTTCATACCCCCACAATCAGATGCTAAGTTTTACTCTCCTATTACTTTAATATCTCTCAAGTTTGTCTACTGTTCTCCATCTTCCATCACCAACCCCTAGTCAGCATCATCTCCTAATGTTAGGCTATGAGCATAACCTCCAATTGGACTCCCTATGTTCACTCTTGCCTTCTTCTGGTACATTCACCAGGGTAATATTTTTAAATGCAAACCTGATTATGTCACTTCCCTCTTATAACCCTTCAATGGTTTCCAAATGCCCCGAAAATAGAATCCAAATGCCATAACCAGACTTTCACCACCTTTCTCCTCCTGATATCTCCACCCTTAACTTCTTTCATTTTATCAAAGGCACCATGCTGTCTCTCCTCAGTAACTTTGTGCAAGCCAGTCCCTCTGGTGGAAAACCTCCTTCCTTCTCCTCCTCCCTCTCTACCTCATCATCTGATTAACTCCTATTTATCCTTCAGGTTTCAACTTCCACATCACTCTTTCAGAAGCTTTTTCGGATTTTCCACCTGTGAGCTGATGCCCCTCTGTGCCAATGAGGGTACACTTACTATAAGTAACACGTTGTCCTACTAGCCATGCCTTAAATTAGAATGGGTACTAATCTTTCAAGACAAGTCTAGGAGGAAGCAGTTCAGGTTGGTACAGCCACTCAGGTTGATGTAGGCCCCAGCTCTGCCATCATGGGTATGTCAGCAAAATGTCTCTTTCATCCTTGTAAGATGAAAACAGGAGCAAAAAACTTTCTCCTTAAGGGGCTTTACCTTTTTACCAAGGAGAAAATCCTTTCCAGAGCCTTCTAATAGATTTTCCTTGTGTCCTACTAGCTAAAATTGAGTCACAAGTCTACTTCAGGCAAATTAGGGGAAAAGGAAGTGTGTCTAGATGTGCTATCTAAATTCCACAACAGAATTAGATGTTTCACTCAGAGGGAGCATTTGTAAGTCAAGCATTGGGACCAAGTAGTACCAAGATCAAGAAGTATGCTGAGGGGGCGCCTGGGTGGCTCAGTGGGTTGGGGCCTCTGCCTTCAGCTCAGGTCATGATCTCAGGGTCCTGGGATCGAGCCCCGCATCAGGCTCTCTGCTCAGCAGGGAGCCTGCTTCCCCCTCTCTCTCTGCCTGCCTCTCTGCCTACTTGTGATCTCTCTGTCAAATAAATAAATAAAATCTTAAAAAAAAAAAAAAAAGAAGAAGCATGCTGGGCCCTTTGGGCCCTCTAGTTACTATTACTTGGTCCTGTTTTTGACGGATTACCATCCTTCTCTGACTTACAGATCTTCAAAGACTGAATCATAAAAACCCCCAAAAATCTGAGTAGGTTTTTTTATGATTCAGTCTTTGAAGATTTGTAAGTTCCTAGGCATTTATCTATTTATTCTAGGTTGTTCAATTTATTTGTATGTAATTGTTAATAATTACCTCTTATGATCCTCCATATTTCTGTGGTATCAGTTGGAACTTCTCTTTCATTTCTGATTTAATTCCTTTAAGCCCTCTCTTTTTTTCTTGGTTGAGTCTAGCCATACATTTGTCAATTTTGTTTATCTTTTCAAAGAACCAGCACTTCACTGATTTTTTAAATTATCTTTCTAGTCTCTATTTCATTTATTTCTGCTCTGATCTTTATTATTTCCTTCCTTTTACTAAGTTGGGCTTTGTTTGTGTCATTTATTTTTATTTTTTTTAAGATTTATTTATTTATGTATTTGACAGAAAGAGCAAGAGAGGGAACACAAGCAGGGAGAATGGGAGAGGGAGAAGCAGGCTTCCCTCAGAGAAAGGAACCTGACGCGGGGCTCAATCCCAGGACTCCGGGATCATGACCTGAGCAGAAGGCAGACGCTTAACAACAGAGCCACCCAGGCACCCCTGTTTGTGTAATTTAAAGCCAATGTTTCCTTATTGATTTTTCTGTCTGGACGATCTATTAATTGATACAAGCGGGACGTCAAAGTCTCCTGCTATTATTGTATTGCTGTCAGTTTCTCCCTTTAGGTCTCTTAATATTTGTTTTATACTCTTTGGTGCTCCTACATTGGGTGCATATATATTTAGAAATGTCTTCTTGACGTTGATTCCTCTATCATTATGCAGTGCCCCTCTTTGTCTTTTATTATAGTCTTTGTTTTAAAGTCTATTTTGTCTAATATGAGCATAGCTACACCAGCTTTCTTTTCATTTCCATTTGCAGGGAATATCTTTTTTCCATCCCTTCACTTTCAGTCCATGTGCGTCCTTACTTATGAAGTGAGTCTCTGAAAGGCAGTATATAAATATGCCTTGCTTTTCTATCCATTCAGCCACTCTGTGATTTTTTTTTAGTGTAATTGGTCTATTTGTATTTTAATTATTGATAGGTAGGTACTTATTGCTATTTTGTTACTCATTTAGTGACTTTTTATAGTTCCTTTCTATTCCTTCTTCTCTTTCTTTCTTCTCTTCTGGTTTCATGACTTTCTTTAGTGTTATGTTTAGATTCTTTTCTCATTTTCTTTTGTGTATTTAATACAAGTTTTTGCTATGTAGTTACTGTAAGTTCACATATATCATCTTGTGTATATAACTGTCTCTTTTAAGTTGATAGCAACTTACATTTGAACATTTTCCAAATCCTACATTTTAACTACCACACCCCCTCATGTTTGTTTTTGATGTCACATTTTACATCTTTTTATTTTATCTCTTAACTAATTATTATAGTTTTAGTTAATTTTACTTTTGTCTTTTAAGCTTCGTAGTAGCTTTATAAATTAACCCATTACCTCTACTATATATTTACCTTTTCCAGTGAGATTTTTCTTTTGTATTTTTTGTTGTTGTTGTTAATAATTAGTGCCATTTCTTTTCTGCTAAAAGAAGTCCCTTTAACATTTCTTATATGGCCAGTTTAGGAGTGATGAACTCTTTAAGCTTTTGTCTAGAAAACTCTCTCTCTTCTTCAGTTCTGAATGCTAACCGTCAGGTAGAGTATTCTTGGTCGGAGGTTTTTTCCTTTCAGTACTTTGAATATATCATGTCATTGTCTTCTGGCCTGCAAAGTTTCTGCTGAGAAATCTGCTGATTATGGTGTTTCTCTTGTATGTAACAATTTATTTTTCTCTTGCTACTTTTAAGATTCTCTCTTTCACTTTTGACACTTTAATTATAATGTGTCTTGGTGTGGATCTCCTTGAGTTCATCTTATTTGGAACTCTCTGGGCTTCCTGGACTTAGGTATCTGTTTCCTTCCCTAGATTAAGGAAATTTTCAGTCATTATTTCTTCAGATAAGTTTTCTGCCCATATCTCTTTCTTTTCTCTTTCTAGGACCCCTATAATGCAAATGTTATTGTGCTTGATGTTGTCTCATTGGTTCCTTAAGTTATCTTTATTTTTTAAAATTCCTTTTTCCCTTTGTGGCACTGTCAGGGTGAATTCCATTGCTTTGCATTCTAGCTTGCTGACCCATTCATCTGCTTCATCCAGTCTGATGTTTAATACCTCTAGTGTATTTTTCAGTTCAGTTATTATATTCTTCAGCTCTGTGGATTCGTATTTGGTACTTTATTATATTTTCTATATCATTGTTGAATCCTTACTGTGTTAATTCATTCCTCTCCCAAGTTTGGTAAGCACCTTTATGACATTTACCGTGAGTTCTTTATCAGGTAGATTACTTATCTCCATAGCATTATGGTCTTTTTCTGAGTCTCTCAGTCTTGGAGTGCCCTTGTGTAGTTGACGAAACTTCTCGTTCAACCTTGCCCTAGCTCTTGGTTGTTTCTTGAAACTTTGTGATTGTCTAGTCAGCCTGATTTATTATTGATATGTCCTTATCATTGAGGATGTACCAAGGCCTGTCAGTGTTCCAAGGGGAGAAATTTCGTTTAGCATGAGTTTCAGGCTAATCTGAAGGTAGACCCTCAGGCAGCAGCTTTTAAAATATGCGAATATATTGGGGTCCCTGGGTGGCTCAGTAGGTCGAGCATCTGCCTTGGGATCAGGTTGTGATCGAGCCCCACATCGGGCTCCCTGTTCAGAAGGGACTCTGCTTCTCCCTCTCCCTCTGCTCCACCCCCCCCTCCCCACTCGTGCTCTCTCTCTCTCAAATAAATAAATAAAGTCTTTAAAAAATATGCAAATATAGTCTGGTGCAGCCACAGTCATAATCCCTGCTGGCCTTCAGACCAAAAGATCTGAAGGTATCCTCTGGTTGACAGTTACAAAACTTGGGACTCTACATGAGTGTATAAGCTCTTTCTGGGAGGACTTACTGAGCCATATCGAGGCACAGGAGGTGCACAAGGACGGTGTCTTCCTGCTTATGTTTCCTGGGAGCACCTCTGTAGCCTCTAGATGTAGGGAAAACCTGAAGCCTGCTCCTCAGGCTGAAGCTGCAGGCTAAGTAAATAGGCTTGTTTCATAGGAAGACAGGGTTGTGCTTCAGTCTGCCATCTGCAGTGCCCTGGAGTAGTGGCCTGTCAGGTACTGTCTTTCTGACTGTGACATTCCCTTAGAGCTCAGGAATGTCAGCCCCCTTGGCCACCAGGGTCAGGCAGTCAAGGAGCATTCCCTGTGTGGAGTTCATATATCCACTGGCTTTAACTAGGCAGCTGGAGAATGTAGGGGGTAGGGCACCCTGTCCAGCTTCAGAAAGGCAGCAGGAAAATGTCTTGACTGCACGTGCCCAGGGGCTTCGGGAATGCAACAGGAGGAAGAAATGTCTTGTCCATGTGCATATTCTGGCTTGAGGCTGAGAGCAGGAAAATGCTGAGACTGCTTACAGCTGCCAGCCCCAACCAGTACAGGAGTGTTGCAGCCACCTGTGCTCACCAGCTTTAGCTAAGGAGTGGGAGAACTCTGCTGCTGCTTGCTCTTGCCTGCCCCAGCTAGGGAGCAGGGAAGTGTTGCAACTGGCGCCTGCTCTGGCTTCAGCCAGGCAACCCAGCAGTGCCATCACCAATTGCCCCTGCCTGTCTCAGCAAGGTGGTGGGGGAAGGGTTTTGCATCCGAGCTCGCCCACCTGTGCTAGCGAACTAAGTGGAGGGCGCAATACAGGCATCTGCCAGTGGCATCCTCCATCTCTGGGGAGAGTTCCTCTGCCCCTGCCCTTCCACTTGCTTTTAGATTAGCCAATAAATCTCTTTCACGTATAGTCCAGGTGCTTTTCAGACTGCTATTTTTTTGCTGGGTCTTCAGGTAAAACTGCACACAAACCCTTTAAAGGGGGCGTCTTGGGGCTCTTTGAGCAGAGGGGGACTACCTGGCCTGTAGGCTGCCCCCTCCCTGTCACCATGCTCAGTCTTGGTCTGTTGACTATTTTTCATCACTGCATAAGGTTTTATTTGATGAAAGGTTCCTGAGGATAAAGCAAATCTGGAAATCTTGGGTTAGCTCCTTGATGAGGAAGTGGTAGGCTTCTTGAGGGGCTGTCCGCCTTGTGCAGGAGCTGTGAGCTCTCCCCTGGGTCTGGCTCGCCAACTCCGCCTCTGACCAACCCTCCTTCTGGCAGGAGCCTTTCTGTAGGTATGTTAATAGCATGGGTCCAGTTACACTAGGTGGGTGTTCTTCCTGCTCCGAGCCAGGAAACTTGAGTGTCTGAGGTGTTGTTACCTGAATGTTCTCTGAGGCCCTTCTTGCAGTAACATCATGATCCAGGTTTGCGTCTTTGCAAAGCAATGCTCCTTTTCCTGTGACTGAGACCCTGTCCTCTGGGTGAGGGCCTGGATGCAGGTCCCCGTTTTGCCTGTCACTCTCTGGGTGACCCTGGCCCTCACACCCTGGCTGCAGGACAGGGGGACCTGAAAACCTTGTTCACTCCACATCCTCCAGGGCTCAGAGCAGCCCCTCAATAAACATTGAGTTAAGGCAAGTACCAATGGATGAATAAACAAATCGTAATTCTAAAGGAAAATTGCCTACTGAATAATAAGTTCAAATTAAGAGACATGTAAACTTTTTAAGGATGGGAGAAGGACTAGGAGATCAGATAAACTTATGTTTCCATTTCCTTATCCATAAAACAAGTAAAATCCCTAATTTGAGGATATATACAGCTCTACTGTGATGGGGAATTCAATCTCAAGTGTGTTGAAGGGCACTTTCCAGAATGCAGAGGCTAAACATGAAAAGCTCACTTTTTCAAAGGCAGATAAAAGGTTAATACCCAAGTAAAAGAGTTTTTTAAATGAGTGGTTCAAGACTCAAGCAGAAAGCTGAAATGGAGATATTTCCCTCTTTTCTGTATCCTATCTATTTAGAAAGGATGCTTACCCTCTCTAAGCTCTAAATGTGCTGTAAGCTCCTGAACCATTTCTCCTGGGGAGAATAGGCACTCTCCAAAATGTTCATTCTGCATGGGCTACATGCAAAAGATTATCCTGTATTGATCTATGATTAATAAAGAAGAATTTCTGCAATGCTTTCAGCCAGATCTGTCCAGAGTGCCAGGATTCAGAAGTCCGTTCCAAAGCAGCCCAAAAGCCTCCAGGCTGCTGCGGGGCCCATGCAATGCAGTGATGTCCCTTGCTTTCCTGAGATCCTTTCTGGTGCTGTGGAAGCAGCTAGAAGTGCTAAAGGAGCACTGGGGCCGACTCAAACTGCGAGACCAGGACCTCGATCCTGTCTCCCTCCACAAACAGTTCTCAGAACTCTACGGGTGAGTGTTGCTGAGGTGGGAATTGCTGTGAATGAGTGGAATCTGGGGTCTGATAAATTCCTCCCCTTACTCTGAGGGTGAGATTTGGTCCATAAACCTGGTCCGTCCAGCCTCACTGAGCGCAGAGGAAGCTGGGCAGTGTGTCCGATAGCAAGCGCTTTACAGGAAAAGCTGGGTTCTGTTCACTGCAGGGACAGTGCTGGCTTCCACTAACTGTATCTCATTTACCTAGAGTTCTGTCTCAGGGAGCCTGTGCTTCTCCAGTGTCCCCATGGTGTTGACTCTTCAGCTTTTTTTGTTCATAGGATCCCAGTGAGCACTGGGTAGGGAGAGGCTGCTGCTGTGACCTCCTCCCCATTTGCTGCGCCATTAGACCCAAGTGTTGAGTCTTTGAGAGCTTCATGAATTGCAGCCAGAGATACAGTACAGTGCAACATGAGGTCTTAGGTCTGTGGGATGGTGGGGTGTTAGGGGTGTTTTCACAGCTTCAGGCTCTAGCTGGGATGACAGCTGGCAGGAAAGACATGTCGCGTCTGCCATGGATTTGCTATCAAACAAGCATTCACCAAGCATCCACTCACCATTCTTGGACCTTACTGGGCACAAGAAGCTTCTCTTGGTGGCATAGTCCGAATGGTCTATCCTACAAGTTATTACAGTCAGCTTTCCTGGTAACTAGGGAGTGAGTAAACTTGTCAATATTTTGAAGAACGAAGACTGAAATTATATGTACCCAATGGGAAAAGTCCTTGGGGTTTAATATTGACTAAGGGAGTGGCAACTGTGGTGAACTTAGATGTCAATGTGAGTTTCTATAATGGGTTGGGAGGTTTATACACGATGACAGGAAACAGAATGTGAATGAAAATAATTGTCAGAGAATCTGAATAAGAAAAAAAATGATCGTTTGCTAATTTCTGTCTCTCTTCTTTAATAGAACTGACATTCTCTACCCCAGCATGAAAGCTATAGCTAGGCGGATGGGGAAAGAAGATGAATTTGAAGGTATTATAATAAGTAGTCAGTCTATTCTTCCCCCCAAAGGAGCTTCAGAAATTGAAATAAAAACTCAGCAGGTATGCAGGAATTATTTTGAATGTGACTTTGAAAATTTGCTTTATGGCATAAGCATATAAAACTACAGATATACCCAAGTGGCATTTTTTTCTAAGACATTAAGTGGAGACTGAAGGTATCTAAATCATTGAACAGGCTCCGAGGGAACTAAGTATTTAAAAGCATGTGGGGCTTTGATTAAGTAAATAATTACCACTAATATCTCCATTTTGTAAGTCTAGATCTTCATATTTTGATTCTCCTCTAATTAAGGTACACCACCACAAAAAAAGACTATGATAGAGAACGTACTAGCATCTTAAACTTAAAATCTAGCACACAATTTCCCACTGCCTCCAACACATACATCCATGAAAATGGGATATTTAAAATAGCTCCTGCGATTGATTGTTTTTCTGAGAATAAGACAACATGATTTATGCTCAGGTCCATTTGGTGTGCTAGAAGATCTATGTGAGAGGTTGTTTTTCTTTTTTTTTTTTTTTAAGATTTTATTTGTTTATTTGACAGAGAGAGAGAGATCACAAGTAGGCAGAGAGGCAGGCAGAGAGAGAGGGGGAAGCAGGCTCCCTGCTGAGCAGAGAGCCCGATGCGGGGCTCGATCCCAGGACCCTGAGGTCATGACCTGAGCCAAAGGCAGAGGCTTTAACCCACTGTGGCACCCAGGCGCCCCGAGGGGTTGTTTTTCCAAGTGTTTGTTCACCTCGGTCCTGGGACACAGTCTCCACATGGCTGTGTTCCCTTGTGTCTGTAACAGGCAAGCAAAACTTCTGTTTGAGCGTCAGTGGAGAGATTCATGTCCCCTGAAGATGAAAAATTCAGTCACGACCTGCCCCCCACCCCCACAACACACACATACACCCCTTCCCAAGCCCATTGCTTACCCCTCTGAGCCCTGGTTCCCTCTAGTACTTGGGGTCCTCTGACAGAGAGAAACGTGGGCTCTACAAGCGTGATGGGTAAAGTAAGGGCTCATGGTTATTGGGAGAATTTTCTCCCAGTCATGTTTGGAATTTTAAATCTTCTCATGATATTCTCCTTGATATCTAAATTGAGTCTCAGGCCCAGGAGTTTCTCTCATAATGACATCTCATGAAATTCCTGGCCACATTTAGAGACCCCCAAAACACATGAGGTCACCTCAGACATTGAGCACCTTGCAATATAGCATGACTTGGTAAAAAAAAAAAGTTGTATTTTATCAGCTGGGATGTGGGCCAGGAAGAAAAGATGTTGATCTCCAAAGACGTGTATCTACCCTTGCAGAAGCACTTGGAAACCCAAGAAAGGAACCCTTCCTTCTTCCCTGGGAGAGAGTAGCTAAAGAACAGGACCTAGCCCCAGACCCTTCTGTAGGAATTTGACTTAGGAGCTCAAAATATAAGTTGAATGTAGAAAGTGACTCTTAAACATCTTACTCTAGCTTCAGAAACTTCTGGAAAATCTTGAAGTTCATATGATCCAAGAAGTATTAAGAAAAGTTAACAGAGAGATAGCGCTGGTTGTATCAGAAAAATCCAAGGAGCAGTGTACTCTCCCTACAGGTAAAGTATGTTTATTTTATTACTTCACAAAATAACGTGTATTCATTTTTTCCTTAATTATAAAAGCAATCCATGTATGATTTTCATGGTAAAAAAAAAAAGTACCACAATGTCCAGAAAATGATATAAAAAATACTTTTTAACACCTTGGCCCAGAAAGAACTACTAACACTTTGATATATTTCCTTCCACTTAAAGTCTTTTAAATAGAAAACATTTGTTAAGTTCAGTCTCAATTCTGCTGATTCCTTCATAATCGAAATAAAGTTGAAATGGGTAAAACACATAAGCTTTTCTTATTTGTAATATATTTAAGCGTGTATATATATTTACATATATATGACATATATGTCAATATCATGCAAATACATGTATTTGGGGGTGGGAAGGCAATCACAATTACTTCCTTTCATCTGAAGTCTAAAGTCAGGATCACTTCATGGACGTGTGATCAGTGCACTCACAAAGGACTCAGCAGTACTTGGGCTTTAATGCTTTACGGGTACCATCTTGAAACTCTTGATTTTAACTGAGAATTTGTGTTTCGTGAGCCCATAGAACGTGCGCCAAGGACTTGGAGCCTTGGTCTTACACAGAGTCCCACTTCTTGCTGCCTCCTCACCTTGCCAAGAGGGGTTCTCAGCTGCCTACTCCTCTGCTTTCTGGCAACGTAGGCACCCCTAACCTCCCCCTCAGCATCCCCACCCAGCAGTTGCTGCCGCCCTCCAGTCTACTGGGGGCCTGAGCAGGAGGAATATCAGGATACGTGTACATAGTAGTAGCCCAAGGTCCCTAGTCTGGCAACATCATGGTACATCTGATGGGTGACTCAGTGGGAGCAAGCCTATTGCCTATCCTTAGATCCATACAATATCCTGGGATGGAGGTTACGATACCCTTGGGGTTGCCTGTCTACAGCGGGCCCCCGGGAAGGAAAGCTGCCTGGCTCAACTTCTCTGCCCCTAGCCAGGGCATGGGGCTGCTGTCCAGCAGCTGCACACACATTCATGCTTCTGGTCACAGGTGGAGCCCCTGGGTGCCTGTGAGGGTCGCACTAGCCTTGCGAGCATTCCCGGGCCTGGGGAGCGCAACATTAAAAACGAGTAAAAACACCATGACAGGTCAAGAGAGGGACTGCAGAAGAAAGAAACCACTGTATTTTAGTACCTATAGTGATTCTTTCCCCACCCCACCCCACCCCGCTTTTTGAATAAGAAGCCCTGTATTTTTATTTTGCACAGGGCGCCATAGATTACATAGTTGGTCCTGTTTGAACTTCAGTGTCTACTCCTGACTCCTTCTAATTCTGTAGGAAAATCCCCAACCTTTAAATGATGGAGAAGTTGACTAGCAAACTAAATTAGGTTTCCCTTTTGGGACAAAGTCCACAGACATTGTAATGTGCATTAATAATCTAGGTCCTCGCCTACGATGTTGTCGTTTTTATCAGTGCTTCGAGTAACTGAATTCTGGAAACAAGGCTTTGGGAAAAGGCTATGCAGTGAGAGGGCAAGCCTCTTCTCAGCTGGGGATGTCACCAGAGAGCTAAATGTCGCCAGAGAGCCCAGTGAGGTTGAGCTTCAGTGACAGAGCATTTAATAAGACACAAAGCACTCATTGTCTGCGCTCCTTTGCTGCATCCAGGCGGCTCCCTTAGAGTCTTGGGAGAAAATCCACAGGCACACAGCAGGTGCAACCCTCTGCATGTTTCAGGCTGTGGTTTAATGAGACACCCGGACGGTGGGGGAAGAGAGGAAGCATTTTTGCCTTGCGGTTCTGCTGTGTACTGCCTGGGGCAGGGTGCTCCTTGGCTGTGCTTGGAAAGAGCCTTCAGTAAGGGGCTGGTGGGAGTCAGGCAGAGGGGAGGTAGAGTTATTGTTAATGGTGGTAAGGTTGATATTACCAACACTTTGGCTAGAGTGTGCTGGCCAATTCTAAGCTCTTGTTCAGATTCTATACTCATGTCTTTTCAAACGAATGCCAATAGTGAGGGTGTTTTGTTATTGTAGGTTTTGTTTTGGTCTGTTAGGCATGACTCGATGTGGGAGTCCTACTGTAGTGCATGTAGGGCAAGTGATGGAGTCCCCGCTGTGTACCAGGGGTGCTTTTATAGACATTTCTTCCGTGTAGTCTTCCTCAGACCTCTATGGACTGGGAACCTTCAAAGAAGGCAATAAAACCTTGGAATCCCCACCCACCTACTGTGCATCTCAGCAGCAAGAAGCCACCATAGTGGATGGGGCTTCCAACAGGGGCCACTTCTTCATGCAGAGACTGCCTTTTGCGGTCAAGGTTAGCATGGCGCTAGGAGTTTCTAGAAAGGGAGTTGGGAATGGAGGGTACTGAGACCCAGGAGACATCCCAAGCTCATGGCCTTCCCTCAGGGTCTTCTCTTTCCCTCTCAACCAATTCTGATGTCCACATTTATTACCAGCCAGAAAGAAACCTTCCCATACTTCTCTGTCTCCCCCCTCCTTCCCACTTTGTCTTGGAGCTTAATCTTCTTGTATAACTTCTGAATGAGTTTCCAGTCTATCAGGGAGCATATGAAAATGTGGCAGCCATACTTGGTCCAGTGCTAGTTTGCCAGAGCTGAACTGGTGCTCCCCTGAGAACTTTAAAAAGTCGCTCCAGACATCCTTGTTAAGTCTCAGGGCTTGGCTTAGCAGAGAGTTGGGTTCCACTGATTTAGAAAGGCTCTGCTGTTCCCCATATTTGAAATTTTGGCATTGAAGTCATTCTTAATTGATTTTCTCAATTTCTCTGAGCATTTATAAGGTCAGCAATCTCCAAAGTGGAGTGCCTGTATCCCAGGGGTGTGGAAAGAAAGAGCTTCTAAATAGATGAAATCCATATGTAAGAAGTCACATGTCACACTCCACATTAAGGTGTCCCGAAATGACCACTTCAAGGCAATCCACAAGCAAGCACTAAGAAATAGTGGAGACACTTCTAATCCTGGTACATGCTTATTGTCAGCCACATTGTGGGGTTGCAAAGATAGCCACATCTGATAAGAAGTCAGACAAAAAATTTTAAAAGGTCAAGAAAACTCAGGAATGTGGATTGAGATCCATTCTCATTATTGATGAATTTCACCCTAAGTATATCATGCTATACAATATTAGCCAGTGATATCATTGTAGGTAGTTAGAAAAACATAATATACACATGTTAACAGAGAGTGGACAAAAGTGTTTTGCTTGAGGGACGCACAATCCAAACACTTAGTGTATGTGCTGCTGAAGCAAGCACGACAATCCAAACACTTCGGAGAGCATGGTCAAGGCCAGCATTCCCAGCAGTGTGTCCTAGAGCTCCAGTTTCTCAGCATGTTAGTGCAGTGGCTCTCTCCATCACCCTCCACTAACAGAATCACAGGCTACCTGAAGCTTTCTATTCCCTTGGTAACACAAGCTGGCAAAATACTCACCAATGACAGTCTTTGGGTTACCTATGTTTACCTAGCACCATTGATCATTGTTTGCTCCAAACCTGTTCGTGCCAATTTTGCTTGTCACTGTGCTTGAGTAATTTAATTAAGTATTATATAAACCAGTGAAATGGGAGTACAAAAAGAGATCTGTCCTATAAAGACCAAGTCGAAATGGATAAACTGTGGTACATTCAGTCAATGGAATAATATTTAATGCTAAGAAGAAGTGAGCTATCAAACCATGAAAAGACATGGATAGAAATGTATATTACCGAGTGAAAGAAACCAACCTGGAAAGACTACATATTGTATGATTTCAAATATGTGACTTTCGGGAAAAGACAGAACTATGGAGACAGTAAAAAGATCAGTGGTTGCCAAGGGTTTAGAGGGGAGAGAAGGATGAACAGGCAGAATACAGAGGATTTTTAAGGCAGTGAAACTATTCTGTATGACAATGTAATGGTGGAGAGATGCCAATTATACATTCGTCAAACCCATAGTTTCACCAAGAGTGAACCGTAATGTAAATAAACTATGGACTTTGGGTGATAATGATCATTGTATGCTCATCAGTTGTAACAGACATACCACACTGGTGTAGGATGTTGATAGTTGGGGAGGCTGTGTGTTGGGGGTAGAGAGAGCAGGGAATATGTGGGCACTCTCTGTGCTATCTGCTTAATTTTTCTATGAACTTAAAACTGCTCTAAAAAAGAAAAGATACATTTGGATTGTTTCATGGTCTTTTAGTTTTCTTTCCATAAAAAGAAACAAGCAAACCAATAAAACCACACACTAGAAAACCACACAATGTGTTATGGTTTCTAAAAGAAAGATAGTACAGAATTCCAATGAGTGGGTACATACAAAGGAAAGGCCTAAGTTCTATGTTAGAAAACTGGCAAATGTTTGTATATTTGTATATTTTTAAGTTAAATGTTTTTAAGTTAAACATTTAAGTTAAAATGTTTAAGATACTGCAAGCCATTTTTTAAAAGCATTCTCTGGTTTAACAGGCTTCTTTTGTTTATACTGTTAGTCTTGATTGCAAGGAAAGGACTTCTACTGTGTTTTGCAAGTCTTGGGGGGCTGGGGCAGGGGGATGTTTTGTTTGTTTGTTTGTTGCCAAAATAAGTTTGAGAAACTTATGGTAAATAATGTTAAAAAGGTTTTCTTTGCTCCAGACCATCTCAGAGCCTTTACTATGATAGTGTGCACTATAAAGCTCTAGAAGAGAGAGTATGAAATGTTCTTTATTTTTTAATTTTTTTATTTAAATTCAAGTTAGTTAACATATGGTGTATTGTTAGGTTCAGGGTAGAGTTTAGTGATTCGTTAGTTGCATATAACACTCAGTACTCATTACATCAAGTGCCCTCCTTAATGCCCATCCCCTGGTTACCCCATCCCCTCACCCACTGAAACATTCTTTAAATTTATTTGACCACAGAACCCTTTTCTCCCCTTGCAAATATCTATCATCAACTAAAGGGACTAGTGTTCTGGGGAGCAGTTTGAGAAACACAGGAGTACAAAATACATACATTCATACGCTTGAAGCAATAAGGTTTCAACCTACCCACTTTCTGGAGGACACCCGACTGGTCGGGAGAATGTTGGTTGGCAGTTGGGTGCCTTCAAGTTTCAGTTCTGCTTGGCTCAGGACCCAGGAGTCACTCAGGCAGAGGCTAGTTGTTATATTAGAGAAGTGAAATGCTACGAAACCAAGATGCGTTTCCTAGAGGGAGGAGGCTGACTGGAGGGTAGGGAGAGTGTTCATAGAGGGAGAGAGAGGAAGTGGTTTGGCCACCAGGAAGTCAAAGTTTCCTCCAGTCAAAGGACCTGGGAACAGAGTGAGAGGAAAGAACAAAACCCTAATTTAACCTCCAGTGTGCTGTCTCCTTCCCACCTCCATGCTGCCATTGAAAGCAGCTTCATCTTAAAGAAGCCACGACCACACACACACACACACACACACACACTGAAAATGAGACCCATTTGGAGACCACCAACTCCACTTGGCCAGGAATTACTTCTCTTGGATGAATTCTACTCTCCCTGGCTTCCCATGACTCCTGCCTATAGAAATACTTACATGTTTGAACTTGAACTCATGAGGAAGAAGCACAGTGGGAAGGTTTCCCAGTACTTTGGTAAAATATTTCCCTTTCAGCTGAGCCCAGAGCTAAACCCCAAACCACCTCTGTGGGCATTTGCCAGGTGATGGCCCCCAAACCAGAAATGTGTGGCAGATGTGGTCCCTCGCCAGGCTTTTCCATGAGCCAGACACCTACCGTTAATATACCCTGGAAAAAGTATCCAATTTCTTGTCTGAAAATTTTCTGAAATATACATGAGCTCCGTTTTGTCAAAGCTTAGACTTACGAAAGTCTTAAACATCTCAGGAAATGTGAACTTCTAGGCACATTAACTCTTGGACTTTCCACTTCAACCATGCCAGGACAATGGTGTTATGTCTACTCACCTTTATTATCCTAAAGGAAAAACAAAGTCAGATTTATATGTTTATGATGGAAAATAGTCAACTGTAGAAGAATTCTGGAACCCCATTTTCAAAATCAGGACCACCCAATAAATAAGATAATTGCAAATACCAGGGGCTCCTGCTCTGTCATAGCCACATTTCTGGGAGGATTGCGCTGGATTGTGCTGGATGCTTCCTCTTGTGGGCACCAAGTCTCCTGTCAGAAAAATGAAAGTATGAGTAGGAAATCACATCTGAAATTAGAAACAGCTGGGGACAGGGAGTGGCCCTGTGTGTACTCTTGCTGCTGGCCAGAACCCCCACAACAGAAAAGGGGGTGGGGCAGGGCTTGGCTTCTCCCTCTGACTCCATAGGTTTCTCTTTGTTTCCAGACTCCCCTGGGGCCGTGCACAAGGAAGTAGGCCCTACCCAACATTAATAAACATACACATGTGCTTTTGCTCTTCCATATGGAAGTTAAGGAGTGTTGACATATTTCCACAGCTCCTGCACTGTCATATTATTTTTAAGTTTGATTTCTTTAACAGCTAATACATTCACCTGGTTCAAAACTCAAAACAATATGAAAATACATGTGTGTAGAGATCTCGCTGCCACCACTGACCCCCTTTCATCATCTCATGTAACCATTTTTATTAGTTTTTAATATATATTATTGGTGTTTGTTTATGCATACACTAATTCATTCTTTCATCCAAAATCTATTTACTGAGCACCTAGAATGTACCATACTACTATATTTTAGGCACTGTCTGGGGGATACATCCTTACTTTCATGAAGCAAAACGTCTTACTCTTGTGGAGTTTATCATCTAGAAGGGGATAGGCAGATAATAAGCAATAAACATAAGAAATAAGAAAATAATGGAGTAAGGAGGATGGTGGTGTGGGGGTGTGAAGAGGGCACATTGCAATTTTAAATAGGGTGGTCAGGATCTCCACTTTCATGGAGAAAGTGACATATTGAGCAAAGTTTGAAGGTGATGAGGGAGTTGGCTATGTTGCTGTCTGGGCAGACAGATAAACAGACAAAAGAACAGCCCATCCAGAAGCCCACACAGAGGACCTAAGCAAAGCATACCTAACACATTTATGAAACAGAAAGACCCAAGTGTGGCTCGAGTGGAGAGAGAGTGAGGGAGAGTAGTAGGAAATGAAACCAGAGAGGAAGAGTGAAAAGAGGATGGATCATACAGGGCCTACTCTTAGTGTTTACTATGAATGTAATGGGGAGCCTGTCCCAGATTTTGAGTGACACGATCTGACATATTTTATTTCATTTTTAAAGATGTATTTATTCATTTGAGGGGGGAGGGGAAGAGGGAAGGGAGAACGAGAATCTCAGACAGACTCCCTGCTGAACATGGAGCCCAGCTTGGAGCTTGACCTCACAACCCCTAGATCATGACCTGGGCCAAAATAAAGAGTTAGATGCTTAATCGATTGAGCTCAGGTGCCCCTGATCTGACATGTTTTAATGGAATCTCTCTGGCTGCTGTGTTGAGAATGGATTGTAAAGAAAAATGGGTGGAAGAAGTGCAAGACTGGGATGCCTGGGTGGCTCAGTCGGTTAAGCAGCTGCCTTTGGCTCAGGTCATGATCCTAGGGTCCTGGGATCGAGTCCCGCATCAGGCTCCCTGCTTGGTGGGAAGCCTGCTTCTCCCTCTGCCTGCTGCTCTCCCTGCTTGTTCTCACTCGCTCTTTCTCTCTCTCTGACAAATAAATAAAATCTTAAAAAAAAAAAAGTGCGAGGCTGCTTCGGAGGCTACTGCAATAATCCGAGTGTGGGGAGATAGTGGCCAAACAAGGTTGGGAGCAGTGGAAGTATTAAGTGGTCAGATTCAGGGCTTATTACTGAAGTAACCACTAATGGATTGTGTGTTGGATGTGGGAGAAAGAGAAGAGTCCATGATAACTCCCAAGATTTTTGACCTGAGAAATTGGGAAAATAGAATTGCCATCAGCTGAGATGGCAAGTTAGGGAGGGAATATCAAGAATTTATATGCCCCAATGACATTTAAAATGCTTTTTAGACATGTGCACTCTGATGTTTATAGCAGCAATGTCCACAATAGCCAAACTTTGGAAAGAGCCTAGATGTCCATCAACAGATGAATGGATAAAGAAGATGTGGTATATATATACAATGGAAAACTATGCAGCCATCAAAAATTGAAATCTTGCCATTTGCAACGACGTGGATGGAACTAGAGGGTATTATGCTAGGCAAAATAAGTCAATCAGAGAAAGACAGTTATCATATGATCTCACTGATATGAGGAATTTGAGAAATAAGACAAAACCAGAGAGGGAGACAAACCATAAGAGACTCTTAATCTCAGGAAACAAACTGAGTTGCTGGAGGGGAGGGGTGTGGAAGGGATGGGGTGGATGGGTGATGGACACTGGGGAGGGTATGTGCTATGGTGAGTGCTGTGAATTGTGTAAGACTGATGAATCATAGACCTGTACCCTTAGGGCAAATAATACATTATATGTTAATTAAAAAATAAAAAATAATAAAATAATAAAATAAAATCCTTTTTAGATATCTAAGAAGAGATGCCAAGTGACTGTTGGATCTAAATTTGAAGATTGTCAGCATATGGGTGATATTTAGCCATGAGACTAAATGAGATAGCCAAGGGAGGGAGTGTAGGTAGAAAAAAGTAGATGAACCAAGGGCTGAGTCTGAGGACACTCTAATGTTAAGAGCTGGAGGTGGGGAGGGGAAAAGACGAACCAGTAAAAGGGACCTAGAGGGAACAAACAGCAAGAAGAAAACTAGGACAGCATGATATCCCAATGTCTAGTGATGAAAGTTTCTCAAGCAGGAGAAGTGTGACAAATTATGTGACATGCTTCTGGTAGTCGAGTAAAATGAACGTTTTTAGACATGTTGAGGTCACTGGTACTTAGTACAAAATCAGTTTCAGGGAAGTGGTAGGGGAGAAAGCTGGGTCAGTAGGCTTAAGGATTTTGAGAGAAGTCACAAACAGTAAAGATAGGCCTTTCTTTCTGAGAGTTTTGAAAAAAAAAAAGGGCAAAGAAATGAAGCAACAGCTGACAGGGGAAGTGGGGTCAAGAGAAGGATTTTTATGAGGTGGGAGAAATAATGTATGCTATTGTGAATGGCCCAGGAAAGAGGGGAGAAGTGATATTGGAGAATGCTGTATTTCTGGAGTGATTATTCTGAATAGGCTTGAGGGGATAGCCCCTCCTTTATTATATTTATAATATCCTTCTTATAAAAGATAAGAATATCTTTATATTCACTGTTCTTCACCTGGCATTTTTCACATAACAAACTATGGTTCTTTCCATATCAATACATGGAGAATTTTCTCTCTTTTTTTATAGCTGTATACTATTCCATTGGAAGGATATACCACAATTTATGTATTGCTTCCAAGATACTGCTGTCTAAACAATGCTACTCTGAATAACTGTGTATATGCCTTATCTCATATGTCAGCCTGTTGCCACTTCAATCCATAGTCTATCAGGTCTCAACATTTCTAGTCTATGACTATAAATATAATAGCTCTTCATTTATTTCTGTTAGATGTGTTAGGCCAAAATAGTTGTTCGGATATATGTAGGGACTTAATGAAAATAGATATCATGTTGGATCAATAATAACATTTGATTTGGGATTTTTAATTATGATAACAGAATATTGTTCACTGGGCTTCAGAGGTACTTTTCCAAATCTTTTCATTAGGAATCTTGATAGAGATCTTCCTTATTCCTCTGTTCTGGAGGATTCTGTGACCTCAACCACCTTCTTCTCTCCCCCTGCCTCACCCATTAGTTTTTGTGTATTTGGAAATAACAGTTTCTTGTGTCCAGTGTTATGTCTCAGAACAGAGCCATTGATTATTGCTCAATGTTTCATGATACTACTGTTGGTGTGTTTCTCCCCCTAGAGCTTTGGAAGCACCATGTCATGAAAGAAAACTTTTCCATTAGCAGACCACAAATAGTTGAAAAATTCATACAGAGATTAATGGAAAATTACCAGGATGGTGGACTAGAGGTATGTATTGAAAGTTAATCATTTTAGAGTGTGTTTTTTCATAACAGAAACCAAAACAAGGAAGACTTTCCCTTTAACACATTTCCTAATGCTTCCCTTACTCCCTCAGAATAAAAATATGAATTCTGAGGCTTAACTCAAAGTAGTAATCACTTGTTATCATTTTCATTTTGGAAAAAGATTGATTTCCAATAAATTATGGGAGAGAAATTAGAATATGCATGTTGGCTAATTTCAGATTTGGCCAGTTTTTTAAAGTAACCTTGGAGTTTATTGATGAATAAGTTGTTTTTAGCAACATTTCCTGTGTTTATTGTTTATTTCCTATTTTATTATTTTATTTTATTTTTTAAATTTTTTTGAGAGAAAAACACATGGTGTGCATGTGCACACATGCAAGTGAGGGAGAAGGAGCAGGTGGAGAGGGAGAGAGAGAATCCCAAGCAGACTCCATGCCCAGTGAGGAGTCTGACTTGGGACTCTATCTCACGACCTGAGATCATGACCTGAGCAGAAATCTAAAGTTGGAAGCTTAGCTAACTATGCCTCCCAGGCACACCTTGCTTTGGTTTTTTAATATAGAAAATTTAGATGAAAGAAACTAAAATAGCCTATGATTCCACTACCTAGAAAACATTTTTGAAATGTACAATACAAAAAAAAAACACAAAACTATCAGAAAGGTAACATTTCCACCTTCACTGTACCATCCCCAGTTATCTCTCCCCAAAGGAAACCAGTATCAACAATTTTTTTGTGTTTGTATATGTATTTGAATCCATAATAACTGTATATAATATATATTTAACATTAATATGTATTTAATACATACACATACACGCAGTCCTTGGACTTGACTTGACTATCTCTAAACAGTGCTGAAAAGGCAGAATTAGAGAGTCTATGTGGATATATGGCCATAGTAGAACTTCTGGGATCATTAAATGAAGCGTGAGTACATGAGGTAGCTATGACTCAGGTTGTCTTTGAAATTCAACCATTTTTTAAAAACCTGATTTAGCAAAACATGCTTAATTTTTTAAAACAACATTTCCCTCAAAGTTACATTTCTCTAAGCTCTTCAAATATTCCCCATAATTTTATAATAAACACTTCAGTCTTTAAATATGAGGTAGAAAATTCACCAGCTTGGTTGGGGACACGTTTTTCCTCAGAGCTTGATGATTTACACGTATTTCACATAAGCTCTCAGTTATACCCAGACGTGGTCCTGTGTATTCTGCTGAGGGGTGAAGTGGTTCCTTTTGGTCCTCGCAGCTCAGAGGTTTTCAACCAGAGGTACAGAGGTGATTAGAGTGGGGCAAAAAACTGTATGGTTCTCCTTAAAAAAGGAAGGAAATTCTGACGTGTGCTTCGTCATGGATGAAACTTAAAGACCTTATGCTCAGGGGAAAAAGCCAGTCACAAAAGAATAAATGCTACATGATTCCAATTGGAATACCCAGTACTGTGGTACTGTGGGTATTCCACTGAAATACCCACAGGAGTCAAATTCATAGAGACAGAAAGTAGAATGAATGTTGGTTGTTAGGAGCTGAGGGGAGGGGGGAAGGGGAGTTGGCATTTAGTGGGAACAAGCGTTTCAGTTGTGCAAGATGAAAAGAGTTCTAGCGATTGATTGTACAACAGTGTGGATGCACTTAATGCCACTGAACTTTACACTTAAATATTGTGTAAATGGTAGCGCCTGGCTGAGCATGTGACTCTAAATCTCGGAGTCAGACGTTCGAACCCCATCTTGAATGTGGAAGTTACTTAAAAAAAAAAAAAGTTTCAATGGCAAATGTTACATGAGGTTTATTGTACCACAATAGAAACAAACAAGAAGGTTGTGGCTCAAGATCTGCTCGACCCCTATGTATATCCTTGACTCCAGCATTAAAGCTGGGATTGTCTAGGAAAGAAATGTGGGTGTTAGGGCGAATCCATGTCAAATAAAACTGAAACCCAAGGCACACTGAAGAGGTTGGTATCTGCCTGCCAGTGTCTTAGAATAAGAGGACACCAGGACGTTAGATCCCTCCAAACTCTGTGCCTGGTGGACCTCTAAGCCTCTTCTGGATCATCTACAGTGAAAGGGAACACTCTCTCTTCCAAGCCCACTCACGCTCCCCGGCCACTCCTGGCAGCTCTTATTTCAAGCAGCTCTCACTGAATTGGCTTGGCCTCCCCACCACCTCCATCATGGATCCTAGTTCTGTCCCCACAGATCATGGTTCTGACCCCTCACAACAAGCCATTAGGTATCTAAAGGCAGGTCAGTCAGAGAAACTCAATTAGCACCATTGCTGGTGTGTGTAAAGCCTCGGTATAATTACAACAAAGGGCCTGCTCTAGTAGCACAAACCCAAACGGGTGCCCCTTTGGTCGGGGGTTACAAATCGTTACCCCTTCCTCCAGATGGGCGAGGCCCAAGCCAGGGCACATGAACTGGAAAAGGGAGCAGGTGCCGTGCTCCTCCCTCACCTGGTGCCTCTGGGCAGAGGACATGAGGCCAGCCTTCTCTTCTTCAGACTAAACCGCCTTCATTTCCTTCAGTCACTTTATATGAGCAGCCCACCCATTCTGGTCAGTCTCCTCTAAATTTAAGATCGTCTGACCAGCGGAAAGCGTACTTGTTCTGCGTGTTCTGCTTTGATTAATGCCCGTGAGCATGCTGGGTGTTGGCAGCCACGTCACGGATGACTCATTAGGCTGATAGTCACCTGAAACCCACACGTTGCCTTCAGACATCCTGCTGCCGCCTTATTATTAGCCTTGTTCTTATGTCAGTTTGGTGCACTCTGAACTTGAAATGATTTTTATCATCCAGCGCACTCTCTCTCCCTCCCAGGCTCCTGTCAGCCTGCCCTCGGTCTCCTCATTCAAGTCATTACTAACAGTGTGTGTCAGGATAGGCCCCAAGCCCTGTGCTACCCCCCTGGGGGTCCCCTTCAGGCTGACCACGCTCTCTGGGCACAGTCCTTCCATGACCAACAGCCCATCCATTGTACTGTTACCTAGCCTATGTTCTCCACTGGTCCACAAGGACATCATGAGGAACCTTTCCAGTTATTCTGCTGAGATTCAGGTACACTGCATGCATTATATCACCTGAGGAAAATGTTCATCTGACCTGATTTTTCTTGAATCCATATTGTCCTCTAGTGATCTTTGCTTCCTTCTCCGAATTCTAGAAAACTAGTCTTTCACAATTGGTTCTAACATCTTGCCCAAATTTTATATCAAACACGCTGACCTAAAGTTAGAGACTGACCTTTATTGCAAATCAGAAATATAATAGTTTATTGTGTGGATTCCAGAGCCATTTCCATTCATATGCCAAAAATCACCGATTCATTTAGCAAGTGTTTATAGATTTCCTATTTGTTTTTCTAGGCACTTTATTAGGTTAAAGGCAAAAGGTACAGTTCTTGCCCTCAAAGAGCTTATGGAATCAGGTGACCCAGAAGTGTCAGGAAAAGGAACTTTACATTAAGTGCTTTGAGAGATGCATACACAGGAGATACACCCCACCTAGGGAGTAGGGAAGAAATAGTCAGGGAAGACTTCCTGGAGGAGGGGTTGTCTGGGCCAAGTCTTAAAGCGCAAATAGGAGTTAACCAGATGAAGAGGGGCTGGGGAAGGAAGGCAGAGAAATCTAAGAAGGGAGTATAGCAGAGTTCAGAGGAGGACATTGAAAAGGAGGACAGGGCCAGCTGCTGAATGGCCTTGGTAGACAATCCTTAGGAGCCTGGATTTTATCCCAGAGTCAGTGTGAAGTCCCTGAAGCATTTTATCAACAGAGGTGGGTTTTAGAAACATCATCAAAACACCTTGTGTGTGCCCGATATTAGACCCATTATGAGGGGCTCCAAGATGAAACAAACCACAGAAGTGCAATTCGCTCCCAGCAAAGCCAGACTTTTGCCATAACAAGGCTTAGCACCTGCCATGCTTCACCCTAGGCTGGCTCTCCAGAAAAATCTGGTGATTTTCCAGCCAGCGCCATTCATCACAGTTCAGGTTTAACTGTCGGTGAAGGAATCAGCCCACCAGAGGACATGGTCTTCACTTTGTGGTTTTATGGAACCCAAGGACATGCCCCGAAGGGGAAGTTGGAAGATAAACCTATTTCATGCTGCATTTTGACACAGAGCTGACATTTAGTGACCTAGGAAGGCAAGGGTAGGTTGCAGAAGAGCTTTTAAGAAACACACTAACAAAACACAATTTCTCTGGCCTCTGGAGATGCTCAAGGGGGTCCCAGCCATTCCTGCACCTCTGGTGTAACTCAGACTCACCCAGAGGGGCCTCACCCTTACTAGGTAAAGTATCACGCTGGCTAAGAGGGGACGGTAGAAGGCCGTTGAGGTTCAAGTCTGCCTTTCTGCTTGTTTGGGATCCTATATCTACTATGGCGGCTATGGTGATACTAGTTTGAGAAGTGTTTGCCCTGCTAAAATGCTGCTGCAGGCCCTACTGGCATGCTCAGGTCCAGAGACTGCTGTCCAGGACAGTGAGGCCTGAGTCACTGTGGCTGGTTCCAAGCACTGGCCCCAGCGCACCCGGACGGGGTCACCAGCCATAGCTCGATGGCCTTGAATGTGGTCTCACAACTTCTCAATGTTTCAGGCTTTCATCATATTCAGTCTGGGAAGTGTCTCCTTTGTCATTACTAAATCGCATAGCCTTGACCCTGTCACCATTAAGAAGTCAAGGGCCAGGGAATGGACTCTTGGTTCCCCTTGTCTTGATGTCAAAAGCTAAATCCCGCTGTCCTACTGCTCACTTTCCAGAGCAGGGTAGATTGCCATCACACCCACTCCCCTCGAGGAGGCTCCAGGGGATGAAGGAGGGAGGCTGAGTGCCTTGCCTTGACTGCCTGGCTCCTGTTGGTTAAATCCCCCATGAGCAGAGGGGTTCACCTACGGTTTCCATTCCTCATCTCTTCATTGCACCCAAGACGCTGTGGCTGTTGATCTTTACAAAAGCTTTACTATCTTTTCATTAGGGTGTACATTTTATTTATACATATATTTTCATATACAATTATCTTAATTGTGTATACATGTTATGATTATATTAGAAAATAGGAATATGATATATTAGAAAATACATTCATTAGCTTACCCTCACTGATAACTACTATTATTATGTTGGCCTATTTCCTTCCAAACTTTATCATTTTTTTTATTCATTAACTTTTTAAAACCAAATTAGATCATTCTAATGCCCTTTTATTATAGTGTCCTTGTTTTCACTTGAGTATATGTTATCAACATGTTTCCTTGTCAATAAACGCATCTGTCCACAGAACTTTCGGTGGCTGTCTAGTATTTCATTGTACAGACAGGTGAGAAAGATTCAACCTGTTTCCCTTGATTAGGCACTTTTTTTTTTAAATATTTTATTTATATATTTGACAGAGAGAGAGAGAGATCACAAGTAGGCAGAGAGGCAGGCAGAGAGAGAGGGGGAAGCAGGCTCCCTGCTGAGCAGAGAGCCCGATGCGGGGCTCGATCCCAGGACCCTGAGATCATGACCTGAGCCGAAGGCAGAGGCTTTAACCCACTGAGCCACCCAGGGGCCCCGATTAGGCACTTTTGATCGTTTCCATTTCTCTTTCTATTGGAAAGGCAACTATAAAGAACATCGGCTTACGTATATTTTTGTGTGTTGCTTTTATTAACCCCTAAAGATGAAGTTCTGGAAGAGGAATTACTGGGCCAAAGGGCATGAGCATTTTAAAATCTTTTCACAGATACAGCTAGTCTGCCCTCCAGAATGCCGCCCTGATTTCCCCTGCCATCAGCCGTGGTGAGCGACCACTTCCCCCACTCCATCAGTCCTGAGTTCTATCACAGTTTGCCATCTCTGCTAGCTTGTCTCAGTAATTTGCCTTGGCAAAGCCTGGCTGGGCTTTCTCTGGAGGTTGGTGGGAACACTGAGGTTCACTGATAGGACAGCGTACTGGCCCTAACGGGGACACAGGACCCACCCCAGGCCAGAAACTTCTGTAGCACACTGCCAGTGAGCCTGGGGCCCTCCTGACCCTCCAAGTGTCACAGATAAAGCTCATGTACGCATGCGGGCTGGGTCTTGGAGCGGGCCCCCTAAGACACCCAGATACACACACAGACACACTCTGATACACACATGGACACACATAGACACAGAGACGTATACAGACAGTCACAGAGACATCCACGGAGAGACACAGACACACATATACACATATTCTAATGGATACAGACGTACAAACATATCCACAAAGGCACACAGATGCACTCACTGATAGGGACACGGAGAGACACACACGAGCACTCACCTGGACGTGCAGGCCCTACACAGGTAGATCTGTCCTCTCTTCTACACGTTGGCTCCCATTTCTCTCCAGAGCTCAAATCTAAGCTTGCCTGAGAGCGGTGGACTTTTCCTCTGTTCCTTAATGGCTACCTCTTACAAAGGGTGCCGGATCTCTTAGAGAAAGGGAAGGAATGGGATGGCCAAGAGAGTAGCAGTATGTCCCTTCAACCAGAGCAAGACGGACCCCTGACAGAGGCTCATTCTCCAGAGGGCTCCTCTGGCTCTTCTCCAGCCCTGCTCTTCTTCACAGCCAAGGGGACATGCCCACTCAGATCTCTGACCTTCGTTCTAGACCACACTTCAGGAGCCTGGCGCCCTGGAATTCTCCCTGTAGACTCTCCAGATCCTGCTCCCCAGAGGGAGCGTGGGCCTTCCTGCCAGTGTGCACACCCTGGCATGAAGGGTGGTCCAGGGCAGCTGTGTGGAGGTGTAGCTAGCCAGAGCATCTGTTCCCGTGCACATGAGCACCCTCCACAGTGTGACGTGGGGCCAGAGGGGGGAAGACAAGGGGGTCATACTGTAAACTACAGGTTGGTGACCAGCTCTCCCCAAGTCACCACATTTCAGCATAGAACCCAGAGTAGTCCAAGAATGGAACAGTCAAACCTGGCCTCCCAAGTTACTTTGAAGATCTATTTTTCAAAGTAGGAGAGTTAATAGTTGATTAGTTTGATTCACGACCCTTAAATATCTAGCATACTTTGGTATGTTGCATGCCAGCATCCATTTGTGCTCTCATCCCTGCCCTGCAAATACTAAGAGAGTGGACCCAAAAGAGAGACTCGCAAGGCCAGAACCCATGTTTTTCTGTGGCGGAGAAATGGACCTGGGTCTGGGAGCCAAGGCAACATGGGCCCGGGCACGTGAGGCCTTCCTGCTGGAGCTACTGTGAATGATGCCCCTTCCTTTCCAGGTCACGTTCAGGAAAGACCACCTTGAGGCCTGCCTCCTTTCCTTGGGTTGCGATGTGATGGCGAGAGAACGCAGCAACTTCGAGAGCTACTCCATGTATTGTGAGCATGTGTTGGAGCACGCTCGGCAGAAGCTCTTCCAGAAAGAGCAGATATGTTCCCAGGGAGAAAGGAAGTGCGATAGGGAAGGTGTGGGGACGGAGGCCCAGGACTCACTCTGGAGAGGAGACTAGAACGGGAAGACGGGGATGTTCTCACACAAGAACAGGGTGAATGGTATCCCCCAAATGTCTCCTCTCACTGGCTCATTTTCTTGGGCTCTGGTATTCTCAGCTGCAAGGATGATGGCCCAGCAACACTGGGTTGTGTGCTTTGGAGGTGTGGGGAATATGAAACATTGGTGACAAAGGAGCTGCCCCCTCTCCCCGGGAAAATGCGTAGTTGACCTTCTCACCTCAGCAAACACAAAGCACCTTGGGCTGTTCCTGGTCTAGCAGAGAAGCCAGGATCCTGAGTAAACTCTGTCTTCAGGATGCACATCATGGGTCTCATTGATAAGACTTCCTTAAAATGAGGTCCCACCGGTGGGATCCAAGAGTCACTTCTCCTGCCTGGGATTGCACACTGTTTTAAAACGGATTGCATCAGAGGTTCAGTGTTATATTACTTTTTACCTAAGAAAAGTGCTAAAATCTGAAAAAAAATCAAATGAAGCCTTCAAATATCCAATGAGTCTTGGCTTCACTCCCAGTTTGGCCTATCACCATAGCCAAGTCTTCAGCATCAGTGTGGATCCCTGGAAGTTAATGCTATCTCCTGATCTCATGTTAGGCACCCTAAAGTCCAATGGGATGACAGGGGCCGTAGGGCTCCAGAGGGAGCCCAGGGATCTGAAAATGAAGCTCCAGCCACACAAATAGGGGGTGTGTGGAGCACATTGTGCTAAACTGAGCCATGGCAGGAAGAATCAATGTTTGAGTTTGGTTGTGCACTGTTTCTCCTCTTCAGGAATTAGATATTATCCGAAGAGGTTCAGATCCACCTGAAGACAACGCTGGTCAGGTAGGTCCGTTCGTCCCCAAAAGCTTCTCTTTTCTAGCTCGCAAATCCACGTTCTCAGCAGTAGCCAGACGGGGGACTTCCTAGTGTCATTTTCTTGTGCCCCCGTCAAGAGTGGCCTAGAGAAATCTCATTGATGAAGATACACTGCAGAAACACCTGAGGAGGGTGCTTTCACTTTTTAAAGCAATAAGGGCTTTCTGATTATTCTTAGTTTTTGGGTGGTTTTTGTTATTTTTTACTGCTTTGATTTTTCTTTTTTGTTGTTATTTTAAATTTATTTTAAATTTATTTTATTTTTATTTTAAATTTATTTTTAATTTAATTTAATTTATTTTAATTTATTTTATTTATTAAATTTAATTTAATTTATTAAATTAATTTGTTAAATTAAATTAAATTAAATTAAATTTATTTTATTTATTAAATTAAATTTAATTTATTTTTAAATTTATTTTTATTTTTATTTTAAATTTATTTTAAATTTATTTAAATAAATAAATACGTCTTTTAAAAAAGAAAGATTTTATTTATTTATTTGACAGAGAGAGAGATCACAAGTAGGCAGAGAGGCAGGCAGAGAGGGGGGGGAAGCAGGCTCCCTGCTGAGCAGAGAGCCCCATGCGGGGCTCGATCCCAGGACCCTGAGATCACGACCTGAGCTGAAAGCAGAGGCCTTAACCCACTGAGCCACCCAGGTGCCCCGACAGATGAAGTATTTTATCCAATTAAAAAGTGCTTAAGTATGTCTCTTCTGGAGTCATTCATTCAACAACCATTCACTGGACACCTGCTATGTGTCTGGCACTGTTCCAAGACCCTTAAACCAACCTTAGACCCTTCCACCCATATTGGTACAACAGGACATTTGCTTCTTTCATTAGATTCAAGGTAGAAGAGGGAATCTGACCTTGATATACAAAGAACTATTCTGTAGTGGCAGTTTGGATTGCTTGAGTTACTTCCATTCAAACAGTATTTCCGCCGTTAGGTTGCAGAGCTCAGTCATACTATGATCATGGAAATCACTGCTCTGAGAGCTCGACTCACAGATTTGGAAGAGGAGAATTTGAATCTCAACAAGCAGATTAGAAAAGAAGTCCAGGAAGAATATGAAGCATTAGTCAGAGCTTTGTTTGCAACATGCTTGCACATAAAAGTAAGTTACCTGTGTCGGATGTCTGGGTGGCCCTGTGGGAGCCAAGGGTAAGTGACCTCCACAGCAATCGATGACAGAGTGGGCTGTGTGGTAACAAGAACCTACAGGGCCCAAGAATTCTCCAGAGCTCAGCCTTCACAGCAGGGAGGGGTCAGCAATGGGTTGTCATTGTTTTGCTATGATAGACACTGAACTTTAGACAATTTAGATAGCTGCTGTTTTCCTCACTCTGCTGCCGGCTGCCATTGCTGCCATTTGATTGCTTTTTTTTTTTTTTTTTATGTTAGTGACCATACAGTATATCATTAGTTTTTGGTGTAGTGTTCCATGATCCATTGTTTGCGTATAACACCCAGTGCTCCATGCAATCTGTGCCCTCCTTAATGTCCATCACCAGGCTCACACATCTCCCCACCCCCCTCCCCTTCTAAAACCCTCAGTTTGATTCCCGGAATCCATAGTCTCTCATGGTTCATCTCCTCCTCTGATTTCCCCCCCCTTCTCCTGATGTCCTCCGTGCTATTCCTTATGCTCCACAAATAAGTGAAACCATATGTTAATTGTCTTTCTCTGCTTGACTTATTTCACTTAACATAATCTCCTCCAGTTCCATCCATGTCGATGCAAATGGTGGATATTCATCCTTTCTGATGGTTGAGTAATATTCCATTGTATATATGGACCACATCTTCTTTATCCATTCATCTGTTGAAGGGCATCTTTGCTCCTTCCACAGTTTGGCTATTGTGGACATTGCTGCTATAAAAATTGGGGTGCATATGGCCCTTCTTTTCACTACATCTGTATCTTTGGGGTAAATACATTTGCTGTTTCTTGCCTTGGCAGTTTTTGCTATTCTAACTGGTGTGAGGTGGTATCTCAATATGGTTTTGATTTGAATTTCCCTGATGGCTAATGATGAGGAACATTTTTTCAAGTGTCTGTTCATTCATATGTCTTCTCCAGAGAAGTGTCTGTTCATGTCTTCTGCCCCTTTTTTCACTTGATTATTTGTTTTTTAGGAGTTGAGTTTGAGACGTTCTTTATAGATCTTGGATACCAGCCCTTTGTCTCTAGTGTCATTTGCAAATATCTTCTCCCATTCCGTGGGTTGCCTCTTTGTTTTGTTGACTGTTTCCTTTGCTGTATAGAAGCTTTTTATCTTGATGAAGTCCCAGAAGTTCATTTTTGCTTTTGTTTCCCTTGCCTTTGGAGATGTGTCTTGAAAGAATTTGCTGTGGCCAATGTCGAAGAAGTTACTGCCTATGTTCTCCTCTAGGATTTTGATGAATTCCTGTCTCACATTGAGGTCTTTCATCCATTTAGAGTTTATCTTTGTGTATGGTGTAAGAGAATGGTCAGGTTTCATTCTTCTGTATAGAGCTGATTGTTGTTAAGGGAGGGTGGGGGGGCATCTTCTCCAAAACCCCAACAGTTGATATCACTGTTTAGTCTATTGAGTGTGACCCTCCAAACAGGAGAGTGCAGTGCCCTGAGCCAGGCCAGACCCCAGTGTCGGTAGCAACAGGCACCTCCTGAAAGGTCCCTGGGCAGATTTAGAATTTGAATTCACTTTCAGAGGGGCTTTCAACCTATAAAAATGCTGGCCATCCACATCCAGTGTCTCTCACATCCAGTGTCTGGGAGCTGCTGGCCTAGCAGTGAAGGTCGTCCATTCAGAAGAGGAGTAATGGGGTGCCCATGTGCCCACAGCATGGGGTCGGGGGAGAGGGAAGCCTGTCGCTTTCTTATGATGTCTGAGGAGCAGTAAGACAGAGGCCCCATGCCTAAAATGGGCCATCACAGAGCCTGGTCCAACTGCCCCACAAATGTGAATTTCAATACAAACCTGCCCCCTCTCCTGCTATTGGATGTTTCCCAGAGCCAGCCCCCAATGTGCCCTTACTTCATTGTCTCTCCCGGAGCATTCCAGCCAGTCCCTGAAGTTGTTCCATTGAGAGGAGCTTCCACCAGTGCTCTGCCTTGGTGGGTGTCAGAGAGGATTGGAGATTCCTTCCTACTTATGAAGGATCCACAAAATATTGGTGCTTACAAATATTATAGGGTCAAACCCAAAATGCACTGGGCCTGGTACTGCAGGAGAGGGATGAGCAGACAGTGAAGTCTGGAATTTGCTAAGTCATCTTTCAGGTATGAAATTATTGAAAATGTTCTTAAGGTTTTTTAACTTATGCCAGATTCCTAGATGGAAAGTGGATTCTCTACTTCTCCCAGGCTAAACTAGTTCCACATGCCCCCCCCACCTTCTCCCAAAGCCGAGAATCCCTGTTCTACCCCAGGGTCCCAAGCAGGTGGTGAAGCTTTGGCTGTGTGGCCTGCAGCCAGACGTCCTGCTGTGACTGCCCAGCTGGGCAGTATCCTCCTGCTGTCCTCTCCAGGGAAGTGGTTCAGAGATGAGAGGACACCCAAATCTCCCCCTCACCCAAGGATGCAGGGTCTATAGTTGTACTTAGCAATGATCAAGCCGTTCCACCACAAGTCATTATCCATAAGCCATTCAGAACAAGCTGTTTCATAATGAGATTTCTGCTGGAACCTAAATGGGAAGGTAGCCAGCCTGATTCCTTCCTCTACTTTATCTATTTTTAATGTAGTTCCTCATTAGTGGCTCATCTATAGTGTTTTATCTGGTCAGATTCTGCTGAGTCAACCTGATAGCAAAAATCCCTAGGTTCAAATTCTCAAGCACACTTTTGGGAGGGGAGGGGTGATTCAGTTTTCTACCTGTGACCTTCCACTTTTCTATCCACCCAACTTACCTCGGCACCTGACAACTTGGGCTCTAAAGTGTGTAGGGTCCACAATCCCTGTGGACTGTAGACAACGCTAAAGGGGCTGCTCCTGAGACTTCCAGATAATACTGGAGGGAATAATTGGGCGGATGATTTTTTCATGTGAAATCATTTCCGAAAATTGGGTTTTAGGAGGCAAAATGACTCTTCCTCTACTCTCCTTCCTGAACTTGAGTGTGCAATTTGCAGGAAAAGCTGGATGAGAATCAGATTAATTTGCTCCAGAAAGTGTGTGAGCTCATCGGCGAAGTAAGAACAGAAGGGATTGACAATTTGAAGGGTCTAAAGAAAAAATGGGGCTCTGCCAGACCTGATGAAGAAATGAAAGAAAACCCAGCCAAAGTACGTGATTTCATTTAGCAATGGGATCCCAGCATTTCATCCCAGCATCTGACCCTGAGCTCACTCTGTATGCATTCCAGTCTGGCTTCCCCGAGAAAGCATTGCATCAGGCATTTAAAACGGGGCGCTGGGGGCTCGTTGCACCATTGCTGCACAATTGTGTCATCCTCTGGAAGGCAGGGTTCTGATGTTAGGATTTGTGCCCTTGCCTCCAGGGAGGAGTGTTGGGGGCAGCCTTTTCTGAAAGTGAACTTCTCTCAGCAGGAGCAGCTGCAGGCCCCAGAGCAGGACAGCAGCAGCCTGGCTGCGCTGGTGTGCAAAGTGAGGAGCCTTGGCCACTGGAGGCTGGAGGTGCAGCGGGCTCGCTTCCAGCGCCGGGTTAACAGGGCGGAGAAGGTGAGCGTGAGGGGAGGGAGGCCCCGCCCAGAAGGGCGTGGCCATGTGGGTGGCGCCCGACTTCCCTGGCGGTGGGTCCTGGTGGCGGTTGGCAAGACCAAACCTCTTAAAGGATCTGACGGTTGGGGAGTTTTCCTGGGAAGTGGCAATGTGTCAGAGCCTCCAGAGAAACAGTAAGGAGCCCGAAGCAAATGGCAAAGAAGAAAACGGGAGAAGAGATGAGAGAATTTAGCACGAGGGAAGGGGAAGGATGGAGGGGGAGGCTTTACCAAGAGCTTGAGGCAGCCTCGTCAAAATATACTGCCCATCTTTGAGTCTCAAACATGATCATCTGAGGAAAACGAAGTGTACAAAATAAATCGAAAATCTACCTCAAGGCAAATTGAAAGCAAAGCACAGAATACTAGTGGTTTGGACATTTTCACTTAGTGTTTCTGCAAGTCTTGATGTACTCTGATCTGGCACACTGTCCTTAGTGAGGACACACAGGAAGTGACCAGTGGGAGCTCCTTGCTACCGGAAGTTTTAAAAACGATGGATAACCGAAGTGGTCTAGAGACACTTAGGAAACTAAAACTATGGAAAGGAAACTTAACTTCCTATCTCCCTGGGTTTGGGACGTTCACAGGAAGCTCTGCAAAGTAAAAAAGAGTGCTTGAGCATCCAGCGAATGGCAGACCAAGAAGTGGTTTTACTTCGTCAACAGTTACGGGCTCTAAGGCAGGCCCTGGCCAGGGCTCAGGCCGACAACGCAAGGATGCGCCAGCAGCACGATAACCAGGTATCTGAACCCCAGGAGCCCCCTCTGTCCCTCTCTCTGAACTCACTCTGCAAAGCCCAGGTGGAGTGGAAACAGCACCTTAGGCTGCCTGGAGCTGTGAGCAGGGTTCTGGGCCTCAACGTGAGGCCAAGCACAGGGCACCCCAGAGAACCGTGGCCCAGACCTCAGCTTCCCTTCTCCCTCCTCTCTAGCCCAGCAACCGAGGACAGTGGCCAAAAGGCTTTTGTTTTTGTTCATATTTGGCTAAGGCGGGCAAGTACCACCCACACAAAAGATCATTCTTCGGTGTGTAGTGTGTACGTGTGTGTTTCTCTGAGGATCTTATTACCCAGAGGGCATCTTGGGGTGTAGGTCTCTGCCCTTGACATAGTCCTTCCATCTCCAAGCACACCTTCCATCGACAGCAACCTCGTGCATGCGGAGTGTGGCCCAGCCATCAGCACTATTCCCCAGAGTCTTGGGTCCTTTCCGGATGACCCAAACTAAGTCTTCATTCCAGCAGTTGCTGCTCAGTAGGGGCTGGCACCAAAATAAAAGTGTTTCCAAGTTTAAGCTCTTGATAGCCGTACCAACTCTCAAAGCATGAAGGAAGCAGAAAGACCCTAGGTTTGGAGACAGAAGAGCCGAGTTTAAATAAGAGCCTGGGGAAGCTGGGCACGTTTAAAACATAACATCTAGTTTGTTCCTTCTACACCCTATATCCTCCATTATCGTGCACCAGGTGAATGATGGTGTATAATTATGTAAACCATAGCGTCGCTATACAAATAATGTTAAGATTAGTATTATAACTGAGGCTTGACCCTCTGGTGCCTGTGGTGCTACTGATAAGAAAAATTTCAGAACAGGACCAAATTATTACTACTATTTTCCTTCTTTTTTTTTTTAAGATTTTATTTATTTTATTTGACAGAGAGAGAGAGAGATCACAAGTAGGCAGAGAGGCAGACAGAGAGAGAGGGGGAAGCAGGCTCCCTGCTGAGCAGAGAGCCTGACGCGGGGCTCGATCCCAGGACCCTGAGATCATGACCTGAGCCAAAGGCAGAGGCTTTAACCCACTGAGCCACCCAGGAGCCCCTTTTTTCCTTTTTTAACCCTCCGGAACCTGGCTTCCCCAGAGCTGTTTTGAAAGCCAAAACAAGAGGCAAGATTACAACCTCCCTTGTCCACTCATTGTGTGCATTAGGTCACCCCTTCTCCCCGGGCTAACCCTTCCCTGCTATCTCGTGATGAATGCTCAGTGACACTGCACATGTAGCTTGTGGAAGATACAACTATGTGGTTAATAGGCTGAGTAACATACATATTATCATCACATTTGGGCACTGAAAGTCGGAACTGTTTGACCTGGTATTGCTGTACAGGGGCATTACCACTTGGCTGGCTTTTCTGGTTTGTTCCTTTTGTTCCCTCCCTGACTATTGCCTCAGGGCTCACAGTAAATGCCAAGCCGGCCTAGAACCTGGTAGTCTTGCTGCCTGCTAGTAGCTCAGAACCAAACGGCTGGGCTCCGTGACCCTGAGCCCAGGAGTGGGCCACAGAGTCTTGCCCTTGGGCCCTACTGGAGGGGATGGTTATCCCGTTGGGCAACTTCTTGATCCGGGCCTTTCACTGAGAGGAAAGACTGTGCCTTCTTCATTTCCTTTGCCCTTTTCCTGCCACAGGCTCAACTGCTGAGAGAGCTGCAACACAAGGTGACCCAGGAGGCCCGCCACCAGCAACAGATGGATCTAATGAAAACCTCCAGCATGGAGAAGCTCTTGGAAGATGTGGAGAAAAAGGAACAGCACCTGCAGCTCCTGACGGAAGCGGCTGAGAGGGCTTCCAGGCTGGGCCAGCTTCAGCAGAAGAGAAGTCAGAGAGAACTCCAACAGGTAACTCCAGAGAGAGGGAGCAGCCCCTCGGAAGCCAGTCAGGATGCACCAGTCAGAGCTGGGGCCTTGTTCTGGAATTTTCTGTGCCTCTGTTGTCCCCCACCTTTGTCATTTCTAGGCCCACGCTGAGGTGATGCTCGGGCTACTAATGGTGAAAGAGGATGATGGCTTCACTGCCTCAAGGCCCAGAATCTTGGCGCTTTTATAACCCACGTGAAAAACATGTTTCCACTTGGCTGTAATTTTTGAACTAGGGTTCCCTTAGAAAATTCCAACCGTAATCTAGAAGAGCGGCAAGTATTATGGAAGCTATTAGAAGAGGATTTTATTCAAGGTGTTTCTGGAACTTCAGAAACAAAAAGGAAAGGCAAATGTGATTTCCAGACACAATCTATTTTTATTAAATATAGCCCTACAGAAAAAAAAAAAGAAAAAGAAGGAGGAAGAAACAATAGATGTAGATGTGGATTAATGCAAGTTCTAACAAAGGAGACCACAGAATGTAATCCAATACAAAAGGCAAAAGAAGCAGCACCTTCCAGAACAGGCAATGCTTATACATTCACTGAAGGAATAAATCACTTAATTCACCAGAGATATTAGGAAACATAAGTTGGAAAGTTAAATTATTGGCCAAGTGTTTCAAGTGCTTAAGGAGGAGATCAATGAGAAGTCTACAGAAATAAATGACAAAAATAAAAAAAGGGGACCGAAATTAAATTGAGGCAATGCTAGAGAAAATATTTGTGGAGAAATGGAGAGAAAAACGGGTCGCTTTAGAATAAAAGAAAATTAGAATTTCACATTTATTTTATGAAAACTAAACTAAAATGTGACTCGAATCCCTAAGAAAAATTTGATGTCACATATTCGTCCTTCAAATCATGCTTTTCCAAAAACCACCACAATAATAAGGTGTTAGGAGGCGCCCGGGTGACTCAATCAGTTGAGCGTCCTACTAGATCTCCGCTCAGGTCTTGATCTCAGGGTCATGAGTTTGAGCCCTGCGCCTACTTAAAAATAAATAGATAGATGGATAGATAAGATGTTAGTTTCTCAAAGTCCTCTCTAGTTAACAGCTAATTTTTGTCTAATGGTAGAGATTCTAAAAGTAGTCAAAACAAAGATTTTGAGGCTTCTCTCAACAAATACATGTTTTTAGTATATGCATGTAAAAATCTAAATTACCCCTCTACCTCTGCTGGCAGCTCCTGTGCCCCGGGCTTACTGCTCCCCACCAACTAGCAGTCCACCTTCAGCCAGCAAGAGCCCCTGTGACCCACAGTGACTTCTTTAATCCATCTCCAACCTCTAATTCCAAGGGCAGATTTTGGCCATCTGACCTTGGAGAGCATGATTGTCCTTGCCTACCTCCTACTCCTGGGGAGACCATTTAGAGCAGAGGCCCTAGAGTCAGATTTCCTGACTTACACCCTGGGGTCCTCCACTGCATGACTTTGGGCTAGGTTGTGGTCTCTCTGTGCTTCAGTTTTCTCATCGGTACAATGGAGAACGACATACTCATTGCGTGGGATTTTTAAAAGGTTTGAATCAGGGAATTCCAATGAAGCACTTAGAACTGAAACTGACATACAGCTCTTGATAAATATTGGCTGTATGTCTTTTTGCTGGGAATCCGAATGGAGGTGCATAATTTTGGAAACAGACTGACCTGGATTCAGATCCTGGCTCTGCCACTAACTGGTTGTGGGATCTTGGACAAATCACTGCTCCTACCTCTACGAAGTGGGGTGGGGGTCTTTTTAAGGTCCTAACACAACACAAGGTCCTTCCTAAGCATGTTTCTTTCCTTTGCTAATATTTTTCAAATTGGTTTAGTCCCAGCCGGGCTTTGGGAGTCTCGATATGTTTTTCCTGGTTCCTATCCATGAGGACTGAGGAGCCTACACCAATTCTTGTAGTACATACAGGGACCTTGAGCCTAATTCGTATTAGGAAGTTTTCCTAACTCTGGGGATCTGATCTTCTACTGAAAGTTACACTACACTTGAGAACATCTGCACACACACAAGAAACTGCCCCTTAACATTTGTAAGACAAGGCTGGGTCACGGTTTCAAGAGTTCACAGGCCTTCTCATTGGGTCCATGCAGACAAAAGGAGGATTTAAAACACGTGCAGCTGAATTTTTGAGAGTAGCACGTGGATTAGTTTGGTAGGGCTGTTGTAACAAATTACCACAAACTAGATGGCTTAATACGAGAGCAATATATGCTTATGCTCTCACAGTTCAGCAGGCCAGAAGCCTGAAATCAAGATGTTGGCTCCTCCTGGGGGCTCTGAGGCAGAGTCTGTTCTCTGCCTCTCTCCGAGCTTGTGGTGGCTGCCTATAGTCCTTGACATTCCTTTGGCTTGTAACTACATCACTCCAATCTCTGCCTTCCTCATCCGATGGCCCTCTCCCTATGTGTCCCTCTGTGTGTCTGAACCCTTTCCTCTTCTTAGGAAGGCATCAGTCATTGTATGTAAGGTCCACTCTTAATCCAGTATGGCTTCCTCATAATTTAATTACATCTGCAAAGACTATTTCCAAGTAAGGTCACCTTTTGAGGTTCTAGGTAAACATGAGTTTTTTGGGGGGGACGGGAGGACACTATTCAATCCACTATACTATTATTGCTTTTTTATACTTTATAATTTTATAATATAATTATAATTACATTACTTTTTTTTTTTAAGATTTTATTTATTTGATAGAGAGAGACACAGTCAGAGAGGGAACCCAAGCAGGGGGAGTGGAAGAGGGAGAAGCAGGCCTCCTGTGGAGCAGGAAGCCCAATGCAGGGCTTGATCCCATCATGACCTGAGCCGAAGGCAGACGCTTATCGACTGAGCCACCCAGGTGCCCCTATTTACATTACTTTTTATACTCAGGTAATTTTTATAATTACTTTTTATAACCTATATAAATTTATATTTATATAAATAAAAATAAGTTAAAAAAAAATACCTGTGATCTCTGCTGATGAGGCACTTTGGACCCAACTGCCTCTGGCTGGGGGACTAGGGATCAGCTGTGCGAGCAGAGGGCCACATGAGTAAATACAAAGGTCGTCTCTTGGTAGGGGCCTCATATAAGGCATGGGAGACGGTGCTCAGGGCATCCCTGCCGATGATGAGCTGAGCCAAACAGAGGTCTGGGAGAGAGGTTGGGTCTTTCCTCTGCTTGAAACTGTCCAGGGGCTCCCTCCCATCCCTGTGGTAGTTTCGTGGCTTTGACCCACAAGGTCCTCTGTGAACTGGACTCTTCTCCATTTCCTCTCCTCCTCTCCACTCTGGTGAAATAAACATAAAAGATAAAAATGTTGTGAGTGAACTCCTGGCTATGATAAGGCAATAAAGGGTTCCCAGGGCTGCCTCTGCTCCTCTTTGGTTAAGTTCTTGGCCTTCTTGGAGCTCTCCTCAGAAGGCTGAGTTCAGCCTAACTTGTATTCCTGGGGCAGCCTGGACCCACACTCTCCGAGGAACCCCAGGAACTAAAGTAGGCACCAAAAAGCATCTCTGTTTCCTAAGCACTTTTCCCCTCAGATGAGAAGCCGGCTTGCCCAGGAGCGCAGTGTGAAGCTGGATGCTTTCCAGCGCGTACAAGAGCTACAAAGTCAGCTTAATGACGCTGAGCGATCATGTGTCCAGATGAGCTCACCAGGCGGTAAGCACGTCCCCTACCCTGGCTAGCACAAACTCCCAGGGTGTGGGGTCTGAACTGAGGAGGATCTCAGGGACTAGCCATAACAACTCGGTGGTTATTGAGTGGGGGCTCCATGATGGCTGTTGAATAAATGAATGATACATGAATGAATAAAACTTCATTCTGATTTGCAGTCATAACTTCCTAGTTTCGTTCACCTTAGAGTACTGACCTCCTATACTAAAAGGTTTTAGTCATAAAAACTGGCCTCAGAAACGTGTAATATACCACTTAAAGAACATTGGGTACTTCACTGTATTTTGTCTTAATGCCTTGGAGCATCAATGACCACATTTCTCAGATGTTATTTAGAAAGCGTAGTATGATTCTTGGGTGCTGGGGGCTTGAAGAGCCCTATGGAAATGGCAAAACAGCCCTCTGGGCGATGTAGCTAGCAAGCAACATGGAGAAGAGGCCAAACCCAGGATGCCTCTAAACTAGCTTCCTCCCCTACAAGTTGAAGACGAAATAAATTCTAAGTTCTTCTATCAAATATCAGTAACCACAACTGACTTATTGTGAGGATCAGCCAAGTCTCTGCTTTTCTGTTCTGGTGGAGCCTGGTGGTTGAGTGTGTGTGCTTTGGTTCAAATCCTGGCTCGGTCACTGCTAGCTGTGTGATCTCAGACAGGTTAATCAGCCTCTCTGTAAAATGGGAATATCCCCTCAGAAGGGTATTCTGAGGATTAAATGAAATAATGCACACCTGCCATGTAGTATAGAAACACTAACTGTGCAAATGTTGGTTTATTGCACTTTCATATGTGTGCGTCCTTTACATTTGCTTTTGGCTATTTACCAGTTGAATATATGTGAAAACAGAGCCATTCAGAAACAGAAACATCAGTGTCAAAGATCAAACAAAGATGGAGTTACTCTGGGTTTACTAAAAGCAGGGCTGGTGGGGCACCTGGGTGACTCAGCTAAGTGTCTGATTCTTGATTTGGACTCAGGTCATGATCTCAGGGTCCTGGGATCAAGCCCCACGTCAGGCTCCACGCTTAGCATGGAGTCAGCTTGAGAGTCTCTCGCCCTCTCCCTCTGCTCCTCCCTCCACTTACGCCCTCTCTGTCTCTGTCTCTGTGTCTCTCAAATAAATAAATAAAATCTTAGTGCGCCTGGGTGGCTCAGTTGGTTGGGCAACTGCCTTCGGCTCAGGTCATGATCCTGGAGTCCCGGGACTGAGTCCTGCATCAGGCTCCCTGCTGAGCAGGGAGCCTGCTTCTCCCTCTGACCTTCCCCCTCTCAGGCGCGCATGCTCTCTCTCTCTCTCATTCTCAAATAAATAAATAAAATCTTTAAAAACATAAGTAAAAGAAGCCAATCACAAAAGACTTCGTATATAAATAAATAAATAAATAAATAAATAAATAAATAAATAAATAAATAAAAAATCTGCTGCCTGGGACCTGACAGCAGGGCTGAGGTTCCTTAACTTAGTTGTCCTGTCCAAAGAGAACATCAAAAATATCCAAGGGCCCTATTTTGACCACTGACCCTGAGCAATTCTCTACCTTGCACTCTCCTCTCCACATTCCCTGGGCTTTTTCCCTTGCCCCTCTGCCTCCCTCCTACCACCTTTTTTTTTTTTTAAATAAGTAAGCTCTACACCCAAGGTGGGGCTTGAACTCACCACCCTGAGATCAAGAGTCACACACTCTACCAGTGAACCACCCAGGTGCCCCAGCCAAGCATCTTTTTAATCTCTTTCTGGGTTAATGTGTCCTTTCAAACTGATATCCATGTCCTCCAACAACTGCACATTTAGGAAGGAGAAGCAGAGTGAGGCACAAGACAAGTAAGGAGGCAGAATGCTAATTCCCAGAACTGGGGATGTGGCAGGAGTGAAAGAGAAGCCTCTTTCCCTGGAAGCAGAGGTAAAAGTTATTCCTAAATCCCAGCCCCCATCTGTCCCCTCTCAGTGACAGGATGGGATTTGTGGAGGGCTCCCTACATGAAAATTCATTAGAGGGGGGGACTGGGTCATACCTGTCTATTTATTACCCAGCCTCCAAGGGGACAGCCAGGCACCACCTACACTATTAGTGCCAAAAGGTAGAAGTCAGCTATTCCCACTCCCTCCCCAGCTGTTGTCCAGCTGAAAGCCTGAGGTGACCAAGGTCTCTCCTTCCTGTAGCCGTGGTAGCAGCAGCCACCCTGCTTCCCACATCAGAGGCATCAGAGGCAAAGGCAGAGTTAAGGGGCCGGCTCTCTCTACTTGGCATTAGCATGGATTCCCCTTAGGCTCTTGCAACTCCTGAGAAACTATAATATGTTCCAGTGCAGTTATTCTTAAAATACTTAAAGGGGAAAAAATGAAATCACTTGGCTGGCCAAACTGTGAAATATTCAGAGGTAGACTGGCTTAAGTTCTCCTGATCCAGGTTTGACATTTTTCACGAGCACTGACTTCTCTCTGGCCATCACTGGGCTCTGAGAATGCTGGGAGCAGCGAGGAAGTGGAGCCTCTTAGGAAGCAAGATGGCTGCCACCGCTGTAGCTCCCCCTCTCTGTTCCAGCTCGACGGGCAGGAGTCAGTGTGGAGATGGTACAGTTGAAAAGAATCAGCCTCAGACTGGGCTGACTTGGGTCATGTGTCCGGGTTTGAGCCAGTCACTAAAGCCAGAGACTAAGGTGCTCAGTGGTCTTAGGACCAGCTCACATGTCCCACCCCTGGAGCTGAGGATGGGATCAGCTCACTCTCTCCTCTTCCCCACAACTATTTTAAATCTTCTGGCTTCTTCAGACCTTCAAACACTGTCCTCCTCCCCAGCCAACACTTCACCTCCAGGTTCACAGAGCAATTAAAAGCCATCCGATGGGAACCGCCCCTCTGTATCTTGAGCCCAGCCCACCTACATTAGGTACTCAGCTGCTTCTCCATCCCTCCTGATAAAATGGAAAAGGTACCCCTTCCTGGGGGCCGATTCCAATGCATGGGATCCCATTTGGTCCTATTTTTCAGGGGCCTTGATCTAATCTTTATCTGCTTTCTCTCTACATACTCATATTTCCCATCCTTCTAATCTTGTGACCAATCATTATTTAGTGAGTATACATGTGCCAGGATCATGAAATGCATTATAAAATAAAATTAACATCTATCCAGTTGCTTGAGCCGGAAATCTGGGAGCTATTCTTTGTCACCCTGCAAATCCAGTGAATTACCAAATCTGATTAATTTGAATATCCCTAACTCTGTCCACTTCTACCCACATTAGTCTAAGTCACCCATCATATTCTTCTCTTTCACTTGGTCATGTGACCCTCAGGCAAAAGGTTCCATCCAGGTTTTAACATCTTCACTCAGAATTGATGAAGCTGGGTTAGATGTTCATTTTAAGCTCTAAAATGTTATGGATTAAATTTAGACCTATACACTTCAACCAGAGATATAATTTAACATTTTTTAACATTATAGGCCTCTTACCTCGGGCTCAGTATTCCCTACGTTCTGCTCCCGCATCATCTAGACACTCCCAGCAACACCTTTTGAAGACTAATCTTATGAGCAGTAATATAACAAGAAGGATTCAAAGGCCAGACACCGTGAGTAATGATCAATTTGATTATATAGGTGAAACAATGAAAAATGTAAATATTAAATTATGGTTTTAGGTTCACTTCAAAAGTACATTAAAAATATCAGGCTCTTATCTAGATACTTGGGTCTAGATAATAAAATTCTAGATTTCTCACAAAGGGAATTTGTTCATGAACTGTTTCTGAATCAATGTTTGTGGGAAGAAGGGTGGTCCAAGGTTTCCCACTCTGCCATCTTGCTGATGCTACTCCTCAGTAATAGAATTCTGATGTCAAAACAATTCAGCCCAAAAGCACTTACTCAATTACAATTAATTAAATGGATGTGGAGGTCAGTATCAACACCTTACAGTGTTCTGTCTCTGAATCTCTTCTTTTCCTTCCATCATCTACAGTAATTAACTAGCAGCATGAGATCTCTTATCTGAGTTCCCTGGCAGAGCAGAAAGTTTCAGAAACATGTTTAAAAACATGTGAGAAATCTACCCTCCAAAGAAATTCTTGGAACACAGATTAGGTCAAGGTATAGAACATATATGTAGATTTTTTCCAATATTTCAGTTTTTAGTTTATGTAAAACTTTGCACCCTCTTCCACTGCCTTCTCTGCACTACTTTGATAAGTATTACACTCTTTGCCCCATTATTTTTTAGAATCCCCTCCAGAAGTTTACATGTCAATACATTTAAGAATTCCTGCCTCTTGGGATGCCTGGGTGGCTCAGTTGGTTAAGCGGCTGCCTTCGGCTCAGGTCATGATCCCAGCATCCTGGGATCAAGTCCCACATCGGGCTCCTTGCTCGGCAGGGAGCCTGCTTCTCCCTCTGCTTCTGCCTACTTGTGATCTCTCTCACTGTCTCTCTGACAAATAAATAAATAAAATCTTTAAAAAAAAAGAATTCCTGCCTCTTGCTCTGAGGAAAATTAAAGAGATTTAATCATATTATCAGAGCAAATGTGCCAATTCTAAGGTCTTTTTTGAGGGTGTAATTCTGCAGATAATGGTCTGGTTATATCGAAAAATTGTTGCAGTGTTTCTGAACATGCAGTTAAGGAGTCATACACAAAAAGGGAAGAAACAGGTCAGGAATATCCATTTGAGATCCTTGACCAAGTAGGACTGTATTATTAATGCCCGCCATTTGTCTGACTTACCAATCTCTGTGCAGTCATCTTTCACTACAAGGTGAAATTCTAGTATATGTCTGTTTGTTTCTGCAAAATCCTTTTCCAAAAGGAAGCAATATTCAGTTGGTGTGTATGGGACCACAAGGGCTTTTAAGATTCACTCCATCCCCATTTCATTCCCAAAAGCAAATGTTGCTCTTATAGGGGTAGTTGATGATTACAACTCATGGTTGAGAAGGCTGCTTAAGTAACTAAATGCATTAGAGGAGAGCTACTGTATTCAAAAGATTTAAAAGGGTGTGGTCTAAACAAACCAATAAATAAGGGAATGTTTTGTGGCCCAATCGCTGTACAATAGTGTACACTATAAAAACCCCAAGCAAAAAGCCTAAGTCCAGGAAAGGCACAAAAGAATTGGAGCCTCTTCGAATCTATCTAAGTTCTGAATTCTTAAGAAAGGCCTATAAGACAAATCAGGTAAATACAGACTGAAGAGGAATTTATACATGCTGGAATGTAAGACCACCAAGCCTTTCTAAAAAACAAAACACTACGCTAACACACATGATAAACTATTAAGGAATTTTAGATTACTCTACATATGGGATATCTTTTTTCCTTAGATGAAAATGGCTTTTTGTTGTTAGATTTAATTTGTAAGCAGTTCCCTTTATGACAAGTGGCAGATACAAGAAGGCACACTAAATGGCCTAACCCAGACTGGACGAATGACCTTGGTCTCATGAGTAACAGTTACTTTTAATGGTATCTCCGATATCTATTTAATCCTTATATTACAGGTACCTATTAAACACAAAAGAAGAACTGACAACGTCTTTGTACCCAACGTAGCAGAAAATGTTCAACGTTCAGCTTTTCAAGTTCGCACAGCTCCATCCATAATCCCATAAAGACCTGACTGGTAATCATATATCCTTTTCTACGTTTTATTTCCTTGAGCATCTGAATGAATAAAAATGATTCTAGCCTCCATTAAACCTTTATCTAATTTTTGTTATCAGTACTATGAAGATAGTGTAGAAGCACTGAGATGATTATAGCCAGAATGTCCCAGGTGAAGCAGGGTTTGGCCTTAGGTTTTAAGAACTAAGAGTTGATTTGCATTTCTACAACAGAGGCCTTGCCTCTGATCAACCAACAGCCTCTTATTATGGGTTCCGGATTACTGATGAGGTGTGTGAACCAGGAGAGAGGGCATTGCTGCTAAGCAGTATTTATTAGTAAGTGAAAAACCAGAACACATTAATCTCAATAAACCTCAAAGCACTTATTTCTATTTGTTTCACTTAAGAACATCATACTCTCTTAAACAGTTCTTTTTTTATTCTTCCCACAAATACTGAAACCCTCTTCAGACTTTTGTGAAGTCCTAATGCAAGTCTTTTTGTTCAGACAAGAAAATGTATCCTGAGTAAAGGAATAAATAGGTAGGTGAATGGAACAGAACAGACCAGAGAAATATTTACATAAATTTATGTATGATATATGTAGCTTTTCAAATTAAGGGTAAGGTTGAGTCTATTTGAAGTAGAATAAATTATCACTTTACACTATACACAATGAATTCCAAATGGATTCAAGCTCTATATGCACACACACACACACATGCACACAGACACACACAAACTTATTTTTGAAATAGAACATGAGAAACAAAAGCCAAGAGGAAGATTGATGACTTTGATGTCAAAGCTAAAAATTCAACATGACAACATGAAATATGGTACCAGTTATCAATTTATGCCTCTCAGCTCTAAATTCATCCTTGTCTGCTGTAATGTAATTAATATGGACCTTGTAAATCTTTTGTCTTTGACCACTGCAAGATTTTAAGCTTCGTTAGGAGAGAGCACTGGAGGGACACTGGAGAGGGAGGTTTCTGGGGTGCTCCTCTCGGCAGGCTCCCGCCATGTTGATGGCTTTCCACAGCACCAGGCTTCTGTGCTAGAAGGCTCAGAAGAGCACGCAGCTTCCTGGTGGGGGACCACTGGCATGGCACCTTCCGTAAAGGGCTTTCTCCTCCCGCTCCTCCTTTCCTGAGGGCTGCTTCCCAGCCTCAGTGAACTTCTCTGCCATCCAGTGAGCCTCTGAGGTCACATCCTCTCCAATTTATGTCCGCTCTGGAGGGTAGTGGCTGCTCACTCTATCTGCTATCCCTATATTCTTCAGAGCTCTCTTTATTGCTTCCCAGCCAATCCTCCCATTACTTCAACCCCTGGTTATAGTTAATAATCGTTTATATTAACCTTTCTCACAGTTGGGTTGCTGTGGGGTTTCTATCTTTTAATTGGCCCATGAGTAATACAGAACTGATACCAGTAGTGGAGTGGTCTGAGGGGACAGACTCACAAGGATGGGGTTTGGGGATTTGTTTGGTTGCACCCCTGGGTGTGAACACAGTGCTGAGCTCCTTGACAATAAGAAATGGAAGACTAGTAATCCTTTGCATGCAGTGGCATGACAACTAAGTTATTACCAAGTTATTACCCGTGGTTGACTGTGATGAAGTACCTACTTGAAGCATGTGCCTTGGGAGCTTAAATTGCTACCACACTGACTCTCATGGCAATAATCATGACCATAAATGCTGGGGTGTGGGATGGACTTTCTTGGATGCACTTTAGCACTTACAGAAGAAAATGACAAGCTCTGGTCCTTTAATTCTCAGCTCAGATCATGGTCTGAAAACCAGAGAGCTTTCACAGTAGCCTTTAAAAAAAGTCCCTTATTTCTTGTAGTCACAGGGGTAATACTGCTAAAAAAAAATCAAGCAGAAATTTTAGTTGTGCAGAATGCTAAATGGCAATGACAGTTGAAATCACAATCTTGTCATTTCTCATTGCTGTTGAGATGGGCTCTCTCTCATTTCAGTGGTTATGATACAATCTCAGAATAGCAGAAGGCAACTGCCAAGGACAAGGTGGGTATGTCGATTATAAGGGGCATCAGGGACCTATCAGTAGTCAGATTATAGACCTGGCACATAGAGATCTTTGGTGGCCAGTGTGTCCTCCCGAATGAAATCATATGGGCAGCCAGTTAGAATATTGCTTGATCTATACAACAGGAGAAACTCTGGTAGTGAAAAACCTGGCTTGAGTCAGCACAGAGGAGAGTCATAGTCTCTCACTCAGATTCCCTACTTAAGTCAATTCACAGACCCTTGACCTCATGGGATGCTGGATCCCCTTGAGCAAGGACCCTACACCAGTGCTGCAGGTACGCATCATAAATCTTCTTCCAGACATTTTTCGAAGGGATCTGTAATCGTTTCCTAGAGTTACTGTTCATCAGAGAAAAAGAAATATCGAGACCACTTGGTGAAGAAGAGGCACTACCTCTAAATTAATTCTAATCCCTGGGAACCCAAGGGGTGCCTGGCTGGCTCAGTCAGTAGAGCATGCGACTCTTGATCTCAGGGTCATTCGTTCGAGCCCCACATTGGGTGTGGAGTCTTCCTAAAAAATAAAATTGTGATTCCTGGGAACTCAAAACACACTGTGGCTCAACAGTCAAAATGACAGTGAGATGACAGAAGGCGTCTCAGGTTCAAATCACAGTGGACCCAGTCGGTCCATGGACTCACCATGTGGTTATTTCCATAGTTCCTGAATGTATAATTGGCATAGACATCATGAACAACTGAAAAGACTCCTATATTGGCTTTTAACCCATGAGTTGAAGGCTCGTTATTTTAGAAAGAGATCATTGGAAGCCCCTGAAACTTCCCCTTTCAGGAAAGTAAACTAGAAGCAAAATCATATCCCTGGGGAAACTGCAGAGACTGACGCCACCATCAAAACTTTAAGGAAACAAGGACGATGACACCTATCACATTGCCACTTAAACCACCACTTTGGCCTGTGCAGAAAACAGGTGGATCTTGGAAAATGACTAGGGACCATCAGGTTCACATCTTAATGAGGTAGTGGTTCCAGCTGCAGCCGCTCTCTCAGATGTAGTGTCTTTACTGGGGCAAATGAATATCCTCCTGGCATTTGTTATGCAGTTGTTGACCCAATTTGTTATGCCTTTTGCTCCATAACAAATTGGAAGAGCCATCAAGAGCAGTTAGCTTTTACCTGGTAGGGCAGCAGTGTACTGTCGAAGTCTTGCTTTAAGGCTTTGTCAATTCTACTCTCTACCATGATACAGTCTGTAGAGACCTCGATCATCATGATATTCTACAAAAACCACATTGGTCCACTATGTTGATAACATTATGCTGATTGGATATGATGAGTAGGAGGTAGTATTTGGTGTCTTGGTAAGACATACAAGAACTAGAAGGTAAAGGACAAATTCCACAAAAATTTAGGGCTATTAACCCCAGTGAAGTTTCTGGGGGTTCAGGGGTTTGGAGCATGTTAAATATCTTCCTCTAAGGAGGAAGACAGTTTGCTTAGGCTTACACTATATACCATGGGGGAAAAAAAAAGGCATGATGGGGCGCCTGAGTGACTCGGTTAAGCAACTGCCTTCGGCTCAGGTCATGATCCCGGAATCCCAGGATCGAGTCTCACATCGGGCTCCCAGCTCCACAGGGAGTCTGCTTCTCCCTCTGACCTTCTCCCCTCTCATGCTCACTCTGTCTCAAATAAATAAATAAATTCTTAAAAAAAAAAAAGGGCATGATGCTCAGTAGGCCTTTTGGATTTGAAGGCAACATGTACAATATTTGAGTTGGCTATTTCGACCCCCCTCTAGAGTTACCTACCAGATTACCAATTTTGAGTGGGGAGCAGAGCAAGAGAAGACTCTGTCATGAACTTGAGTTACAGTATAAGCTGGTCTGCCAGACAGGTCCTATGATCCAGCAGAGCCAGTGATACTAGAAGTATCCTGGCATGTATGGAGACCTTGTCAAGCAGAAACACAGGGCAGAACCCTAGGATTCTGGAGCAAATCTATGCCCTCTTTTGAAGGTAACTATTCTCCTTCTGTGCCTTGTAGAGATTGATCACCCAACCATGGGATGGTAGATGAGCAGGTAGCCTAAGCTTCACATCATGATTTGGGTGTTCGAGAGTCTACCTAGTCATACACTTGAGCATGCACAGCAGCAATCTATCATCAATGGAAATAGTATACAATTGACTTAACTTGCTGGAACAGGTCTGAAAGATACAAATAGCTTCCATGAACATGTGGCTCAGACTCTTTCAACACCAACTCCTGTTGCCTCCTCTTCCTAAATCAATACCTCTGGTCTAGGGTGTTTCTAACAACTAGCTAGCCAAGAAAAAAAAAAAAATTAAACCTGGTTTATAGATAGGTCTGTGTGATATATTGGATCCACCCAAAAGTGGACAGCTGCAGCATCATGGAGCTCAGGAGTGGATCTAAATAGAAGGAGTGCAAGAAAATCTTCCCTGTGAGAATTGCAAGTAGTACATTTGATTGTCCACTGTGTCTGATCTGAGACATGGCCAGAAGTACAAATCCACACAAATTCTTGGGTAATTGCTAATGGTTTGGTTGGACAGTCAGAGACTTGGAAGAAATAGTAAAGGTGGGTGACAAGTAAATGCGGGAAAATGTATGTGGATGGATCTCAGAATGGGAACACACTTAAGATATCCGTATCCCATGTCACTGAAGGGCGTCTACAGCAAAGAAGGCTCTTATTAATCAAGTGGATAAAATAATGCACTCTATGGGTGTCAGTCTCATTCCCCAGCTACCCTAGTGCTTGCTTAATGGACCCATGAACAACGTGACCATAGTGTCAGAGCTGGAGGCTATGCATGGGCTCAATAGCCTGGATTTCCCTTTACCAAGGCTGACATGCACTACTGACTACTGCCTAATCTGTCGGGAGCTGAGACCAGTACTGAGGCTGCAATACGGTATTAATCTCATGGGTAACAGCCATCCCTGTGATAGCAATTTGATTATATTGGGCCTTTTCCATCATAGAGGACAGATTCATCTTTAGTAGAATACACATTCTGGATATGGTCTATGCTTCTGCCAGCACTACTAGCTGATGCACATACTCACAGAATGCTTTATCCACTGTCATGGCATTTCCTATAGCACTGCTTCTAATTAAGGAATCAATCTAACAGTAAAGGAAATGTTGGGGTGAACTCATGCCTGTGAAATTAACATCCCCCAACACCCAGAAGTGGCTGGGCTAATTGAAAGGTGGACTAATTCACTGAAAACTCAGTTGTAACTGTTGGGAGATACCACCTTGAAAGGATGGAGTTGTCTCACAGAGGTAGCATATGAACCCAGGAATCAAGAGGTAGAAGTGGGTGTGACTCATGATTATACTTCTCAGGAACCTCAAGCTGAGCTGGTTTGGAGGTCTTCGTTCCCAAGGTCACCACCAGAAGAACTGACCACTTGAGATTCTCAGCAAGGGCAAAATAAATATTAAGTAGCGGGAGGTCATAAAGTGACAGAAGGGTTTGAGCTTGGAATCCTCCTGTTGCCTGCTCCACCATCATGACAATGGAGTTGAATGAATACTCTTTGCTAGGTGGCGTGACAGTGCTGGAGGAATTTCTTTTCCTGGTTCTGGGCAAAACTTTAGCAGTGCACACAGCTGAGCATTGTGGTGTCACGGTGTGGTACCTCCTGTACAGGGCTTACCCTGCCTCCCCTCGGATGACTTCGCAGGTTACAACTGGCATATCATTTCCCCGTAAGCTGCCTGGTGGTGGATTTGCAGCTACCACAAACTTCAAACTTACCACAAACTAAGGTTGTAACCTTAGTATTTCTGGAATTCAGCTCGAGGGAGCACAGATAGCGGCCACTTCTTGTATTTGCTATGCCAGTATTCTTCAGAATTCTTTACCGCTTTATTTGTATTTCTTAAAGTATTACAGATAATATGTGCTATCACTGCAATCCACTCTTAGGTCAAACTTCCCCTGTTCGTATTATGTGGCTTCTATCTCCTGATTGTACTCTGGTGATATGGACACCATAATATATTGAAGAAAATCCATTTGACCATAGATGAGCACCTAGCACATTTTAAGATAAAAAATCCTACAATTAAGAAAAGACAATAGAAAAAGACAATTCACAGAGGAAGTACATATTAAGGACAGTAACCAAGTAGATCATTTCACTCACCAGAGTATTAAAATTTAACTTTGCTGATGATCAGATGGAAAGGATATAGAAAACTCCCAGGTACCCTGGCTGGTGGAAATTGGAAGGCAATCTCAGTCTGTTAAAATGTACAAAGTGTGGATGGAACTAGAAGGTATTAGGCTAAGCAAAATAAGTCAATCAGAGAAAGACAGTTATCATATATCTCACTCATATATGGGATTTAAGAAACAAAACAGGAGCATAGGGTAAGGGAGGGAAAAATAAAACAAGATGGAACTAGAGAGGGAGACAAACCATAAGAGACTCTCAATCATAGGAAACAAATTGAGGGTTGCTAAAGGGGAGAGGGGTAGGGAGATGGGGTAACTGGGTGATGGACATTAAGGAGGGCACATGATGTAATGGGTGTTATAGAAGACTGACCAATCACTGACCTCTACCTCTGAAACTAACAATACACTATTAATTGAATTTAAGTTAAATATAAAAAGCTCAAAGTGTAAACCCTATGATGCAGATCCCCTTCTCCATGCTTACTCTAGAAATTCACACACAAACAAGGGGGCAGGTACAAAGATACTAATCTGCAAAAGTGTTACTAAAAACTAAAAATTGCAAACCTACTATCCCTTGATAAGTAGATACTTATGATACTCAAACTACAGATACCCTCAGAGAATTTAAGAATTTGGTATAGCTACATACACTAACTTGGAAAGATCTCCAAGTAGTGAGTGAGAAGTTGCAGGCTGATGTTAACACAAAAATCTACATTATGTATTATCTAAGGGTACATACAATATATAAAAAAATGCTGGCAGAGGAGGGAGTTTAACATCAGACCAGTTCCAGCAATTACCTCTGCAAAGTGGAGGAGCAAGCAAGGGGAAGGGACTGAGGGACAGTCAAAGCAGACATACTTATCTTGTATAGTTTAAGAAAAAAAATTAAGAATATGTATTTATATATTCCTTGAATTAAAAATTAAAACTTTAAAATCCCCATCTTGAACTTCTTCTGGCCAAGATGAAGTAAGAGACTGCATTTACCCTCAAACTGAAAAACTGGACAGCACACATGAAACAGTTTTCTTTAAAAAAAAAAAAAAGATTTTGTTTGACAGAAAGAGACACAGCGAGAGATGGAACACAAGCAGGGGGAGTGGGAGAGGGAGAGGATGTGAGGCTTGATCCCAGGACTCTGGGATCCCAGGACCCTGGGATCATGACCCGGGCCAAAGGCAGACACTCAAAGAGTGAGCCACCCAGGCGCCCCAAAACAGCTTTCAATACACTGGACTTTGGGCAAAGGACAGCGATCCTTGAAGGACAGGAAACTACCGACCCAGACGACTGCCCTGAATTTCTAAGCCATGATGCAGGGAGGGGACACCCAGACAGAGCCCAGTGCACTTCCTGAGTTGAGGAGATGGAACTGAGAAGGCAGTTGAAGGCAGCTGGAGTTCCAGAGCAGAGCACCAGGATGGAAAGCCACAGCACAACTCCAGAGATCTGCAGAGTAGTCTCAGCAACATACTGTTCAGCAGGCGTACAAGGTAACTACCCACGGCTGGCGAAAGGTTTCCAGGAACCAGTACCTGGAAGCCCGCACAAGGCTAGGAACAGAGCCTATCCCCACTAGCCCAGACTAGAAAGCCTCATAATCCAGGGGCACTGAGTACTCAGAAGGGTCTTGCCTCAGAACTGGGCAACTATTAGCCCTCCAATAAATGCTGCTCTGCTCCCATCTAACAAAGTTTAAATGCAAGACCTAAAAAGGATCAAACGGTTTTCTATGTCCCAGAACAAAAACAACCAGCACCCCACAGGTTATAATTTACATCTTGCATGCAAAGAAACAGGAAAAGTATGACCCCATAAAGAGCAAAAAAATCAAACTGACCCAGTATTAGAATTAGCAGACATAGGCATTTCAAAAAACCCCACTGCATGCTCAAAAACTAAAGAATGGATATGGAGACACGAACGATATAAAAACACCCAAAATGAACTTCTAGAAATGAAGACATCCGAAATGAAAAACACACAGGGTAAGATTAACAGATTAAACTGTAGCCATTAGTGAACTTGAACACAGTAATTTGACATGAAACAGAAAAAGATTAAATTTAAAAACTAAACAGTGCATGAATGAGCTGTGGGTCAACTTCCAGCAGCACCCACGTAATTAGAATCCCCAACAGAGAAGGGAAAGGATAGGAAAAAATATTTGAGGAAATAACAGCTGAGAATGTCCAAATCCGATGAAAAATGTATATCCAAGAAACCCAACAAACCTTGAGCACAAGAAACTAGCACAGCACATCACTTCAAATTGCTCAAACCAGCGATAGAGAAAAATCTTAAAAAGCAACAAAGGAAAACAAAGATATGTGCAGAGGAACAGAGGATGAAGAGGACAGATTTCTCAGAGAACAAAAATGCGAGTGAGAAGACAACAGACCGACGTCATTACCATGCTAAAAGCACTAAAGCACTACAAGTTTCGGAGGCTCTGTCCTCCACTGATGAATGCTTATCTCAGTTACTATCCGCTGGTCTTGGAGAGCAGTAAAAAGTGAGCAGACAACCCATCCCCAAACAGACTGATAAGGTAAATTCACAAACATTAATTTTCAATAATCAAAATGCAAAAACACTTCAGTTAATAAAAAAGAACAGATTAATTCAATAAACACGTAGATTTATTTTAAATCAGTTTGGTACATGATACAGATTGGTTTTGCAGTTTTTAATGAACTGAAATAGAAATTTCTAAATACAGCAGTGTCTGCCTGTGCAACAAGTGTCTGTAAGGTAAAATAAGGTGTTTTGATAGAACTACATCCACAAGAACAAATCAGGAGAAAAATCTGAAAACGTTTCTATATACCTTCTGGATTAAAAAAAAACAAACAAAACCCAAATTATTAATGGCTCAAGATCCTAAAGGAAGGGGGAAAAAGGCTGTGAGTTCTGTTTTAAGAGCTCTTCTTGCAAAATCTACCTGGTTTCATACTATGGTTCTGTTGTCAGAGCAGTATTCAAAACTACAGAAGATGAGAAGCTTCATCAGCTACATTTTCACAAAAATTGATGTACTGACATTAATGTGTGACAAGGTATTCATATCTAAATAATAATTATATACCACTGTAGCTAAATTTTGCCACTCTGGGAGAAATGGAGACTCTGTATAATTTCAAATGATTCTTGGATCTTACAGCACTCACTAAAAACTGACAGCCATGGCACCATAATAAAAATTTTTGTGAGGTTCCTAGAACTGATATCAGAATATTACTAATGAAAACACAAAATTGTGAGGTAAACCTACCTTTTCCCAAAAACCTTTGAAGCCAGAGATTTTAAACAATTAAGGCACTTGAAAACATTAAGTGTATGTACAAATGTGCAAGTAAAACAAACTAGCTGTACCAGCAAGTAACAAAGAAACAGTAAATCTTCATTTTAAGAACCTTGAATATAATCATATCTAAATGCAAGGAATTTTGGCTTATGAAATGGACCAAAGCAACTCATTTCCTACTACAAAATATTGAAAACCAAGTGCTAAACTCAGCCCCTATAGGCTAAAGAAACTAAAAAACAAAAAAACCTTTAATGACCTAGAAAAGCAAAAGCTTTTTTAAAACTAATGAAAACCTCAGAACTAATCCAGTATGTCAAAGGCAGGGGAGAAGTATCCCTCTAAAACTGAAAAAACTAGTGCTTCCTAAGGAAACTAAAAAAAATTAAAGTATGCATGCTTATTATACTACAGGAATTAAAACTAAGAAGAAAGGATGGGAGAGAAGGAGAAAGAAAGAAAGAAAGAAAAAGCACAACCTGTCTATCCAGGGCAATCATCATTAAAAAATCTACAGTAATCCAATCAACCGAAAAATCCTTAGATTTTCTGAAATTACACTGGTCACATTTCTGGTCTCGAAACTTAAAATGATTGTCTCATTCAAGAGTTAGTAAATGACTCTAAAACAACTTATTTCCTTCTTGCCTCATAAAAAAATTACTTTTCAAGGAAGCTTGGTGAAAATCCTTTCAAGGTACAACAGTGTTGGGATACTTCTGAAGTACAAAGGAACATATAAGTAAATCAACTTATACTTTATACTTTTTAACAGCCTAATAAAAATGTTGGGAAGTTCAATATATGAAGGCTTTCAACTTTGCAGAACATCCTTTAGCTTAACTTGCTCAGGTCTGAACTAAAATAGTGAGTTTTCAATCAAACACTACAGTACGGCATCTAAAAGCAGGTTTGCTACAGCTCGTCAACAGTTATATCATCAGACCAGCCTTCACCTTCCTTCATGTGAAAGAACAAATCACGAACATTTGAAGTTACAGTCTACCTTTCAGTCTGTCTTTTAAGGCACTATTCTTTATTTTCTCAGTGATTTAAGGTGCTTTACAAGTATGAACGATAACCTGCTATTGTTAATGGTTTGTATCCTTTCCACTCATTTCTTTAAATCTGGAATGTAATTCCCTGTGTGGCATCTTATTTCTAATGTAGAAAAAATAACTGTTATCAAGCACAAAATTTTACTCTAAGGATACAGTTTACTCTAAGGATAGTAAATTTATAGATTTATTCCACTTTTGAAAGGACAGCCAAAAGTCCACCCGACTGATGCTCATTTGGCACATTCTTCTCAATTCTGGTCACTAAACTACATCCTGAGATAGGATGAAAATGATGCAGCTTTCAGGCTTTAAAATGACTAAATTTAAACTGCCAGAAGAGTCATGAGGTGTCTGTGCAGGACAATGTTTCCCACCACTTACAGAGTTACATTTGGTATGTCAAGAAGAGAGAACATAATCCCACAGCAGCAGCCATTTAAAATAAAAGAAGACAGCCACAAGGATTCATGCAGAATATTTTAAATATTCCTGTTGAGCAAAATGATTTAAGTGATTTTTCTTCGAGGATGATGCTCCCAAGTATCCTATATGCATCCTTTGAACATGTAAAGATCCTGAAATAGCGTCTTCCATGTGGGACATCTTGAAAGAGAATATTTTGGTTTCAGTGAGTTACACACCAGTCCTTGTTAATTTAATGGGTCTGTTTACAGAGTGTGGTAGTTTCGTTCTTTCGATTTGCAGAATTTATAGAGAAAGAAGATTACAGCCTGCACACCCAAGACGAGGACAATTCCTCCAATGAAACTGGCTGCATCGAAGGTTGACTTCCGCCCAGGTTGTGAAGTTGGAGTTAAAGTGGTATTAGTTGTACCTGTTAAATAAGAAAGAAAAAATAACAAGACTTAGTAAGTCCCATGATCCTCTACCCAGAATTTCAAGACCCACCTGAGCTTCTACTTTGACTTTGCCATGAGTTAAATTCTATAAAGTATTTGCTCTTGAGTCAAGTCTTTACAACTAGAATTTATCCCACTTACTCCATCTAGCGTATCAAGTGGTCAAAGGTGTCATTCAAATGCAAATATGAAAATGACAGAGAAAGAGTCTCCTGGTACATAAATTATGCCCTGAAAACATGTCAAGCACTTTAAAAATTTGTAATTTCTTCAGATAACATATTGTTAGTTAATTGTTATAGTAAATATTAATATTTGTGCTGAAAATTCATATAACTTTTGAATTTTATTAAATACCCAAGGTAAGCAAAAATTCAGTTGCAATTTTTCAAAGGACAAAAATTATCTTAAGTATCTGCAATTTATAATTTCAACAAACAAAAGAACTTGTTATTAAAGGTATTGTAAATCTTACTCTAAAACTTTATATTATGAGCATTACCAAACCACATGGAATAAAAGCACAAAAGTTTGAATTCCCTTTTCAAGGAATAAAATGTTTCAATAGGAAACAGAACATAAATTTCTTTTTAGGGAGTAAAAGGTTTCAAGTAGAGCACCATCTATTTTAATAAAAAGCGGTTTCATATTTAAAATAATTTTTTTTAAAATAGAGTTTCAAATAAACACTGGTTCTGGTGGCTGTATAATAAGGTGGCAAGCTTTAAATTTTTTTTTTAAAGATATTTTATTTATTTGTCAGAGAGAGACAGAGAGATAAAGAGCACAAGCAGGGGGAGCAGCAGGCAGAGGGAGAAGTAGGCTCCCAGCCGAGCAGAGAGCCCCATAAGGGGCTCAATCCCAGGACCCTGGGATCATGACCTGAGCTGAAGGCAGACGCTTAACCGACTGAGCCACCCAGGTGCCCCAAACTTTAAAATTAATTACAACTGTTCTGTAATTCTTCTTGCAAAGACAAACTGGTTTCCTTGAAACCAAGAAAGGTAGTGCAAGAATAAGCCAAAAAACTTAAAAAAAAAAACCCAAAAAACAAAAAAAAAATCAAAACCAAACACCAGTATTTTAAACAGGGATAGAGAGAAGGATTCGTAACCTGTGTATCTGCAATGTCCTGTGGCATCACCTGAATGTGATTTCGTTTACAACACACCAAACCATTAATTAGTAAGCAGTCACTTTTCACAAGCACTTTTAACAGTTATAAAGGAATGTAAAGAAATAGTGAGAAATATGGCTGAGGTGCACATCTGCAGTGATCTTGGCTTTTTAGACCTTTCTCAATAAAAAGGACAGCTATATTATCTTCACTTCAATTGCCATGACCTAAACACAGCACACAATTAATCCCTAACAGTCATCAGTATTTAATTTTTAAGTTATAAGAAATGAGATCTCCCCTACAAGTTGTAGTAAAAGGGTTTTAGAAAAACACTATCTCTTTACTACGTCAGGCCAAATGGGGCTACGTGTTAAAAATTGAGGACTCGCAACAAACCTACCATTCCTGCATTAACAGCCTACCATCTTGGTCCTCCAAATGTAAGAGATGAGTTTTAGTTCACAACCATTCATGAATGAAACTGGAAAATGGGGGCAAAAATAGCACAAGGCGGGTGCCTGGGTGGCTCAGTTGGTTAAGCAACTGCCTTCAGCTCGGGTCATGATCGCAGGGTCCCGGAATTGAGTCTCGCATCGGGCTTCCAGCTCCACGGGGAGTCTGCTTCTCCCTCTGACCTTCTCCCCTCTCATGCTCTCTCTCACTCTCTCCCTCAAATAAATAAATAAAATCTTTAAAAAAAAAAAAAGCACAAGGCAAGGCTGCACACAAACCCCACGTCGCCAATAGTTTAAACCCCCTCCTTACCTGACGTAGGAGCTGTGGTGGTGGTTGTGGAAGAGGCAGGCAGGGTGGTGGTTTTGGCTGCAACAGAAACAAAACTTATTAATAACTTACATTTCCAAACCTCCCAGTATCTAGCCACTTGTCTTTTTACAATAATGCTGCCAACTTCAACAGGCTTTCCATTTTTTAACTAAAGGCCAAATTTCAGGTAGTGGTTCACTAACACATCCACGTAGCCAGACTACGTAGTCTTTAAATTACCACGAAGCAAGCATAAAACTGTACCTATGTTAACATCTATGTATATATCTAAGCATGAAATCTATGTATATATCTGAATAAAATTTACAAAAAGACACACAGGATGGTAAGAATCAGTGGTCGGGTAAGGAACGACAGGTTTTTTACCGCTTCTATGACAAAAACTATTAACTTAAAAAGTCATGGTAAGAAACCAGTGTGGCTCAGGATTTCTCAAGTAGGTATCAAGGTTGGCTTCTGTTCATTTCAAGGGGCTGGCAGACTTTTCTTAAAGGGGCAGACAGTAAACAGTTTAGGCGCTGTGCAGCACGTAGTGCAAAAACAGCCGAGGCCAACATGCGAGTCAACAGGCATCGTTCTGTTCCAATAGAATTTTAAGAACAGGTCCCCTGGGGCCACAGATCCCCCAATTTAAATTACCTGACAATGCCTGTAAAGAAAATGAACTCTTGTGAGAAGAATTAATTTGAATGTAAACACATTTTAGGAACCAAAGCACTGTAGTACCAGACTTCTGTTAGTACTGATACTACTAACAGAGTCTAATCAATGATATGTTAACAATACTGATGGGATTACATGTTTGTATCCTTTTCTCTCACTAGGAGCACTACTGCACACATTTTCCCTACCCTGCTCTTGGATGGACAATTAGGTCATCTCTCATTTGTCCAGCAGGGAAATATCTGATCTCATCTCTGACAGGGCTGATTCTTATACAGAATTCCTAGATTTTTAATCCTTTTAAAGTTGCTGCAAAAAATAACACTTTATAAACTAAGCAAATATACTCTTTTCAATCTTAAAACACTAAATTTTGTCTGACAATGGTAGGGAAAAAAGTTTGCAAATTTGCCTTTTGATTCTTACTACCAAACCCTCTGAATACCACACAGACTAATTCTTTTTATGTAAATAGGCAAAACATTTATACACTTTTACTTCTGACCAAAGTACTACTTTGACAAAATTTTCAAAATCACGCAATACTTAGGGAATATATCTCTACTGACCTACAGTATGTTCCTTTCATTAAAAAACAAACATAATTCAGCAGTTACAAAAGCTGCTACTGGTGATGGAAAATTTTTAAAACACGGTAAATTAAGTAATCTCATCACTCAGAGTAACATGTCATTTCCTACTGGCCATTTCTCTACACATTTATATAACAAAAAAAACTAAAAAGTAGAAGAACTTAATGGTTTGTCTTCCACTTAATATATTATGAAAATTTCCCACTATATTTCTGATATAATCTAGTCATTCTACTGTAAGAGGTTATTTACAAGTTTTTTAATTTATAATATTTATATGTACTAACAGAAGACTATTATAATTAACCCTACTGAACACCTTTCCACATAAATCAGATTCTCTTTGCGTCATTTCTTTAATAATCCCTTAATTTCTCACTTGCTCTCTTTCACCAGTAGCCATGGAAAGAGACCATATAAAGGTTTTTGAACAACTGCCACTCAACAGATGCATTTTCTATAAGCAAGCCTTGGCTTCCTTCCACTTACAGAACCAGAGAGAGAAAACAAGAGAGACTTCGTGGTACTTCACTGGAGAACCCCGTGTGGATCAAGCACAAAAACTACATCGAGGTTCATGGAGAAGAAATTAAAAGTGAACCCACAATGGTTTTGAAGAAAATGTTTCCCCCTTTCGGTTCACATCCCACCTTCTGGAAATTAATTTTCTCTTAACATTTCTGCTTTCATCAATCTTTTAACATCCTCCTAGTCAGTGACTACCCATGGGTGCTACCACTGTGTGCGCTCCAAAAGTTTTGAAGCATTTGCAGATTTCTATGGCATGAATATTTCCACCATAATTCAAGCTACTAACTGAATGTGTAACTGGGAAGAGCTATGCACAACTGGCCACCGAAAGCTGGTATGAGCTAGCTCACCACCACCGAAGTCTTTCAAAATGAGTTCTGGTCCTTGCTATGCATCTGACCACTTTTTCCTCTGAAAAACTATACCTAAAACACACACACACACACACACACACACAGTTTCCTGGACACACCTCTCTGCCCATCCTACTGAGTTTCCTCTCTGATCCTTTTCTCAACTAGACATTACTATTCCCTGGAGTTTGGTCCTCAAGCCCTATTCTCCCTACAAGCTGTTTCAGTGGACACCACTATTGCCTACACCGATCAGCTTACCTGTACTGTCAGCTAAGAGTCTGCCATCACCTCCATCAAGTCCTATCCTTCCTACTTCCTAAGTCTATTTGCATACATCTGCGACTCTTCCCATATTAGTTCTCCAGAAATCCCGCCACGGGTTATCTATTCTAATCTCCCTGTGTTCACTCTTGTCTTCTGTTCCGACCTGTCCTCCCAATCTGGCTCTTGACCTGTTGACTGTCCAGCTCAACCCTTCCTCACTGTGCATGTCCCAAGTGCAATTCCCCGACCTCACTATACTCTTTCACACTCCTCACGTGTACTGACCGCCTTGCTCCACTTGGGAAGCTATCTTCATGTTTTACCAAGGTCATTTCAAGATTCAGTCAACATCTCCAGGAAGCTGTCACCACATTTGCCGTATTACTCTGTATACACACCTTCTTACAAATGTCTCAACACACTGCCCTTATTTACCCATTTCACAGTTCCTACGATAGACAAAATGCTGTCTTCTGTTTCCAATCCCTATCATCCAGCCTACTACTTGTCCTGGAGTAGAAGTTTTTTAATGATTTATTCCTCCTATCACTTTGGTAAACATTTTTAAAAGGAGAAACTATCTAATCCTGTTGAAGGGGTAGTGAAAACTTTCCAGTTGTTGCTGATGGGAATGAAAAGCCTATCTTTCTGGAAAGCAATCAATATTCGGTCTTAAAATAATCCTATCCTCTGACCTAGGAATGCTGTTTTAATCAATCCTATCAGGGATAACAGCAAATTAGGACATCTAATCTAACATCTGCATGAAGAATGAAAGATGACCTAACTATCCAACCAAGTGCAGGCTAAGTAAATGTATAAAACAACGTAAAAGAGAAAACAATCCAAATGTGCATGGGCATATTATCCAAGTTCATAATAAGTCTATCTACTGAGAGATACACACAGAGAAGACTGGGAAAACCTTATCACTGAAAACATTCTGGTGTACCTCTGGATAATGGGAATTATAGGGAATTTTAATTTCCTTTAGGCTTCTGTATTTCCCAAGATCTTCAAAAAGTCCACAAAAAGCAGTCTGTGGACTCAACATCCAAAGATATAGCAAATCCTCCCATATTCAATAAACATGAAACACTGGAATTCCGTGCCACTGGCATGAACAGTTCATACTAGTGTAATCGTTATGGTCCAAGACCAAATACATCTACTAGTTTATTAAAATTATACTAACAACTTTGAGGCATTTAATTACTAAAAAGTCCATCAAGAGACCTTACAAATCCTGGAAAAGGAGAAAAGAGTCAATTATCTTGTATTACCTGTAGAATTCGTTGGCATCGGAGTGGGCTCGGGTGCTATTTAAAACAAATAAACATTAAGTCAAAACAATCTAAAATATCACAATTACACTATTTTTCAAATTGCAATCATTTGAATACCACTTTTACAATGTTTACATTTAAGTACCACCTTGTGGAGGAGACTGACAGTTGCTCTAACCAATACTGATCTCCTCTTCTTTAGAAATAGAACCACCAATCTACAGTTGACACTTTCCTCCCCCAGGGAAAGACAAACATTTCTTAGCTTCCCCTGCAGGTAGGTAGCCCAGTAGAACTTCTAGAAAGCATCTTCAGGTAGATATGGGCCTCTTTCCTCTTCCTGTTGGCAGGAAAACCAATTTGATGGCTGGAACATGAGCACTCACTTCAGAGAGTAAGGTCAAAGATATTTTTGAGGAATGACAGTACACAGCCTGGGTCCCTATTGGATGTAGAGTGCTACATAGTCCAAACTAATTCTGATCAATTAGTGATGAACATCATCGAATTAAGTAGAATTACTTACTCAATTTTTCTCTAAATTAGTATATTTTAAAATGTTTTACTTAACCTTGTTTCCAAGCAATTATTTTCATGAAACCACAGATTTGACACAATTATTTTCTGACAAGCATTAAAATAGATACAAAAAATGTTTGTTCTTTTACCACCTAAACCAAATTATATGCATTCTACAAAAGGGATAACTGACCTCACACTAATGAAATTCTCAGTCATTGAAAAAGAAAACCAAAGTTGGTGGCATCACAATTCCAGACTTCAAGCTCTATTACAAAGCTGTAATCATCAAGACAGTGTGATACTGGCACAAAAACAGACACATAGATCAATGGAACAGAATAGAGAGCCCAGAAATAGACCCCCAACTCTACGGTCAACTAATCTTTGACAAGGCAGGAAAGAATATTCAATGGAAAAAAGACAGTCTCTTCAACAAATGGTGTTGGGAAAATTGGACAGCCACATGCAGGAGCATGAAACTGGACCATTTCCTTACGGCACACACAAAAATGAAATTCTCAGTCATGAAGTTCAAGTTTGGGTGGGAAAACCCCTGCTAAAAGTAAATTGTTATAGGTAGTCTTTCAAGGTTACTGACACACTCCAGAAAACTCTTTTGCTCTATTTATTAACTATACACCAAATTATAAGTTTGAGTTCCCTATCCATTTGTAATCTTGTTAGGAAAATCAGTTGCTTCATCTAGGAATTTAAACTATTTTCTGAGTAAAGAGTTAAGGTTAAGAGTAACCAATTTCTTCAAATTAAAGTACAAAAATGAGAAAACAGATGAATACAGAAAAGATTCAACCATAACACAAACTATCTAGAGATTGTGACAATCACCAACACCATAATCAGGAAAAGGGCCGGAACAAGATTGTCCAGTCCAGTAAAATGCAAATGGAGAGGGTCTAAACTATAGTTAGTTTCCAGAAGAGATAAAAAAAAAAGTAAAGGAGAAGGCATCCTCACCTACAGCACTCCACAGTATAGCCAAATCACTAAACTAAGCTTCAAAACATTGTCCTTCTAGATCAGTATGAATATGCTGTTTATATCCAAATTTCTAACAAGATTAGAATTATGGAAATAGCAAACCAAATATTGAAAGAAGGCTTCCTGAGGCAAAGATCTTCCTCACCTCTTGGCCACTTTCCCCAGCAACCAATATGAATACTTACCAGAACAGAACTTTGTGCCATTCACCACTTGGCAATCACTAACTGTTGTATTATGTGAACAGTAGCTTTTCTCTGTTATCGGGGGGAAAAAGACACAGAGCACCAATCACTTGTTTGTATTATCTTTGATTTAGTTACTAAGCTCCAGAATTGCTTCCAAAAATCAAACTCAGGCATAAACACTTTAGAAGTCCACGGACCAAGAAAATAGTTATTCTCTTTCCCCCATTGATTAAGAAAGATTACACAAGATCCCTCCAAATATTCTTCTACACCCCATATGAATATATTGAACAGATAAATCGGAAACAGTTCACCAAATTCTGGCATGACTCCTGCATAGCAAAGGCTGCTAGAATCCATACGAGGGCTGAATCAGTAGGGAGAAGCAGAAAGGATCTAATAAAGGCTTAGTAACCACAGGAGGTACCCCATTAGCAGCAGTAGGACCTCTGTTCCACATCTCTGCTTGGTTTTCTACACTTTCTAAAACTGCTTTCCTGACGGTCAAACTTGTAGCAAGAGTAAGGGACACCCTTCCCCAACATATCCTACAGTAGGGCATTCAAGCCCCAAAACATGTCAACTCTGCCATACACAGAGGGAGAGGGGTGCGCTCTTAAATTCCATTTTATGACTTTAAAAAAAAAGTGACTCACACAATAAAAAAATTTAACCCCAAATTAAGCTAATACCTTAATTTTAAAGGAAGTTTTTAAACTATGTTATATAGTGATATAATGCCTAGAACTCATATTAGATTTCTTTTAAACAAATAAAGACGTTTAATATAAAGCTTTGGCTTTTTACATATACACACATACACCCGATAAACTGTTTTACTGATAAAAAAGCAACTACCTCCCATTAAAAAAACAGAATATGCTGTAATCCCATGGTTCTAACAAAAATGTTACTGGCATTTCAAAGTACCTCCAAACTAGCTCTTTATCCCTCAAATTAAAGGTTAATTTTAAAATTGAACAAAAACACCAATTCTCTTTCCATCTCATTTTTCTCCCGTATTCTAAATATCCAACAACGTTTTATAAGGTCTCTATAGTTCATCTAGCAGGACACTGCAGAAGATAAATGCCTTCTTTTTCTGGGAAACCATTTTTAGGGGAAAATTGCACAACTTTCTTTCACAGCTGATTTCGGCGTACCTGTCCTCTTAATCTTCCAAAGCTTTAAAATCTCTCTTCCTTTAAAAGTTACTTAACCTTAATTATCAAGTCTAAGGTATTAAAGGGGTGGGGGCAGAATGGGAGACCAGAGATTTTAGCGGGAATGTTAAGCAGTAGGAACTTCAAAGGAAAAATATTTGATTTGCAAAATAAATAGTACACAATATACCTAATTTTCTACATAATTTTTAAGTGTTCAGGAATACCCTGTAGAATATCTTAAAATGTTATAACAAAACAGTTTGCGTTCTCAAAATTAAAGCAATCCCAAAGCTTCTTACCTTTACATTCTATCCAAAAGCAGGTAGGAGTATCAAGGCTAACATTCAAACAGGAAACACAGCTGCTGCGGTTTTCACAGATTTCTGGTGGGGAGGGGTATATAAAACCAATCAATTGGTATCTTACTTTTGAGTTTGTACAACTTACCTTTTTTAAACAAAAGTGAGCATTACATACAGTACCAGACTTACTAATTCAGAGAAATGATAAAACGCTATAGCCCAGCAAAAAATGGATTGAAAAATGTGCTATACATTTTGCAACAGAACAGTATTCCAATTAAAAAAAAAAAGGAAATCCTACCGAACACTAGAACATGGATGAGCCTTAAGGACATTATGCTAAGTTAGACATTCAAAGGACAAATACTGCATGATTCCACCTATATTAAGTATCTAAAATAGTCCAACTCCGAAGCAGAAAGTAGAATGATGGCTGCCAGGGCTAGGGGAAGGGGAAACGGAGATTTGCTCCCCAAGTAGGGTATAGTTTCAAGTAAGATGAAGAGTCCTGGAGATCTTCTGTATAACACCGTGCTTACAGTTAATAATGTACAGTACACTTAAAACTTTGTTAGGATGGTAGATCTTATGTGTTTTTAACCGCATACACAAAAACACTTCATAAATTGGCTTAATAAGAAGTTCCAATCATTATAAATGACTGATGACACTGAAATAAACTCAAGAGAAAGGGCAGGAAAAAACCCCACAAACTAGTGGGAATGCTCAGTACCTATCTAAACAACCCTTTTTTACAGGGCAACTATTTCACAGACACTCGGGGTTTCTGAATCATTTTAAAGCATCCTTAAAAAATAAAAATATTGGAAAAAAAGGTTGTGTTATAAGGCCGACACTACATACAAGGAAATCACTGCCCCAAAACATCACCTAAGACACTGGAATTTTTAACAGTAATAAAGATTTTTTACAGGTTGAACCCAAACTCGGATGATGCCCATTCTGAAAACCCCAGAGATTTGTAATTCATAAATGATCTGTTCGACTGTGACTAAAGGATGAGACAGTAACTTTGGAAGGGGCTACATTCATGTACATACAAATTAAGAAATTGGGAGGGTCTCTGTCAATAATTTAGGCCAAATAACCCAAAAAGTCTAGGGCTCTATCCATTTTCATGGAAGCTAGATGCCTCCAAAAAACATTCACATTTGCTTTCCCTGTGCCTTAGAAAAAAAATAGTTCTGCACAGAGGCCATGCATTTCAATATTTTATCACTAGTATTTATCAGAGACTAGGACATATATAATACCCTTGAGTAAGGGGTTCACAAAGTAGAAAATAAGTTCTGCAGAAGTTTGTGTACTGATGAAAAATGCTAGTTGCCTAAAATCTTTTGTGCCTGATGACTAATGTTTGAATAACACAGTCAATGCTATTTACAATGAACTAAACTTGCTACCTTTCATTTTAGACTGCAGTTTATCCAACTGCTACTTACAGAAAACAAATCATCTCCTTTGTAGGACTTTCAATTACAAAAAGGCAATTAACTCTGGGTATCTCCAAGCTTCTCTTTGGGAAAACACACACTCCAAAACTACAATTCTGGGAAGAAACTGCCAAATAAGCAGAAGACAAAACATATTGTGCTCTATCATCTTAAAAACAGTGCAATTAGAATGTCCAGTATTGTACTGCAATGTACTTTCCTCATTCAACAGTTTTTGAACTTCACTATTACATCTTTCTAAATATTAATTATACTTTCTGTTAATCTATAAAACACGAAAACCAAGGGAAGACATTTCAAAACAGTAAGATCAGTCTGGGGGAGGGGAGGAAAGCCAAGGTAAAAATCCTGACACTTGAGCACTTCTTCGGTCAAGATGCCAATTACTTCTTACTCGGTATTAACTAGAATAACCAATCACACTAGATCAGGTTTTAAATATCTAGGGTTCTTTTTCACCTCAAATTTATCTCCCCCTCTCTCTTTTGTGTTGTCACAGCATTGCCAATTTCTGCTTTAAGATTCAGTGTACGACTCAACCAGTACCCAAATGGACTGCAAGAGCTTAACAAAGGGTGTGTTCCTGATCGGGTTTTAAAAATCGACAGACCTGGGTTCCAATTCCAGCTTCACAATCAACTAAACCTACACTCCCGGCAGAGCTACTTTATTTCCATCTTCCTCCTAGATTTCACCACCTATCTTCCAGTTTAGCCTAAAATACCAAAAAGAATATATAAAGCATCGGGTACACAAATGGGTACTTTTCTTCCTTTGCACATAGTAAGTTTAAAGTTTTAACTAATCAAATGCCCAAACCTCAAATATACCCCACACCTATCTGCAAAATCAACATGGTTAGATCGCAGACTTTTCTCAGACCCAAGTCTGAGACACTGGCGAGCATTAACGTCTTCAGTTTCTTTCCCTCTTTTGCCAACTCCCGGAGAAGCCCCCTTGCAGAGACAGGACCTGGGTGGGCAATTGACTAGCCCCAAAGAGAGGGAGTTCGACCGGATCGCCAACTCTGGAGGCGAGTCGCCTCGCCCCACGATCAACCCCACTGCTGCCACCGCGTGAGGAAGCCACGTCCCCTCTTCCCAAACTGAAGTGAGACTGGGGATTACGAGGCACTTTTTAAGAGCACCTCGACGTGGGACACTTCGGGGTGGCCAAGAGCCCAACGGCCACCGAGGCTCCGCGGCCCCTGCTCCCCGAGGCGCTCCCCTACCCCCGCCACTCCGATCCCGGCCGGAGCTGGACTCGGACGGGCCGCCATGTTGCTGGAGCGCCGCCCGTTCCGGCTCCGGCCCCGGCCCCGGCTCCGGCCCCGGCCCCGGCCCCGCGCGCAGGGCGGGCAGGGCGGGCGAGGACAGGAAGCCCGTTGGGCTGGCGCCCACCTTGTGGGTTAATGGTCACCGGCGCAGGAGTCGTCACCGTCGTCGGAACTATCTTGGTGGTGGTAGTCGGTGGAGTCGTGCTCACAGTCACGTTCGGGGACAGGCTGGAGTTCTGAGCCGCGGTCAGCACACAGAGCGCGGCCAGGCAGGCGGCGGCCCAAGGCAGCTGGCGGGAGAGCCCCGACATCACGTCCTCCGCGCTGGCGTTCGGGCGAAAGCTGCGGCGCACTCCGATCCGTCCGTTCCTCTGTCCCCTGCGGCACCGCCTCGGAGAGTCTGGCCCCCCGCGAGAGCGCGCCGGGGTCACGTGAGGGGCCCCAGGCCACGGCGTCCGGGGGCGGGCCTCGGACGATACCAACTGCACTCCTACAGGAGGGGGACTGGGACAGCGAGAGGAAATCGAGGGAGGCTGTCCCTCACAGCGACTGAAATGTAGCGAAGAAGCTCGCCATGCGCGGGAACCTATTTCCTTTGCCCTCAGATTACCACCCAAGATGCAGCTGGGCTGTTCTAGTTCCCGCGATAGGGAAAGCTCCCACCCTGGCTTGGATGGAACAACCTACATGAGGTGGCGCTCGGCGTGGAGCCGAGCGACCTAGGAGGCCGTAAATCCGCGGCCCCAAGTGACTCTCCGGGCTTCGCCTCCCGGACCCAAGTGTGCCGGGCGCTGGTTTCCGTGGGGTTCGTTTAGAACCAGCCCGTGAATTAAGTTTGTGGTGTGCTCCTGCATTCCGAGGGTGCGCGCACAGATCTTTAGTAGAACCCGCGCTTCTCTCCCTTGAATTTTTCTGGAAGTAACCCTGTGTTGGGATCCCTCAGGGAAATGAAGCCACGTGGTTGAGTTTCTGCTCCGCCGCCCACCTACTGTGAGCGGCCAAAACACCGAAAGCGGTCTCCCGCCTTCCAGCCAGAGCTCTTATCTACGCGGTCTACCTCTGTCCCACTTTCCCAGCCTGTCTTTTCCGAGTTTCTTGCTATTTAAATCAGCGGTAGCCGCAGTCAGTCAACGCCACCACCGCTACAGAGTCAGACAAGCTGAGTTGGAAATCCATCTGGTCCGTTCCCACCCCCACTTTACAGGTGAGAAACCGAGACTCAGGAAAAGTGACTTGACCGAAACCCGATGCTTGACATCAGGACTGGATTTTGAAATGCCCGTTAATGGTCTGTGACTGCTCCGGCTTAATTAGGAGGGGTGAGCGCCATCTGATGTCCAGCCTCACAAAATAGTCACAATTGCAGCCACGCTATTAACGAGTAAAAATTGGATTATAAAAACTTTTTAGTGCCGGTTTTTTTTCCAGTTACTTGTATTTATCGCGCAAGTTTAATTATGCACGTTTACCCTAATAAAATAACACACGAATATTAATTGCTTTTATGAGATCTGCTTTGCTATGAAAACAAAAAAGTTGACTCTAAACTTCTTACCTTTTTTTGCCTCAATTTGAAGGCTTTAAAACTTTCTAGAATCTAATCAGTGGGGTCCTTTTCTACTCTCATGATTACGAGCATTTGTTCTATCGATTACACTAGCTGGCGATTCACTTGATGTAAGCAAGAGACACGATCTTTGACCGTTCCAACCTATGGCCAGAGAATTGAAAGTGCAACGGAGTATTTAAATGAGGTCCCATTATCAGCCTTCAGTGAACCATCTCCTCTTCTCAGGGTATGGCTTCCACAGTATGCACTTGACTGTCTGACACCCAGACAGAGGAAGGCACTAGTCAACTTCGTGGTTTTTTTCTTTAAGGTTAAAAACATAATAGTTATGTTTTCTTCCAATACCCCCCTGGATCATCTTGTTTACACTCTAGGATGAATACGCCCCATTGTGGAGGACGTTGTTTTACAATTTGTCATCTGAGTATTCAACTCTAGTCTTCAGATTTTTATAGCCTTTGTTAAGAGGACATTTCACTCTCTTGTTTTAGGACCAGAAAAGCATTGGCTTATTTTATGTTACGTGGCATCTCTTGCACTAGCTCAGGGAAGACTTCCAAAGTCACCTCACTGTTCCAGAGCAAGGACTGGCATCTATAACACAGTTTTAACAACATATATTAAACATTGTAATATTTAAATAAGTTTCAGCAAAGAGGATTGTAATGAATCAAAGATTACTAGTGAACTGAAATTGTAGGTTCACATTCTTACTGTTAACACTGTGAATAGGATTGATGATAAAATCCTAGAGATACAATCATTCAAGAAGCTCTTCGGAGACAATGGATATTTCTTCCATAACTGTTATAGGGTTTCAGAAGGGAGCATTACGCTTGAGAACAGTTGTGCTGAACCTTGGCTGAACATAGGAATCACCTGGCAGGTTTTGAAAAATCCTGATGCCAGGGTACCGATTTAATTACTCCGAAAAAATGCCTGGGTGTCAGGATTTTTAAAAGCTCCCCAGGTGTTTTTAATCTTCAATTTAGGTTGAAAACCACACTTTTACTCTTCTCAAAGTGTGGTTCATGAACTGATACATTCATACCGCCTGAAAGTTTGTCAGAGATGCAAAATCTCAGGCCTCACCTCAGACCTCCCAAATGATAATCTGCATTTTTTTTTTTTTGAGATCCATATGTACATGTGTTTTAAAGTTTGAGAAGACTGCTTTACATTATAACCCGTGGAGAACTGTTGTCCTAAATTGCTGCAGTTCTTAATAATGACTCATCTACAAGATGACATCAATCGAAACATGTTGTAAAGTTTTTGTGGTAATAAAAACCACTGCATATACAGATCTGTGATTCAAGTTTCTACACAGTCTGAGAGTAGGAAGTGGGAGCAGACAAAGGGACCAGGAACTTGCCATCCTTTAGAAAGTCGGCAGAGTTCTACCTTTCCATTACAGGTAAGTTGAAAAATAAAGGGAGCTGGAATCAGTTTCTTACACCCATGCAAATATCTCTGTTCTTTCACAATATCAGATAAAATGCTTAATTCCCTAGTATACGGGTTCATGCAAGTAAGTAAGAGCAAGTAAGAATTGCTGTGCTGCTTGTTATTACGTGACTAATGAATGCTTGTTAATTTGTTTTAACTAGGATCTCTGCAAAGCATCAGTTTTGTTCGTCACATGCTTCACTAGTTGGTGAGAGGCCCTGTGGCAAGCCTAGCTCCACTTTGAAATGTCACGAGAATGAGCGGAGGAACCCATCCAAAGGCCCAGAGAGAGGATCTGGAGACTTCATGCAAACAGCTTAACCTCTCAGGTTGGCCAAAACTCTTCAGAATAGAGGAAGAGGAACTATCTCCTCCTTAGTGTTTCCCAAATCTCGTTACTAATCAGAGTCATTGAGGAGGTTTTAAAAAATACAACTTCCTATGCCAACCCCTGAAGGTTATACACCAGTAATTTATTAAGCATACATTTAGTGAGCACATATAGCATAAAAAGGTCCTATTCTAGATCCTGCATACAAATTATTGATTCCTTGGACTCTCACAACAACTCTGTGTGGTAGGTACTGTGCTTTGACCTGAAGAAATAGAGGCACAGAGAAGTTCTTGCCTGAGTCCGTGCATCTAGGAAATGGCAGGGCCAGGATTCAAACCAAGGCTATCTGGCTCCAGAACACACATTCTTAACACTCTGCTGCCTCTGGGTCACTTGAGAATGTGACACAGGCAGTATGCTTTCTCCCCATCCACCTCCAATCTTAGTATAAAAGCGTATACCAAATAGCAATAAAGCTGTGATTTAAAAAAAAAAAATCACATTTCGGTTGTTAGGAGTTAGGGATGGTGGGGAGCAGGGGAGTAGGTGTAACTGTAAAGGGGTAGCCCAAGGGAGGTCTTTTGGGAAAGTTCCGTGACGTGACTGTGGTATCAGCCACATGAATCTACGCATGATAAAATGATAACACACACGGTACTGATGTCAATTGCCTGGTTTATATATTGTACAATACTTGTGTAAGATATGGCCATTGGAGCACCTGGGTGGTCAGCACACAGGACTGCTCTGTACTATTTTTGCAACTTCCTGTAAATTTATAATCCTTTCAAAATGAAAAGTGAAAGAAAGCATATGCCTCCTTTTGGCAACCCCCAAGTCACTTAGAGGCCTGTCTCCTTAAGATTGGCTCAAAGAGAGATGATTCTTGGAAGACAGATCTTCCGCAAAGGGCAAGAAAAGCCCTAAAACGTAATGGCTTTGGGCAGAGCATGAATGCGATGGCAGCAGTGGTAGAGGCAGCTGAGCAAGGTCACCACCAATAGAGTCATGCATTTCAGTAACTACAAAGAGGGGGCTGAAACTAGTTACTTACGTCTTGCAGTGATTTCCAAATGACTAGTGCCCAGCTGGCCAAACAGGAACCTCTGGGTTGAGCTAAATGAATGCAGAGTCCCTTTCCCAGACTTAGAGACTCTGACTCAGTAGATCAAGGGCAGGGTCCCGCAGTCTGAGTTTTAAAAGCTCCCCTGGTGATGGGTTTAAGAATCTCAGATTAAGGAGCAGCTGATAAAGCAGAATCCCCAGTAACATCTCAGGAGTCAACCACCGCAGGGCTGATTTGGGTTGGGATGCTTAACCTTAAGCCTTTGGTTTTCATGTGGTTGGTGTGGCTCAGAGATAAGCATTCTCTTCATGTCAGATAAAAATATCCAAAAGTAGATGCCTTTTTCTGAATGCTGCATGTAAACTATGAAATATTACAATGAATTTTTCTATTGCCTCTTTTATATTTGGTTATTTACCAAGTTTCTTAGGGCAGAAATGTAGTTCACAAACAACATAATTCTGTTCTAAGTGCTGTAGGATTGGAAGGCCATTAGGTACTGCTGCTAAATTAAGAATGGTTTTAGCTACAAGTAGCAAAATAATCAACCAATAGTAATGTCAACAAGCAAGAGTCTATTTGTCTCACAGTAAAAAGTCCAGAGATAGGTACTTGCTGGGATTGGTTCTGCAGCTCAAGAGTTGGGGCTGACATCTCCAGTTCTCTTGGCCTTTCCTTCACAGCTCTGGCCTGTCTGCATTCAAGGCTGGTCGAGGGGAAGGGGCAGGACCACTGGCATTCTATTCTTGTCTCACTGGCCAGATGGTATTCCATGGCCACTACTGGCTGCAAAGGAGGCTGGGAAATTAAGTGTTTTGCTTTTATAGTCTCTGTGGCAGAGACAGGAAAGGAAAATGGGGAGGGATCGGGTGTTGGGGGGGCCAACCTACAGCGTCTGTACAGCTTTCAAATCAAATTTTATTAAGCACTGTTTAATTAAATATAGAAACAGCTGATCAGATGCATAATAATAAGTTGTCAGAAAATATTGATATGAAAATCAGGCATAAAGATCTCCACTGTCAATAATTATACATCGGTGTATTGGTCTTTCATTCTCTGTTGGAACCAATTCCAGTTTTTGAAGAACTTCTGTTCCTTCGATCAATTGCCTGTATAGGAAGAAAAAATGGAAAATTTAGTCATAAATTTTCACATTAGCTTCCATTCCTAAATCAAGTGTTATCCTATTTCGCTATGGCTATTTCCTGTAAATTAGATTATCAGTCATAAATATAAATAGCTCTAGATGTGTCCACTTTGCCACGGTTCCTCCACATCTGTTCTGGGACCCTTTCAATTTGTCATCCTCACTGCTGTCAGGTGATCTCTTAAAAATGCAAGCCTAAAAAAAAAATTCCAAGTCTGATCTCACCTCCGCGCTTAAAATACTTCAATAATTTCCCATATCCTTATGATAAAGACCAAAAATCTCTTCCATGGCCCGCCATGGGCTGCCTCCCCGCTGCCCTCCCGTGCTGTCCTGGGCCATGCTCCCCTGGCTCTCTGCCCCAGCGGGACTGACTTCTGTACCTCAGTGTCCTATGTTGCTTCCCTGCCATGTCTGTCTTTTGTGCTCCTGCCCCCCACTTCCCCTTTGCTCCCCACCTCCTGGTTTTCCTTCAGATCTCAGTTTAGTTATCACTTCTCATCGCTCCTTGCTTATGTTAAGCTCCCCGTTGTCTTTATGGGAGTTATCAGGTTAATTTGACATTTATTTGTATGCTTCTTTGATTAGTTTTTAATTCTCCCATGAGGATGTAGTTCATGCTTTTACTTAGTATTCAATGCCTAACACACTGCAGGGCACCTAGTAGACACCTTATCAACATCACTGAATACATGAGCAAAAGCTCAAAGCCATGCTAGTTTGGATCTCTGTAGACCTTCCCTGAGTGGAGCTAGACTTATGATGGTTCTCTCAACTGAAAGAGTAGCACGGGCTAGAGAGACGGCGCTAAACATGGGACTGGTTCCCTTTGGCAGTGTTTGAGCAGAGGCGGTGGCTGAGGGGAAGGTACAGTTTCCATTTCATGAACTTTTATAGGCACATGGCTGTGCTGACACTGATCGTGCTCTAGTCAACTCTTTGTTTGCCTCTGGCTGTCCCAAACAGGAACCAGGACACAGAGCACAATACAAGGTACATTCTGGGGATAAAGAGCGAGGGATAAATGGACAGATTCACCTCTGACCAAAGAGGATGTAGAGCCTGTTCTCCAGATTGGTTTCACAAATACTGAAGGAGCACCTACTATGTGCATCTCTCCATTGTGACAGGTGTTAGAATAGAAGATGCAAGTTTATACAGAGTGCCAAGGAGAACAAAGAAGCAGGTTGATTCTGGTAATCAGGAGGTTTCTGACTTGAGCCTTGAACAGGATTTTGGCAGACTCGAGGGAGGCAGAAAGGAACAAGATAAGCAAAGGCCCAGAGGCTGTCCTGGGAGTGATGGTGCTCTGGTCTGGCTGCAGCTCAGCTGCCATGGTGAGTTTCCAAATCTCCATTTCCAGCTTTTACCCCCCTTGAATACCTACTTATGGTATCCCAGAGTTGCCTTCTGCCTCACGTGTAGGTATCCTAATCGGAAACATAACTTGTCCATCCTAAATCCATGATCTTCTCTCCCGTTTCCTCATACTCTGTATCTTGGTGAATGGCATCAACCATCCAACCAGTTCTAAAATCCTAGGAGTTTCTCTAGACTGTCACTATCCAGTATGGTAGCCACTGGCCACAGGTGGGTATTTACATTTAAAACTTAGTAAATTCAGTTCCTCAGTTGTACCAGTCATATTTCGAGTGGGCAGTGGCCACATGGCTAGCAGCTGTCATAGTGGACAGCACAGATTGTAGCACATTTACATCACTGCAGAAGACTCTATTACATACCACTGCTCGATACTCTTCCCATGACCTCACCACAACCATCGAAAGAGTCACTAGAGTCTTGTTGAATCTAACTGCTGAGTAGCACTTGACTCTCTGTTTACCCTTGCTTCTCTGTACTGCCAGTGCCTTGGACCAGGACTTCATTTATGGCACTATTATCATTGCTTCTTAACTAGCCTTTCCAATTCATTGTCATCCTTTGCCAATTAATTCCTCACTTCTGCTGAAAAGGATTTTTTCAAAATAACAACCTGGTCGTGTTACTCCCAATTAATTCCTCCATAGCTTCCCATCCCCTTTGGGTAGGGGTCTCTGCCTAGCAGCATGGCACTCATAGCCTTTGGGACCCGGGCCTGACCGTCTCCTCCTCTCTACCCTCCTCTCTCTCTCCATTCACCCCTGGGGTGCTAAGCTCTAGCCAGACCAAATGACTTGTAGCTAAGAGGCTCTCCTTATTCCTTAGGGCCCTTCTGCAAAGGCTCCTCACTGTTCCTGAAATTTTATTTTACTCATTTTGATTTCAGCCTTCTCTGGCTAACTTCTACTTGAATTTCAGTACTCATCTCACCTCCTCATGCAGCTTTCTATGGCCCCCCATTTGGGAGTCCCCTATAATGAAATTAATTCTCCCCACCACTGTCCCCAACATATGCCCCTTCTACCTATGCATGTATGAGTGGAGATCTTACAGACCTGTGTTTTGTTTTTTGACTTGTGTTTTGACATTCCTTCCCTATGAAACCAGTGGGCAAGACAGTCTTCCCTGAAGGGCATTCCTAGTGTCATCCATCTGAAGGGACAAGTTCATGTACCAGAAACTAGGGCTCAAAAGGAGGGTCTGTCTCTGGATCTTGCTAACCATGTCTGGGATTCCAGAAGCTCACATAAACCCGGGGACACTCTGAGATGATAGAAAGCATTAACACCATAGTCAGCCCTGCAGTGGGGAAGGACGGTACCCCTGAAGGAGTTACACTTTGTCAGAGTATCTACTTGCCTCTTATGGTATCACGTTTCTGCTCCCTAGTGTTCTTCAAGGTCTTGTTTAAATATTTCAGCCCAGACTTAGCTCTGATTTGGAGATTTAAGGAATCGATTGAGATCATACTTGTGCTAGAACAATAAAAGAGTTGCAGTGTCCTCCCCCCAAAACCAGTGTGGTGGTGATGACAAAATTTAGAGAGCAAGATTCCCCTGGAGGAAGGTGAATCACATGGAAAATAACAGTCGTCAAAAGGAAACCACATCCTCCACTCCACTGCCGTCCTTTAGGGATCTGTGTTCGCTTTTGCTAGAGGAGTTGGAGGGTGCTGTCTTCCCTCTCTTTCCTGTATCCCCAGTGCACTCTTTACAGAACTGCCATAGCCTGTGTCTCACTGACTTACAGTTGTTGGTTTTCTAATACACTATAGACTCCCTAAAGGGCAGAAATTGTGTCTCTTCACTCTTTTCCCACAACTGAGCACCATGACTGGGATATAGTAGGTGCCTAATAAAATGCTTGGTTGAATGAATGAGTCAGGAAGCTAACAGAAGGGAAAGCCGAAATAGATGTGGGTCCAGACAGTAAAGGCCCTGAATGCCACTCTAGACTTTAGGCTGTCTGCATCTGGGGGTGGAGGTGGTGAAGAAGGACACCTTAAACATTTTAAAGTAGTCATGTTTGTGTTTGAGGAAGGTACTTTTGGAAAGATAGGAAGGATCACCTAATCATGTGGTTAAGATGATGGAAAGATATTTAAATGATCCAAGAAACTGTGAATATTACTTGGATTTTAAGTAATAGAAGAATGCATTTTCGAAATCAGAAGACAGTTTAGTAGGACCAGGGGAAATAGAAGATAACACATCATTTTAGGTTATGCATCTATTAATATAAAATCACCTTTTTAAAGAAATCTCCTTTTGATGAAAATACATTTTCTGCTTTTTCGGTCTAGAAATATCACTTGCATTACACTAAAGGGATAATTATGGTTTAAATTAAAACTTAATGAAATTTCTTCATGGGATGAAGAGTCAGTAATTATCCCTGTGGAGTGGCTGGAATAATCTAATACTTATTCACAAAAATTCTAACACTGCATCATTTCATGGAAGACCAAGTAAGCTTCAACTTATATTCACTCCACTAATCAAATAGAGACATAAACACTAGAGTGATAAAGAGTATATCCATCATCCATTTTAGGTCCACATACCTATAAACAACTTGCTAATAATATTCTAGTTATTATTGCCTGAGGTGTTTCCATATTATAAATTGTTCAGTTAAAAAAGTTACTTGTAATTTGGATAGTTTTCAAATATCTCTTCACAGTGTTCATGGACAGGCACTTAAATGGCTTCACCTCACTTCTGCATCTAAATATATCTATGTGACAAAGCACTATGGTATTGCTCATAGTAAATAAGAATGACAATATCCTTGAGGCTGAAGATAGAAGGATGGATGGATGGATAGTCAGAACATTATAATGGCTGAACCTTAATGTTTTCTGTGTTTTTTTTATAGATAGCAAGCTTCTTATGAACTATTTATTCTAAGGGTGCCTGGGTGGCTCGGTGGTTAGGCCGCTGCCTTCGACTCAGATCATGATCCCGGGATCCTGGGATCGAGCCCCGCATCGGGCTCTCTGCTCAGCGGGAAGCCTGCTTCTTCCTCTCCCACTCACCCTATTTGTGTTCTCTCTCTCGCTTTCTGTCTCTTTGTGTGTGTCTCAAATAATAAATAAAATCTTAGAAAAATATATATTTATTCTAAATGTTTGCCTGTATTTGTATTATTTTTGCTTTTAAATTATATCTTCAGTTACCCATAAACTATGTGGACCATATTTTTTTAAAAGATTTTATTTATTTATTTTGGAGAGAGTGAGAGAAGGTGAGCAGGGGGAAGAGCAGAGAGAGAGGGACAAGCAGACTCCATGGTGAGCGTGGAGCCCAACTTGGGGCTCAGTCTTACAACCCTGAGATCATGACCTGAGCCAAAATCAAGAGTCAGGCGCTTGACCGACTGAGCCACCCAGGCGCCCCAAGCCATATATATATATATATATTATATAGACGTATATAGACGTATATATGTTATATAGACAAACTTATATAGACAAAGTTATATAGACAAACTTACAATGTACATACCCAAAAGCCACATATTTTCTATCTAGATAGGGTGCTGGCTGTAGTGTGATGTAGAATTGTGACCCGTTGCTGTGACGGCCTTTGTTGGCCATTCCAAGAACTCCCCTTTTATTATGAGAAATTGAAAAGTTTTCATCTAGAAAAGACAGTAAATAGTAGGTCGTTAAAATATTTCCAAATTGTATTGTTTCGTATTTCACTCAACTGGGCTGTTAAAAAAGATAAGCTAGAAAGTTTTCATTAGAACTATTTTGAGCATTTCTGTACCTTTAGTTTATCATTACTGTAGCTAAAAACAACTGTGCTAAGAAAATAATGTAAAAGGAAGTACATTGCTGAGGAATAAAGGTCAGCACATTTTCTTGTGCTGTTGGGCAGTAGTATTTCATTCAAACTACCAGTGTGATCATTAAAAATACCCTCTTTGAGAAGGCTTTTGGATCTGACCCTTCCCCTCTTATACAGACCTCTGTGGTTGTCTTTATGACCTGTGCCATTGTTCACATGGCTTTTCTTCTCTAGCGTGTGCAGGCAGGGACCTTGTCTCAGTATAGCCTTACTCCTAGGGCCTCTTAGCACATTAACTGGCTATGTGGGCTTAAATGTTGGTGATGAAAGGAAAGGAATTCATAATTTATTTTGTAGTCTTTAAATAAATTTTAATCTCAAACCTTATATAGATTGACCAAGATTTTGTGGAAAGTGATTTTTTTTTTTTTTTTTAGTGTAAAGTTAACAAGTAAAGAGAATTGTATGGTGGTGAATTAGGCTGCTGTTTCAAGAAGTACCATTTCTAGCATGAGGTAAGATTTACCTCCAAACTCAAAAACACAGAAGGAAGTGGTGGAAGAGAAATTCACGAAAAGTTTTCATTCAATAACCTTATAAGATTCCGGGAGTAATTGAGAGGTTTGAGCATTAAGTATCAAGATTTTCTGAAGCTGCAGTTGCTAAGCATTCGGAGTTTCATGGCTAAACCAACTAAGCAATTAAGCCATATCCATCATCATTACTTTTAGCTTGTTAAATTGCAACTGAGTAAAAACCTCTGAAATCTTGTGAAATGCAAATAAAGTACTTTGTACAAATTAGTCTGTATAATTACACTGATGCTCCGTATTCATTTCAGGGCAATTAAGAAATAATCCATTAATTTTACAGAAAATTACATGGCACAGAAATCTGCCCAAAATAAAGATTCAGAGTTTTAACAAAATGGTATGTCATTGTTCTTAGATATACAATAAATGTTTCTTAAATTCTGTAAGCATTAAAAAAGAAAATTTTATAGTGTTGTAACATTTTTTACCCAAAATTCTGTGATTATGGGAGAACTTCATTAACTTTTAAAGTTAATATATAGGTATAGGCAGCCCTTGACTTACAAATTTAAAGTGTGTTCACCTCAAAAAATGTGTGAAAATTAAATAATTATATTAACGATTGTTTTAACAGAATGCTGCCATGGAACTTAAGGACCTGAGGCTTGTCGCTTCAAGACTGGCAATGACGGCACGGCAGAGGGGACTCACCTGGTGACTCTGCCACACCAGGTAAAGCCCTTGGGTAGAATTCCACCTGCTCCTACTCCTGGAAAGCATCCCACTGAGGGAAGGGGTGCCAACCCTCCCCTTCTCATTCTCTACACAGTTACTGGTGGGGGTCTTTGCTCTGAAACAAGTTGTAGCGACCCCTCCCATATGAACTCAGCATGAGCTGCAGCTAAGACTGGGCCCTTGGTGCCTCCTTCACAGCTCACTTGGGGAACAGAGTGGACCCCTAGCCTTGCGGGAACAGATTATCCACTTAAAGACCGGAATCAGTGGCATAATAGAGTTCCACCTAAAATTCTGTCCTTAGAGAAGCTTTCCTGAAAAATGGCTCTCCGAATGGTATTTTTACATTAATAGAGATATATATATATTTTTTTACCAATAACAAGATGGAGAGTGAAAATCCCAGGTTTAAGTCAACATTTGTTTATTTGACAAATATTTTTACAGTGCCTGGTATGTTCTGAGGGTTAAGTGCAGAGCTTCAGACTTTTCAGTTATATAAAGAATGTAAATGTAATGTGCTCACATGGTTTTTTGAGGACAGGGAAAAAAACAGATCCTTAAGTCAACCAACCCTTCACCCCCCCAATTTTGTCTGAATGAGATAATTAACTATTCTAGATTATTTTAACTCTATCAGCAGCCCTGAGTGGAAAGGAAAAATTTCAATAACCTACAAAAAAATATTTTGAAGTAGGAAGAACGAAAAACATCTTTTTTATTGCTGGGCAAAAATAGAAAAATTTTAAAATTTGAGTGCTGACTAAACTAGCATAATTAGTAATAATTTTATTTTTAGGTCATGTTAATTGAGGCATGGAAGGAAATTTAAAAGCTATGGTAGGATCTCAGGACCCTCTCATTCCACTGTCTGTGACTCAGGAATTCCTGCCTCTGCCACTTACCATAAGATAGGAATCGTAGTTACTGCTACGTGGTCAAAACTGGCATCATTTGTAACATACAACACAAAGGGCAACATGTAACTATTTGAAATAGAAATCAGAAAATCAGTTTCTGAATCTGTTTCAAATAAAGCTCATTCTGATGCTTGTAAAGGAAGCAACTACCACAAGTCTGGGAAAACTGCCATGCATTCTCTCTGGTAAAAGTATAATCAGACAGTTTAGGACATTTCTATATAATTTGCTGAAGGCAATACTATCAAGTAAAAATCTGACTCGAATCCTGCAATATCAATTTGTAAACCAACTGTTCTATTTTTACTATCATATTTAAATAATACTAGCTATACACTATTTATTATTACATAAAAGTACATGAAATTGTGCTACTTAGCATGTTTTAATTGTTGCTTTAATGAAGCATTTGTAAGTACACATGTTGATCATGTGTGTGACATAGAAATGAATAGCCCATACTCATGAACACTTGAGGGGATAAACACTTAGGGTGTGTTTATAATATTGAACACTAGTGACAATGAGAGGATTCCAGCTATAGAGAACATGAATGAATTTCATAGGCAGTGGATGAACAAAAGAAGCAAGACACCCAAAGAATCCCCTCCCAAGATCCAACTACGAGCTTTTACATAAAATTCAAAAACAGGCAAAATTTAACTATATTGTTTAGGAATACCTACCTGGGTGGTTAAACTATCAAGGAAAGCAAGGAAAAAAGACAGGCTAGTGGTTACTTCTGAGGGACGTGGAGTATTGGTGAGGATGGACAAATAGGGTGCTTCTGGTATGCTGGCAAATTTTCTTTCTTGACAAGGATGGTAATACAGGGATTTGCTTTATAATTATGTGTTAATTGTACATATGCACTTCCATATATAAGTCTCGCAATTTTTAAAAAAATAAACAGCCCTTAAATGGCTACCCAGACCGTACTATTTTCAGTTATTCATTACTGACAGTATATCAGGCTCTGTGCCGTTTATTAATGAATACTTTCATTTATTTATTTAAAGATTTTATTTATTTATTTGTCAGAGAGAGTGAGAGAGAGAGCACAAGCAGGCAGAGTGGCAGGCAGAGGCAGAGGGAGAAGCAGACTCCCCGCCGAGCAAGGAGCCTGATGTGGGACTCGATCCCAGGACCCTGGGATCATGACCCGAGCCGAAGGCAGCTGCTTAACCAACTGAGCCACCCAGGCGTCCCTCATTTAGTTTATTTTTTTTAAAGATTTTATTTATTTATTTGAGAGAGAGTGAGCGAGCATGAGTGGGATGAGGGGCAGAGGGAAAAACAGACTCCCCACTGAGCAGGGAGCCCGATGTGGGGCTCGACCAGGACCCAGGCAACATGACCTGAGCCGAAGGCAGATGCTTAACCACCTGAGCCACCCAGGTGCCCTGAACACTTTCACTTAAAGGCAAGGAGGAGTAAGAATTAGACAAATGGATATTAAGTGCTGTATCTGTGAATCAGGGCACAAGCTATTATTATTATTATTTTTTAAGATTTTATTTATTTATTTGACAGAGAGAGAGATCACAAGTAGGCAGAGAGGCAGGCAGAGAGAGAGAGAGGAGGAAGCAGGCTCCCCGCTGAGCAGAGAGCCCGATGCGGGGCTCGATCCTAGGACCCTGAGATCATGACCTGAGCCAAAGGCAGAGGCTTAACCCACTGAGCCACCCAGGTGCCCCAGGCACAAGCTAATATTAACAAACTAATCTACTTAACGTTACAAGGATAATACAGTATTTTAAAATATTTTTCTTTTGCTTTTTTATAAATGACATTTTCTCTAGTCAGCCCAAACCACCTAACTGCCAATCCTGCCAGTGGGAAGGATTAGGGATATTACACAAGAAGGAAAAAAAGGGCTAATATTCAGTTTCTAACATTCAGAATCTAACATTCAGAATAGGTTTTGGGAAGACAATTTAAAAACTTGCAATTTGAAACAAAGCAAAACAGACTTTCTTCAAGTTAAAATAATGATTAACCAATTTATAAAACTATCATCTAATTAAATTATTATTTATTACATTCTTTTATTTTATTTTTTTAAGATTTTATTTATTTATTTGACAGAGAGAGAGAGAGAGAGATCACAAGTAGGCAGAGAGGCAGGCAGAGAGAGAGGGGGAAGCAGGCTTCCTGCTGAGCAGAGAGCCCAATGCGGGGCTCGATCCCAGGACCCTGAGATCATGACCCGAGCCCAAGGCAGAGGCTTTAACCCACTGAGCCACCCAGGCACCCCTATTACATTCTTTAAATTCACTGTGCTTAGCTTAATAAAAGTGTTTTGTGGCTTTTTTAGGAAGTCTTGGGTTTAAAATCCGCAGCTCGTGGTAACAGGATTCAGTGAGAGACATGCGGAGGAGGAAGGACTGGCTGGCCCTTGTGTACATATCCCCCAGGGGGTGGAAGAGGGAGGGAAACCCATGCTTCACTGTTCTGAGCAGTTACTCATCTCTCCTCGGAGGCATCTCTCCTTTTCATTTGCTGGGTTACTGAGTTTCTAATCCTGCACCCGCAGACATCATGAGTAATGGAGGCTTCCTTAAACACACTGGGCCTCCCCCGGCACCAGAGCACAGTCGCCCCCTCCGTAACTGTGTAAGGATAGGAGTGTGGGATAATCCCCAGAGGCACAGGGTTGTCCAGGGGGCAGGCAAGGACAGAGGCTAAGAGATGTGTCTCCTGCTGGACAGAAGGCCCAAGTTGTCTGAGACGGTGCCTCCGAATAGGACTCCAGGTGTTCTGACAGCGGCCGTGGGGTGGACCTATACTGTGGATTCTCATCAGGGATTCAGTCTATCAGGAAAGCATCCAGGAACATCCCTTCCCCATCTGCAATGTTTTATTTTAAGACCCAACTCAAACGCTACTCTAGGCCACCGCCCCCAACTCTCCCAGGCAGCTGTTGGTTCTTCTCCCACAGTGCTCAGTTCTTCCTCTGTAACCGCCATTGGCATCAAGCTGGTAGCTAATCCTTTTAAGTATCTGTCTGCACCAAACCTAAAATCTTTGAGGCCAGAAGCTTGGTCATATCATCTTCGTTTCCTAAGGCCCTAGCGCCATGTGGGCACCTAAGAGTTGAATGTCTGTTAATTAATAAATAAATAAATGGTGTCACTCGGCCTGGTTTCATTTGATAAAACTGGCTCCACGTGCACTTAGTATATGTGCTGCTGAAGCGAGCGCTCCACATGCACTTAGAAGGAAATCAGCTTTTCCTTCTCCCTTCACTTTGGTATTGGTCCAATATTACTTTTTAGGAACCTTTTCATTGTATTAAAATTTAGACACAAAAGCCATAGAAAACTAATTAATAATTAAAGTTATTATTAGTTATTATAAGGGAAACACCCTTTTCATCCCCACTCAGGCCCGCTTTCCCCAAAGTGCCTTGTCTAGTTCAAAAGTAACTACTCCCCTGACTTTGAAATGCTCTCATGCTTAATGTTTCCTTATACAGTTGGCCCTTGAACAGCACTAGCTTTGATCTGCAGGGATCCACTCATACGTGGATGTTTTTCAACGCAGTACAGAACCATAAATGTATTTTCTCTTCCTTATGATTTTCTTAACATTTTCTTTAACTTATTTCAGTGTAAGAAAGGGGTTAATCAACTGTGTTTTTGATAAGGCTTCAGGTCAACAGTGTTAGTAGTTAGTCCACAGCTATTATTAGGTTATTATTATTATTAGCTATTATTAGTTATTAGGTAGTATAGTTTAGTATTCACCATTTTATTTTTTTTCCTTTTTTTTTAAAGATTTCATTTATTTATTCGAGAGAGAAAGAGAGCAGGGGAAGAGGCGGAGGGGGAGAGAGAGAGAGGGATAAGCGGATTCCCTGCTCAGCAGGAAGCCCAGCTCGGGGCTTGATCCCAGGACCCTGGGATCATGACCCAAGATGAAGTCAGACACGTAACTGACTGAGCCACCCAGATTCCCCAGTCTTTACCATTTTAAAAGACTTATTATGCCTTTTAAGTCTCTCTTAAATCTTTAAGGTCTGCCTCTATCCCTTTATTTACTTTTTTTTTTTAAACTCAGTGGAGAGAGACTGCCATTTTCCTTTACTTACTTTTATCTGATAATAAACCGGAGCTGTTGAACCTCTAGAATTTTTCCCAGTCCAAAGTTTGCTGATTGCACTTGCATGGGGCGTTTCAGTATGTTTTTGTGTTCTCTGTCCTGTCCTCTTGCCTATCATACTTGTGTTGAGAAGGCAAATCAATTTCAGCTTGATTGCTATTTTGGGAACATCTGAGCTTAATGAAGCTCGCCCATGTTTATGTGCAACGTCTAGGAGAAACACCAGGTAAATGTAGAAAATGGCTCCCGGCTGAACTGAGCTGCATCGGAAAACACACACCTCAGACATCCGCCACAGGTGCCCTCAGTATGCGCTGGGTCCACCCATGTCCGATGTTACAGCTTGCCTCTAATCTCAGAGAGCCCTCTCTTCACCACTTCACAGTCAGCCACAAGCTACAACTCTTCCCACGCCACCTCCTCAAACATCAGGGAGCTTTCAAGGTAGAGCGCCAAATTTATTATAGTATTTCTGTGTTTCTGGACCATAAAATATATGTTAAACTGTTACCAGTTTTATCAGGTTACTCTATATTTTAATGTGTCACTGAGAAAGGGTTTTTTGGTACCTTACGTTTGCCGTAAGTCCTGCAGTTTTTAATGCATGATTTTCATAGTGCAAAGATCTTTAGGACCACATGCCGTCAGAACTGGCTGTATTTCCTGCGGATTGGCAGCTGGGTCCAGAGGCTTAATCAGACTCGTGTTCTGTCCCTTTGGTGGTGCGTTCTCTCCACAGAAGGCTCATAATGTCTGGTTGTCCCTGTTTTTGTGAAGTTAGCAGATACCAATGCAGCAAAGACCTAGATCCATTATTTCACCGGGGGCAGCAAAATAGTGCTATTCTATTATTTCCTTCTCATCTATCTATAGGAATGCTGTTGTAAGTAGCAGTTTTCTATTATCTACAGTTTGGTACAGTTCATATAGGAAAGGCAAGATAAATGCTTCATTCTTTGCTTATGTTTATCAGTTTTTTAAGATAATGAATTTCTTTCTCATCATTTCTCCAAAGATAAGCTATTAGGCTTTATTTTATAATATGATGTCAGTATGAACTCATGGATTTAAAATATTTGTTGGGTTTCAATTATTTGTGATTACTATTCTTTTTGAAGTTCAAATCTTTGGCCAGTGAGAGCCTCTTCAAGTTGTCTCCCAAGGCCTTTGACATGAACCTAGTAAATCTTTAATAGCTTTCTTGCTATCTGATAATAGCATGACTAAACATGAGTTTCAAGACTCATTTTGTAATATCCTGTCCTGGAACTGAAACCTGCCATTTCTCCTAGGAGCCCTGGTTTCTTTAAGTGAGAAATAACACTTCAGAACTCCAATCTAAATGCTAGGTGTATGTGATGCTACTAGGTTAGTACTTGTAGACCAATTCAGTGGATAGAGCTATATAGGTAGATATGATACTTTGTGAGTTTAAACCGGTATTTCCAATACAGAATGTTTTACTTATTGGCCTCTATCATATTTCATTTGTTTCTCTCTTCTTGCACATTGAAAGTCATGATTCTCAAGGATACATGAAATGATGAATTTAAGATATCCTATAATTACTTACTTTTTCCATATTGCATAGACAAGTCTCCAAATAACAATACCATCACCAGCATAATTACTGAAAATAGTTAAAAGTTTTT
>CM052886.1:46056376-46084744 GCA_028534135.1 Potos flavus | reverse complement strand
CCCTTTGTCACTGTCGCCCGGCTATCCTGCATAACTTTGATTCCATTTACAGCAACACCTCCTCATTGTGGGCCTGCCCTGGAAGAGTGCCTTTTCAGATCAGTTTCAAGAGTTCAGAGAGGTTAGGCTGCTCCAGCCTCAAACCTTACCAGGGACCCCTTGCACTCACCTACCGTTGGCTATTTTGAGGTTCTGCTATTCTCAAGGCTACCAGATATGCTGCTTTCTCCCACACAGATGCTGACACCATGCAGATTTCATAGCTATAGGTAGTTTGTCCTCATCTGTTTGTATTGAGAATTCATTTAGATACCTTGTCACCTAGTTTTGTTGTAAATGTAATCCATGGGTTTTTAGTTTTTATATCTACTTATACAGTCTGTTTTTATGTTGATATTTCAAAAAATTCAAAAACTATGCCATCACCACGACCCCATCTTCCTGTGATCCCCAACAGCAGTCTTAATGGGATGATTCTCAAAGTACCAAATTCTGGGTACAAGCACGGCAAATTACAAGCGTTAAAAATATAAATTCCCTTTGACCCTACAATACTAATTCTAGGAATTTAGCCTAAAGGAATAATATAATTAGGCAAGGGAAAAAATGTGTATACAAAACTGTTCTGGTCTGGACTGGGATACCTTCTACCCCATTTTTAACTCCCACTTTCAGTGTATTATCCCAAATACCATCTTATTTGGAGTTGTGAATTGTCCCGTCTTGTTAGATTTGAATTATCAGCTGATATAGACTGACAGAATTTAAAGACACATACCTTCAAATGTTGGTCCATAAATCGACTCTCCATCATCTCCTCTTCCTTCTACTATATCTGAGAAATAACAATGAACAAACATTAGAATTTTGAGACTAAAAAAGAGTATAGTAAGGGCTGGAGGAAAATACTTTATATTATGATTCCATTTATACCAATGACTAGAGTAAGTTATAAGGTACCTATTGTTCAATATCTAAACCATGAAAATATTACTATAGTGATTTCACTTGTATTTTGTAAGCACTTTAACACTCATGATCCCATTTCCCCCTGATAATAACTCTTTGAAGTAGGCTAAATTATAATGCAGAACCTTTGAAATGATGACGTATTTAATTATAATTGTGGTCACAATTTAAAGGAAGTGTGTTCATATAAATTCTGCTTGCCTCACAAGTTATTCCATAGTCCCTCTTGCTTTTTAGGAAAATGGAAAGACCAGACTGAGAGAATGAAATAGGAACAGTGAGGTCTTTTTAGAGGAGGAATAAAAATAGATGCTCTAAAAAGAATCAGTGTTCAAATTTTCATTCCTTAGAACCCCAGTGTGATAAATCATTTATTTAGCCAGTATTCTGGAAAGGAAGTTCCCTTGTAATGAGGATTTTTTTTTTTTAAGTATTTATCATGTCCCAGTTTGCATTATATGCATTATGCTCGTACTTATGCCCAGGCAGCGCTCCTACCATAAACATCCTCCATGCACAAGGACTTTTTCTCAATCCACAGCTGAAAGGGAAACAGAGCTGACTACTGGAAATAGCGGACTCTAGTAGAAATAAGGGTCTCTAAGCTCTGTACCCCCGGCCTCCTCATCAGCACCTCTTTACTTCTTCCTCTCTCTTAGTCACCCTCTTTGAGTACAGCATACAATACATCTCTGTTGAAAGACTGTGCCATTTTAACTCAGTGTGACTGAGTTACCTATAATAAATGTGCACTGTTCTAAAGAAATCGGATGCAACAGCAAGCGTGCAGAGATAATTTATTCAGGACAGGCATGTAGCATTTAAATTCCATTCATGAATGGGCTCAGAAGTTGATCCTTAAGCCTGAAGTCTTCAACCTTACTCTGCCTGATACTCTCGGCGTGGTTCACCCAGAGCCCTCGGCATTTCTCTGGAGCACACTGCAGTGGCTGAAGGCTAAATTCAGGATTGGGGAAGTCGAAGGTCTTCCAGCACCAATTCCTTCTGATCCTAGAGTTCGCTTCGCTCAGACAAATCTGCCTATGGTTCACCACCCCTACTGACTCACTTCAACATCAGTGGTACTCCTTTGCCCTGTCTCTCTAACACCCACCATTCCTCTTGCCCTTTGCTTCACATCTCCCAGGGAAATATTTTATATTGACACCCTTTCAATCAGTACTCAAATTCAGCCTTGTGATGTTATTTTGGTACTTCTGGCGACAAATTCCACAATGCAGAGTAGTGGTCCAAAGTAAACTTTAAAATCAGATGACTTTGATTTCAATCTTGATGTTAGTTACCTTTTCCAAGCCTGTTTCCTCATCTGTATAGACAGGAATAATGGTGCCTTGCAGGAAATTCTGGGGATTAAAGGAAATCATGTTCTACCGACAGCACTTATTACAACGCCGGGCAGAGCATGAGGCTCGTTCACAGGTGGCCATGGTCACGCAGCATTGCATGCTTAGGGAATGCATCTTCTCATTACCACCATCCTCACCATCATTATATTGATGATGATGATGATGATGATGACAAAATGTACTAAACTCTATCTCAAGAGGTCCTTAGGAAGGCAGTAAGCCTTGTGGGAGCCACAGACGGAGAATCCCACCAAAGTGGCTCCACGACTTGATATCTTCTTTCATTTTGTACTTTACAAATGAGTACAATGTATGTTTCTTGTTTATCTGTTCATTTATTCATTCATCCTTTCAACGATATTTTTTAAGCATTTACTATGTACCAGGCACTGTTCTGGAACCTGGGGATATAACAGTGAACAAAATAGATAAAATCCTCTACCTTCGTGGAACTTACTTATAGTCTAATGAAGAGAAACAGACACTAAACAAATTCTCAAGGAAATATGTAATAGTATGTCCAGTGATGAAAAGTGCTATGAACCAAAATAAAATATTTTATTTTAAAAATAAATATTAGGGGATAGGAGAGCCGCAGGGAAGGGGGTGAGGAGACCTGTGTGGATAGGAAAGTGGCAGTTTTAAATAGGATGGTCAGGTAAGTCTTTGCTGAGATGAACTCTGGGCAAAAATCCAAAACAGATTAGAGGCTGAAGCCAGGGGCTCTCTGAGGCATAGCTGGGTGGGGTGTGTCCCAGGCAGAGGAAAAGCAAAAGACCTCAAGCTCATGTATGCTTGATGTGCTTAGGAAACAGCAAGGAGGCCAGTGTGTGGAGCAGAGCAAGGGGAGATGTCAGAGGATGGGGTGAGGCTAGGGGTAGTGTAGACTGTGCCGGCCCTACCAGGCAACCAGTAGCGGTGGGAGGCATCCTAAAGCACAGCATAAAACCACATTTAGCATAAAACCACATTAACCATATTCCAAAATTCTCCCCACAGCCCTGTGCAAATCTGGCATCTGAAGGGTGAAGGTTTATAGAGCTTGGTACTTCCAATATACCATGTCACTGAATCCTGAATCCTTGTCACATCCTGTGATATTATAATTTCCCCCATGTTATGATTAAGAAACTGATTCAGAGATACTAAGTACCTATGTCCTAGGGAGAAAAACTGGTATATATCAGTTGGGTTCGAATCTAGTAATCAGCACTTTTTCTCAAACTGTCCTTAACCAACATTGCTGCTTCATTATTTGAAATCATGACCCAAGATCTGTGCATGCTACTATTTGGAAATTTTATTTCAAATAAGTAAACAAACAAGTATTATGATCTACTTTTCCCAAATCTTGCTCTGGGGCTCTTGAAGGGGAGGTAGAAAATGTAGAAAAATCATTTTTCTCATCTAACCAAAAAACACTTTTCTCATCTAACCAAAAACCAAATAGATGGAACATAGCATCTGAGAGCCCTGCACGTAATAGTCAGCACTGAACTAAGTTTCAGGAGACCCTGATATTGGCCCCCTTGAGGATGGTTTTATACCAAAAAATACTTGAAAACAATCTAAATGTTCACCAATGGGGAATTAATTACAGCTGACCTTTGAACAATGGCGGGGTTAAATTAAATTTCAATTTAACTATTAATAGTCTACAGTTGACCAGAAGCCTTACTAGTGACATAAACAGTCAGTTAATGCATATTTTGTGCATTATATGTATTATATGCTATGTTCTTACAATAAAGGAAGCTAGAGAAAAAAAAATGTTATCACGAAAATCATAAGGAAGGGGCACCTGGGTGGCACAGTCAGTTAAGCATCCAACTTTTGGTTTTGGTTCAGGTCATGATCTTGGGGTCATGAGATTGAGCCCCACATGGGGCTCCGCGCTCAGCACAACCTGCTTAAGACTCTTTCCCCCTCTCCCTCTGCCCTTACCCCGCATGTGTGCGTGCTCTCTCTCAAATAAATAGATAAATAAATAAATCTTTAAAAGAAAAAGGGGCGCCTGGATGGCTCAGTCAGTTAAGTGTCTCCCTTCGGCTCAGGCCACGATCCTGGGGTCTTGGGATGGAGTCCCACATCAGGCTTCCTGCTTAGCGGGGAGCCTGCTTCTCTCTCTCCCCTTCCCCCTGCTCATGTTCTCTCTCTATCTCACTCTCTCAAATAAATAAATAAAAATAAATAAATAAATAAATAAATAAATGAAAAAGAAAATCATAAGGAAGAGAAAATACAATTACAGTACTGTACTGTAAAAAAATCAGTGGACCCCACAGTTCAAACTCCTTATTGTTCCAGGGCCAACTGTACATTGGTATAGCAATATATGAAAAACTAGGCAGACCCTAAAAATTGTACATGTTTATGTTTGTTGACACAGGAAGACGTAACATATATGTACACGAAGTGGGAAAATAATGAGGTTAGATAACCCTATGGGTGATATGATCTCATTTTTGGAGAAACTGAGGGAAAAATAGTTGATTCTCATACAAATGCCTGGATTAAATCTACATTTTTTCTCATCAGCCTCAGAATGTTCCAGATTGTCGAAAAATAATTAAGGATTATTAATTTAAGCCTCTGCATATTTCATCAAGTTCAAGCAAATCTCCTTACACTCTAAGCCAATTATTTTTAAATTGCTGCCTGATTGTTCCCTATGGGATACCTCCCAAAAGGCCTTCAAAATTTAATTTTGTGCTGTTAGTCAGAGACGTAGTCTGTGTGAAGTCAAAGGACTGACCTGAAAAAAAAGCTAAAATGGAGAACAAAATGCTTTAGCTCTTTCTTTTATACTGTAACAACGTAACACCTTTGGTGAGAAATAAGTTGTTTTCAAATTCCTACCTTTAGGATGTCTCTGAAAAGCACTATATTTTCTAGGTACTCCTATTTATTTAGGTGAGCAATTTTTTTTTTAAGAGAGGTAGGGGAGAGGGAGAGAGAATCTTCATCAGGTTCCACACTGGGCATGGAGCCTGATATGGGGCTGGATGACTCGGGGGCTCGATCTCACAACCCTGAGATCATGACCTGAACCGAAATCAAGAGCTGGATGCTCAACCAACTGAGGCACCCAGGCACCCCCTATTTATTTATTTAAGATTTTATTATTTGACAGAGAGACAGCAAGAGCAGGAACACAAGCAGGGGGAGTGGGAGAGGGAAAGCAGGCTTCCTGCCGAGCAGGGAACCCGATGTGGGGCTCCATCCCGGGAACCTGGGATCCCGACCCGAGCCAAAGACAGATGCTTAATGACTGAGCCACCCAGGTGCCCCCAGGCACCCCCTATTTAGATGAACATTTAAAATTATATTTTGATATTAAAAATGGTATCTTCCTTTCTTATGTCACTTTTTAATTTGGAATATTCTAGGTAACAAAACTTTATAGATTTGTTTCAAAATTTAGGACATTTTTTTTAAAAGTATGAATATCTTAATCATTCGGCCATATAAAATATCCTTTATTTATAGGATACAAAATATCCTTTATTTATACACACACACACACACATACATATATATATATAGTAGCTAATATAAATATATCTAATTCTATATGCATTTCACAAAGGTAGATAAACAAAATTCTGGACATTCTGATTTGACGTTACAATTAAGTTGGATTTAAGATTTTAAACTTACCTCCTCCTTGTATCCAACCATTTGGTACTAGTCGATGAAAAATTGAACCTGTGTAATGTAGCCTGATTCCACTTTGAGAATACCCTGCTTTTCCTGTGCACAAGACCTGAAAGTTTCTACATGTTTTGGGACATGCATCACAGTATAGCTACAAATAAAAATAAAAGGTTTCAGAGAGTAAATATTTAATATTTTGACAGTTACAGATTCCTACCTCCACCTCCCACTTACTAAAAAAATAACAAAAATAAGAACAACAAAAAGCCTCTTACCTCAAAAACCAGTCTTCCAATTGGATAAAAGTCAATAGAAATGTCCAAGAACACAAAAGCATGCTATTAAAATTAGGGAGTAAAAGATAATACAGGTCAGTGTCTTGGAAGAAAGTTTTAGAAATGACCAAAAATACCACAGAATAATGTTTTCAGTGATAAGATTTCAAAAGCAAGGACGCCTGGGTGGCTCAGTCAGTTAAGCATGTGCCTTCAGCTCTGGTCATGATCCCACCGTCCTGGGATCAAGACCCGCATCGGGCTTCTTGCTCATGGGGGAGCCTGCTTCTCCCTCTGTCTGCCCCTACCCCAGCTTGCGCACACACTCGCTCTCTGACCAAAAAAAAAAAAAAAAAAAAAAATTTCAAAAGCATCAACAGGGCTTAGTTAAAAGAATGGCTTAAAGGAGTTTGTTTCATTTCATTATATCAAGTCTTTCCAACCTATTTAAATAACACGCTCTTTAAAACCCTTTAGTAGTGAAGCTTTGAATAACCTTAACCTGCACGCCAGACTGAGAACACATGGCCTACTTATCCCCTACATTGCAAACTAGGTGTGGAAAAGAACACTAGTTGGTCCATTTGGGAAAAGAAACAGACTGGGAATTTTCTGTCCTGAGTAATTTTGGGAAACATTCAACATGAGTGCTATACATTTGGTTACGTATGTTCTAGATTTTGAGAGATAGCGCCAATGAGCTACCCAGAGCCAGGCCACGTCCTTTCCGGGTGGGAAAACAAGGACATCATATCCATAGGAGGTATGGGACCAGGGGAAGGGAAGAGAATGTGCTGTGCTTTCGTGTTATTTCAATCATGCTATCGTGCTCCCAGATGCCCCCAGCTCTCGTTTCCATTTGGCATCCTTTCTGGTAGAGACAGCTAATATTTGTGTGATCTCGTCGAGTTCTACAAAGAGGCATCCAGAATGAAAACACGGTCTCCATTGTGGTAACATTCATTTAGGGAGCAGAGCACATCTAATGGGGTACGTTTCAATTCTTGGGCACCATTCTCATACATAAAGATGCCACCTGATTTAACAAGCTGCATAACTTGCCCTGCCCTATTTCTTAAGAACCTAGGAAACATAAATAAGATCACTTTTACGGTATCACTGTCACTACTTTATGTCACTTAAGCCTTTTTTTAAATTAAGGGACTGTAATATTGTGTTATCTGGCATCCAGGAATGAAGTATTATGTCCATAGTAATTATGATTAACTTTTTTGTGCCTTTCGGCTTCCATACTACAAGTTCTGAATTATAAAAGAATATTATATTTATTATTATAATATTATTTATTTTATTATTATAATTTATTATAAGAGGCATAATATAGTAAATGTCACAGGCTTGGGCAGAAAAAGACGATATACTGGAAGTCATGATTCATTTATGAAATGGGTAAGTCCATTCAGGCATCATTAAACTTCCCTCTGTGTCAATATATTATCTTTATGCAGTTATCAACAGTAGAGAATTCTGACAATTCTAACGAAAGAGCAAATAAGCACAACACAAGGTAATGTCACCTAGCAGCCAAACATGCAAACATAATTATCTGGTATATCATTGCAACCCAGAAGTAAACAAGTCCCTGCAGCAAGAAAAACCTAGCCTCTGCACAAAAAAATTTAAGGATTTTCTCTAGAATCCGGGTCGTCCCTCCTCACTGCCGTGAATTGAGGCTGTCATCATCTCTAGGCCACACTACTGTAGCAGTGTTCCAAGTGGTCACCCTACCACCAAGCTCTCCCTACTCCACCCTGTTTTTGCACAGCCCTAAAACTTTTTCTGAAAAAGCAAAGATTATATCATACTCTTCATGAAAAGTTCTGTTGGCTCAACTTCCTTCTAGGAAAAAAGCTAACTCCTTAGTTCAGAATGGAGTTCAGAATGGACTAAGTTCAGCCTTTCTTTAGTGGATCTGTTTGTTTTGTTTTTCCTCCCCCTCATTAACATCTAGGGATGTTTCCTATTTGGAGAACTCTCTATGGGACACCCCCCCCTCAAGACACTAAAGGGGCCGGATTCTCCCTCCCGCCACTCTGTGAGAGCCAGGGTGTGGGATATGACTTGGACTGGATTAGTCAGGTGCTCCTGCCTGGGGCCTTGGATCTCCAGGGAATGATGCAAAGATACCAGTTGAGAAATACTTCTCAGTGAAGGTGACAAGGTGAACCCAGGGCCATGGGCACCCATGGCAGCATCCCAGCTGCACATTTCTGGGACGTGACTCTGGCCACGTTTTCCCGCTGCCAGGCCTCCCTTGGTTCCCACCCGCTTTCCAAAACCTGGTTCTCCAGCTTTCCTGTCAGTTGTGAGGTTACCAATATCCTTTCAATGCATACCTTTCTCCTTAAGTAGCTTGGTATTGTTGGTGACTGATACTCTCATTTTCCCAGCCTCATTTCCTATTAATTCTGGCCTCCTTGCTATCCCTGAATACACCATGCACTTTTAGACCGTTGTCCTTTTAGGAATTAACTGCTGTGAACATTACATTCCTCCCCGTACCCCAGAGTTTCTAGTATTTTCCAAGTGCATTGTTTATTCAACCAGACATTTACTGAGTTCATACTATGTTTCAAAGTGTGTTCAAGGCAGTTAACAGTTAAATGAGGATGAAAGAAACAAAGGTCTTTGCCTTTTTATGGCTCACATCTAGCACTGGGAATTTCTGTGGGCACAGGCCACTATAAGCATGAAATGACTTTCAGCACATGGTTCTTGGTGCTGTAACAAGCTTCTGAGCAAGATTACAAAGTACTTTTACCTCCATTGCCATTCCACCCTGATGTCTGTCTCTCACACTCCTGGACCTCAAGCTTCAAGACTGTCCATTGGAAACCTCCCCAGGGCCTTAGCTTGTCTGGTCCTGCTTTTGCCAACTATGCATCATGATTTAAAATGTCACCTTTCAGGGTGCCTAGGTGGCTCAGTCAGTTAAGTGTCTGCCTTCAGCTCAGGTCATGATCCTGGGGTCCTGGGATCGAGCCCCACGTCAGGCTCCCTGCTTAGTGGGGAATCGCTTCTCCCTCTGCCTCTGCCCCTCCTCACCCCCTACTTGTGCTTTTTCTCTCTCTCTCAAATAAAATCTTTAAAATGTCACCTTTCTTCTCAAACTTTCCATTCACTTAGTGTAGTACCTCTCACTTAGGTGTTAGAAAGTACTAATTAAAAATTTTCATACTAAAGGGGAATGGATGATTGGCTTGAACTTCTCTGAAGCAGGAGGAGGGCTCTTATGTTTTAAAATGGCTAATTAATGCATATAAATCTCTAATGGAGGGGCACCTGGGTGGCTCAGTGGGTTAAAGCCTCTGCCTTCAGCTCAGGTCATGATCTCAGGGTCCTGGGATCGAGCCCCACATCAGGCTCTCTGCTCAGTAGGGAGCCTGCTTCCCTCTCTCTCTCTGCCTGCCTCTGCCTACTTGTGATCTCTCTCTCTGTCAAATAAATATATAAAATCTTTAAAAAAAATCTCTAATGGGGAGTAGAAATGTTTGAACAGGGATGCTCTCCCCCTGTGCAGTCTGCCTGCTATGAGCTATGCTTGCTTTGCACACATTCAGCCAAATCCTGTAATATTATATATAATCCTTTGCAACTGGATTATAGGCCATTGAGAACTTAAAACCTAGTCTTCTACTGTTTATATTCCTTTGTTAGGATATCAGTAATTTATGCTGAATCGATATAAATGATCAAAGAGTGCACTATTTTTCTTTAAAAATTAGTGTAACTTGCCTTGGTGTCTGTTAAGAGTTTAGCAGAATAATCCACAGTAAGTGCCTCATAAAGTTCAGGGGGCTTAAAATCAACTATATCCCACATCTTCTGAGCCCATTTCTGAAGATCAGATGCATCACCCAGGAGCTGATCGTTAACAAAACACATCACATAGGAAGAATATTCCCAGATTTCATTCTTGAGTTCCTATAAAGGAAAAGGATAAAAAAAAGTGTATGGGGGGGGCGGGTACCTACCTTGCTATAAGCCCACAAGCCAGAGCTTGGGATAGACTCTAACCGAATCTTTAAAAAAATGGATTTTTTTGGCCATCTTTTAGAATTTTGCTCTCAAATAGAATTTAAGAACATTTTTAAGAATCTGACATCACTGAAAGCAAAGAAGGACCTAAAAATAATACTAAAAATGGTACAGTCGTTGGAAGTAGACAGTGATCTGGTAATAAAAATTTGTGTGCATAGCATACGTGTTATGTCAACTTGAAAACAAAATGCAGTCTCTGGCTTCGTTTCTGAAGTACATTTTACTGTGTGTATACTTGGAAAGGCTAAGGGTTCTGAGTAATACATGGTTTTCAGTGCCAAGGATAGAAAGAATGCTTTTTTGAGGGAGTGGGGTCAGGGAAAGGAAATGTCTCCTGGGGGCCAGCAGGGACTTCTGGTGCACCCCAGTGTAAGGAGGCAGAGAACTCACCTTTGTCAACACTTTTAAGTCTAAGCCCCTTAAAATGAAGTGCATTGGTGTGTTTATCCAAATACTAACGGTCAACCTCCTAAATCCCAGTGTGTGACCATGAGTAATGCCCCCTTGGAAGATAGATCCGGTTTATTATGACCCAGTGCCAATCCTGGCAAAAGTATGAATAATTTGGGACAGCTGTTCTCAAATTTTAGCAGGCAAGCAAAATTAGATTCCTGGGCTCTACCCGAGTTTCTGATTCCAGAATGGGGCCTGAGAATTTGCATGTCTAACAACATCCCAAGAGATGCTGACATTGCTGGTCTGGAGACCGCACTTGGGGAAATGCTGATTTGGGGAACAGTTTACCTTCAGCTTGCCAATTTGCTTCACTCCCAGCTCTTCTCCCAGATTTCATATCCCATCCTGACACTCATATCAAAACTGCGTTCGAGGAAAAGAATAACCTTCTTCATGCTAAACTATAAATCACTGATAAAACCTGTGAGTCAATAGTCCCCAAACTGTTTAGATTTTATCAATGTTATCACATTTTATAGAATGTAGAACTTTAAAAAGAGATCTTTATTTAGCCCAGGTATGGCTAACGTGGGTATTTATTTAGCCTGGTGGGAGAAATGCAGTAGAAGGTACGCTTTACTCGGAGGCTGATGGTGTAGATGCCTCGTCTTCGTGTGTCCTCTGTGCATGAGGCCTCCCCACATGCCTCAAGATAGTGGCCTGGACCCAATGGTTTTGGGGCTTTCCAGCACTGAGACATAAGATGCTGCCTTTTTTAGAAGGGAGGGAAAGGCCTTTCCAGAGGCCCAGAAGCCACTCAGGGGAGGCATTACATTCTGCTAAAACATAAGGCCAGCCCAGACCTAACCTCAGATATGCTAAGAGGCACCACATATGACACAAGGCACAATGCCTTGTGAGGCATTGAGAAAGACAAAACCTGGCCTGAAGCAAGAAAAGGATAAAGTGACAAGTGTCCAAGAGATGAGGGTGAGAAAAGGAAGAAAGGAAGGATAGGGAATAAAGAATAGGTAGAAAGAATTACCTAGAAAGCCTCATTCACGCCCCATGAGAAAAACAGAAGGAACACAAAACATCCCAAGGTCAGTAACCCAGGCTGAGATGGCGGAAAACTGTGGAAAATCCAAACCAGTCTTTGAGAATCCCATGGGAATCTGGAAGAGTAGTGGGTGCAGACCACAGAGCACGAGATTGTGGCTCTCCTGTAGGTGGAGAGCGTGAGACTGGTAGGCAGTGTTAGTTTGGTGATACAAATTAAGAAAAACGTATTTTTGTTAAGGTAACCAACTGTCCTGACCAGCTGTCCCAGTTTGTCTAGGACTGTCCCAGCTTCCGCATTGAAATTCCTGCTCCCAGGAACGCCCTCAGAACCAGGCAAAGCAGGACCCCTGGTCACCCCAGTTGTAAGGATTGGAGTTAATATATACATAAGTCAAGAGAATAGTGTCTGGCCTATAATAAGCACCATATGCAGGTGTTTGCTACTATTCTATGTGAATTCAGTGAGAATGTATTAACACTAACATTCTGAAAATGGTATGAGACTTAACAAATGTATTGTGGACTCCGTCCTGCAGCACTCACGTGACTGCACAGCGCCGTGGTACCGTACAGCAGCTCTATCTGCAGGATGACCACAGGGTCACCGGACGTCCTCGTGTAACTGCTACTGGTCAGGGGGCATGGGATTTCATCAGCCACCGGGGAGATGGGGTGGGGCAGGGAAACCAGGACGGGGACTTTATAATTCTGGGCCAGGGATGGCAAACAGGAAGTGTACCCCATTCCCGCCTCACCCCAACATGAGGTATGGCTGGGCCAGGATGCCACCTTAGAACTCTTTCGTATCACATGTTCTAGGCAGCATTACCAAATGATCAGGGTTGGCACCTAAGAGGAAACCTATCTGCTGTCCCTAGGCAGGCTCTGCTAGCCGTGGGGCCTGGGGTTCTCCAAGGGTGCTGTTAGTGGGGAGAAGGCAGAGAGGAAGCTTTAATTAGGACAAGGTGGCCCTATGGGAACTTGGTGCCTATCATCAGAGCTCCCAAGACCACAAGCTCCCTTCTCCCCCGCCCCACACAAGCCCCCCACTGTGTCTGTGCTTTAGACAACCAACACCTTCCAGAGTAAAGACCACGAGTGCCAAGGTATCACAGGAAGTGTGAGTAAGCGGTGTGCAGGGAGAGCGGGCTAAGCATTGGCAGGGATAACTAGCAGCATTGAGAGTCTAAAACTTACCTTTATCCCATGTCTTCCAAAAGAAAATCCTGTAAATGTTTTACTTTTTCTTAAAATCAGCCTGGTAAAATGATTGAAACGATTTAGGAAAAGTATATAATTTACAGAGAAATCAAATCTAGTTGCTCTAAAATCAGTACTCCAGTTTTTCCAAAACAATGCATAGATGAATAATTGAGGCAAAACTTTGTTCATTTCCCATACCCCAAGTATTCTTTACCCTTTTTTTCTCCTGTAGATATTGATCCCATGCAAATTCTTGAAGAGGAACTATTATAGGATCTTCAAATTTGGATGGATAATTACTCTTCAGAGTCTAGGTTTCAAAATAGAATAATTATTTTAGAGTAAGTTCTCTTTTAAAGTAGAAATCATTTCTCCCATTTTTTATGGGGGCTTCAGGAGGTTTTATACAGCGCATACCCAGGCCACACAATCTGGCTTAGATGCCCCTTCTTGTTCCCAGAGGCCCCTGTGCTTACCTCCATTCATTAAATCACTCCCCAGCTCATCCTGGGGTTCTGGCTTATTTGTCTCTCATTTCCGGAGTATAAGCTCCTGGAGGGCTAAGACTATCCTATACTCCCACTAGTCTCAACATCTGGCACACAGTGGACCATCCACACATAGTGAACGAATGAGCAAATGAACAAATAAATTTTGTGATTTGCCATGTTCTTTTAGAACCAGTTTTTCCCTAAATTAAACTCTTACTAAACTTTAATGGATCTACTGACACTTTTTTTTTTAATGAAAAGAAGATGTTACTTTATTTTTTTTAACTACAGTCTTGTATTAGTTTCAGGTGTACAATATAGTGATTCAACAATTCCATACATTACCTGGTACTCATCAGGACAAGTGCCCTCCTTAATCCTCAGCCCCTGTTTAACCCATCCCCCTCCCTCTACAGATAGTTTTAACTAAAGTAAATGTTATCATTTTAATTTATTGATATGTGGAGAATGACCAAAAGGATATTGGTGTGGTTACACCCTTTGGGAAAAAGTGAAGTAAATACTAAATACGTTAGGTTTAGATACTGAGCATGTTTTGGTTTAACATACATTATTTTGTCTATACAGATCAGAGAAAATTCTTACTGGTTAACAATCCCTGTCAAAAAAAAAAGTTAATTCCTGATATGTTGCATTTTGCCTCCTGGTCAAGCAAGAGAAGGCAGGTGAGGTACTAACAGGCCTCACCTCTCTGAGTGGGGCTGAGGAAGAGATCTGCCTAACAGGAAAAAGTGACAGCTGGCTGCTGCACTTTATGCACTATACCTCATTCGCCTTCTCCACTAAGGACAATGCTTAGCGGTCCGACTGTGGTTGAAAAGAGGACGCTGGCCTGCCATGCTTCATCAGGGGTGGATATTCCAAAGAGGAGAAAGCCAGGGCGTGAGTGTATCCTGCCCTTGGGACCAGGGGGAGCCGAAGAGGGCAATAGCAGTTGGGTCATTTCCTTCTTAGACTCCTGCCCAACCAACAGATATGATGTGTCCTTTGTCGCAGTTCCAGGGTCCGTGCTCAGTTTGGGGCAATTGTGTTTCTAACTGGGGGACCATCTGGAATAACTAATAAGCCCAACAGTTTTCAAATTAAGCATACTTCATCATACTTTCTTCATAATTTAGTGTCTAGAACAGAGTACATCCAAATTAGAATCTGTGTAGTACTTACTCTTTACAAATCTCAATCTCTGACAGTAAATTAGGTATGCAGGATTGCTCACCAAATGATCATGTTGAGAAATTATTCAAAGCCATATCCTTTATTAAGGTTGAACTAACTCAATTTACAGTAATAGATTTTTGTATTCAGATAGAGCTACAGTAGGCCAAAGCTTAAGCAAGGGAAAATTAACATTACTAATATAACAAAGACATTGTTTTCTCGACTTAGCATCCTCTACAACAGGAGTAGGCAAACTGTGGCCAGTAGGCCAAATCTGTCTGTTTTTGTAAGACTTGAAAGGTAAGAAGAATTTTTAGATTTTAAGTAGTTAAAAAATAAATCATCTTTTGTGTCATACGAAATTATATGCAAGTCAGATTTCAGTATTCATAATTAAGTTTTATTGGAAAACCACCATTCATTTACATATCGTCTGGCCACTTTTGTTCAAAATCTAGTAATTGTGACTGAGATCCCTAGAGCCTATGGCCCTGAAGGCCTAATAATTTAACATTTAGGCTTTACAGAAAAAAATTGCCAACACCTTCTCTACGGTGTGGAGCTAGCACAAAAAACTCGTGCCCTCAGAAAAGGAACCAAAGAAAAGGAAAAATTCCTTAAATTCATTAAATACAGCTTGAGCCATAAACTTTATAAATCCCATCAGCCCAGCTAACAGCCCATAATTTCTACTTATTTTGATGATCCATGTAACGTTTTCACAGAATTACTGTTTATTCTCTTCTTCATGTAAACTTCACCTGTTGCACAAATTACTGTGAAACTGAGCAAAGGAAACCTCACTTAAAATGGAGTCGGGAGGCCAGAAGGGGGAGCTCTCCTGCTTTACCACCACCACACCTCAACTGCAGACCCCACAGGTCAGGAAGAGACAAACCTTGCATTCCCAACAGGAATAAGTCTATTTTACTCCTCCAGCAGGAGGGAGAATGTCTCCTTGCTCAGCAACAAGCGCAGCCAATAAGATGATCAGCCAGTGAGAAACTGTCACCACCCTGAACTCTCTCACTTTCTATCAATGGAGTTTTCTTCCGAGCAGCCCCTCCCATCTTCCTCCTCTTTTCTATAATGTTCCTGTCCTTTGATCTCTCAGATTGCCTTGGTTTGCCTTAGCTTCTATGTCCCAAATTGCAATTCCTGTGCTACTATCAAACCCATTTCGCTGGTAAAATAACTGGCTGCCTTTTAAGGTCGACAGTTACTATTTCTGTGCTTGATATAATTACAAACTTTTCTTTAACTCTGTGGACTTAGAGCTGGCAAGAAGGCAGGAATTCCTTAAGATTTCTTCTATTTGAGAACATTTTGTGTCAGGTATCCAGCTGGGTACTTTGCGATACACAAACATGGACAGGGCATGGCCCCAGAGCCTGGTGGGATTTTGAAGGAGAGAATTTTGGCATAATCTTAACAGTAGCATTCCTGGAGCAAACCCCAAAGATGTGCTGAATTCTACATTTCTCCTGCATTTGGGTAGTATGTGTGCTGCGCCACTGCGGATCTGGCCAAGTTCTTCCAGTTGTTTAAAGTGTTTTTCCTTTTATATCGTTCCGTGTGTTTACAAAGAAATACCTGGATTCTCCAAAGCACTTGTGGGTCATTTGTTGAGAAATCCTTTAAGCACCTAATTCAATTGGAATGCAGTAAATGCTAGAGAAATTTTAAAGGACGGTGACCCAAAAAACTTCCCAAATGAAGTTTCCAAAAATCACTTGGGGAGGGAGTTCGTAACAAAACAAAAAACAAAAACCAGTAGTTATACGGTATCACTTCTTCCTAAACATTTTTTCATGATTTTTTAAAATTTATAACGCAAGTAAAAATTGATGTGGAAATAAAATATGTGGATATCTAGAGGGGGGGGAATGACCCTCCCTCACTCAGCAAGGTTCTGAACCTTTCTTCGCTCCAATCACCCTTTAAAGGTAGCCCTTCTCGAAGTGGAACGTCCACCGGACCCGACCCTGCCCCCTGGCAGTTAACAGACTGCGCCTACCCCGCCGGGACACATCCCTACTACCTCCCGGAACATCGACTCCTGTCACCAGGAGGCGCGAGACCGGGAAACCGGAAGGGCCGCCCACACGTGTGGTTTTCTCGCGGTTACCTCGGCAGCGCTCTTCGCAATCTGAAAGCTGGAGCTTTTGAAGAGCCCCACCACCTTCACCTGCAGCGGCTGCTCGGGCGGCGACTGCGAGCGGCACGGGGCCGACCTGGGCCGGCCCTGCTTCGGGCTGGCCATGGCGGCGCTGGTGGACTGCTCGGAGCACAAACACTGCGCGTCGCCGGGGCAACCGCGCGGCTCCGCCCCCGTCCCCAGCTGGGAGGAAGACGCGAGGGGGCCGGCGGTAACGGCCCGGTCTTCTCTCAACTTTGCTCCTGTGGCTGGTGAGCCGGGCGAGAGGCGGGAGAGGGCGCGCGGATGGTCGTGGCCGGGGACGGAGCTTCCGCGAAAAGGAACCGGGAGCTCCGCGGGAGTCCCGCGTGTCTCGGCCCGGCTGGCCGCCCGCCCTAACCTTCCCTGGTCTTCCCCCTACAGGGACGTCGCGCGCGGCCCTCGCCTGCCGGCAGCGCCCGATTTCGCAGTAGATCGCCTTTCCGGGTTGGCGGGCAGCCAGTTGTGCGGGGGCCGGGGGGCAGTGGGCCGCTTGCCCCGGCGACGCGGAGTCGGACCCTGGCCCAGGGCCTGAGCCGCGCGCGCGGCGAGGCCGGGGCCTTCCGCGGAGCACGGGGGCGGGGCCGACCACCTGTGGGCACCGCCGGGGGAGGAGGCTCCTTCCCCCGGCCCCGGTTCCAGCCGCGGTTGTCGCCGGGGAGGGCGTGTGCAGCGGAGCGTGCTCGCCATGAAGCCCAACTTCACTCTGCGACTGAGGATCTTTAACCTCAACTGCTGGTGAGAGGGCCGGCGGGGTGGGCCCGGGGCCACAGCTCCATTCGCACTCACAGCCAGAGGAAGGCGGCCTCCCTCACATCCGGGCCCCGGCTCTACCCTGTCCTCCAGCGTCCGGGGGCGGGGGGCACCCGTACCTCCAGGCCCACAGCGGCCCCAGCTCCGGCGGCGCACCGAGAGCGCAGCGCCTGCAGCCATCGCCTTCCCTGGCCCTTGTCGTCCTCAGGGGCATTCCCTACCTGAGCAAGCGCCGGGCCGACCGCATGAAGCGCCTGGGAGACTTTCTGAACATGGAGAGCTTCGACCTAGCTCTCCTGGAAGAGGTGGGCAGTGCGGAGCAGGGTGGAACCCAGCCTCGGACGGGGTGGGGGGCGGCTGGGGACGCTTGAGGGGACTTCTCCCCGGGGGCGGCAGGCAGCCTCACCTCTTCCCTCAGGTGTGGAGCGAGCAGGACTTCCAGCACCTGAGACAGAAGCTGTTGCCCACCTACCCAGCTGCGCACTACTTCAGGAGGTGAGAAGCCTGACCGGTCTGGAAGCCTGTTCTCAGATCGGGAAGTTCTCTGTCCTACCAGCCCTTCCCTATCCTACGTGCACCCCCCCCCTTTCTCCTCTGGGTGTGGGTGCAGGAGGAGGTGGAACCGGGAAGATTCTCGCTCTTCAGCCCATCCCAGCGTTATCAAGTCACTCTGTATCGTCCCACAAAGGCTGTTGCTTTGAGCTTTCCTCTGCTGCTGATCTCAGCAACAAACTGAGAAAAAAAGTAGCTGATACAAGCCGGGAGACGAGGGAGGGGAACAAGGCCGGGTCTTTCTCTTCCTGCTTTTCTGGGCTATTAATCAGGACTTGGTTTGCAGTGGTGTCATTGGCAGTGGCCTCTGCGTCTTCTCCAAACATCCCATCCAGGAATTCACCCAGCACGTCTACACCCTCAATGGGTACCCCTACATGGTAAGCCTTATCTCAGATCTCTTCTACCTTCCTTTCCCACCCCCCAGTAACACATGGTAAAGGAGGCCGACTTCCCTGGGCTGTAGGGGCTGGGCAGAAAGAGGATAGCCGTGCCCTGAGTTCCTGCTCCCTCCTGCCTGCAGATCCATCATGGAGACTGGTTCTGCGGGAAGGCTGTGGGGCTGCTGGTGCTCCATCTAAGTGGACTGGTGCTCAATGCCTACGTGACCCATGTGAGTGAAGCTGGCAGGGCTGGGTGTCACAGGCGGCCTGGTCCTGGAAGGGAGAGAGGGGACTCCTCTAGTTGGGGTGCCTTGAAGGTGAGGTTGGGGGCGGGATCTTCTAAGGTTAGTGGGCAAGGTTTGCCCATTTTTTAACCAAGTATCATGCCAAGGGACAGACACAAGCATGATTCAGGCCCTCAGATAGGGATCCTCGGCCTCATCTGCTATACCCTCACCTGTCTCACTCAGCTGCATGCCGAGTACAGTCGACAGAAGGACATCTACCTAACACACCGTGTGGCCCAAGCTTGGGAACTGGCCCAGTTCATCCAGTGTGTGAGCCTGGGCTTGACAGGGGAAGTGGGATGGGATCAGGGGTTGAGGGGTGTCCGGGGCCCCACTTATAGGAGGGCAGAGCCGGTCAGGGAAGAACTCCTGCCTCACCGACCTGGTTCCCCCAGCCACACGTCCAAGAAGGCCGACGTGGTCCTGTTGTGTGGGGACCTCAACTTGCACCCGAAGGACCTGGGCTGCCGCCTGCTGAAGGAGTGGACGGGGCTGCATGACGCCTACCTCGAGACCCGGGACTTCAAGGTGAGGACCCGCCTGATTATTTCCGTGCCTACTCCCCTGGCTTCTCTCGTCTCTCTCCCACATCCCAGCGTGAACCGCCTGTTCGCCTAGGGCTCTGAGGAAGGCTGTACCATGGTGCCTGAGAACTGCTACGTCAGCCAGCGGGAGCTAGAGCCATTTCCGTTTGGCATCCGCATTGACTACGTGCTGTATAAGGTCAGGCCCGGCCCCTCAGTGTGTCTTCACCCACTGTGTGTCTGTCTTTCACCAGCTTGTGCTCATCTTCTGTCCAGCCAATCTAGTCTTAGATCACTGGTGGCTGGAGAATGGGGAGAGGCCCTCAAAGGTGTTTCTGGCCCTGACTTTTCCTAGGCAGTTTCTGGCTTCTACATCTCCTGTAAGACCCTTAGAACCACTACAGGCCGTGATCCTCACAGCGGCACGCCCCTCTCTGATCATGAGGCCCTGATGGCCACCCTGTGTGTGAGACACAGCCCCCCCCAGCACCCCCCCAGCCCTACTCATGGTAAGTCACCCCCACCCTTTCCCTGGGTCCCTCCCCACCACAAGGCAGCCCCTCTGCTCTGACCCTCTCTCTCTCCTGCCCCACTGCCCTGCCTTATTCTAGGACCAGCAGAAGGGTCACAGTTGATCAGTGTGTTAAAGGAGGCCTGGAGAGAGCTGGACCTGGGCGTGGCTCAAGCCCGCTGGTGGGCCACCTTCGCCGGCTACGTGATTGGTCTAGGGCTGCTTCTCCTGGCCTTGCTGTGCGCCTTGGCAGCTGGAGGAGGGGTCAGGGAAGTTGCCATACTACTCTGGACTCCCAGTGTAGGACTGCTGCTGGGGGCGGGGGCGGTCTACCTCTTCCACATGCAGGAGGCCAAGGGCTTATCTGGGGCTCGGGCTGAGCTCCAGCATGTGCTGGGAAGGGCAAGGGAGGCCCGGGATCCAGGCCCAGAGTCTCAGCCAGCCCTGCTCCTAGGGCATCAGGAGGGGGTTGGAACTGAGGAACAATAAAGCTTGACACTTCGTGGCTCTGCCGTTTCCTTGTAGAGGCAGTGATTGGGGCAAAGGGTCATTGTGACTGTCATACTATAATAAGATGATGAGGCTCTTACATGTCTATCTCCCTGCACACCCTACCTCCCACCTGCAGGCACCCTAAGCCCCGTCTGTGGCAGAAACATTTTTATTGTAAACAGTGAGGCCCCATCCCAGGCAGCCCAGATGAGCAGGGTGGCACAGTCCTGGGGTGAGGTGGTCTTCTGTGTCGGGAAGAAGGCAGGCAGCCCACCCTCTTTTAGCCCTGGGCCCCGGGCCTCGAGGCAAGCTCACTGAGCCTGCGTTCCTCCTGGAAGCGGATAATTTCATCTCGCTGCTTCACCACATCCAGCAGCTTCTTCAGGAGCTGTTCCTCAGCCTGCCGATCGGCAGGGGTCTTTAGGGTTTCTGAAGAAAGACGACAAAGGTGAGAGAACAGGGAACTGGGCAGGGAGGCAGGAAAGGCACAGCTTAATCCCAGCCTATGTGACTTTCACAATTTGCGCTTTGTTTTGTCATCTGTAAAATCGGGTCTGTCCACACCAGTGGTTTGCTAGCACTGTTTAGCAGCAGCACCGTTTTTATTTTAGTCTAGCTTGAGTGATTGATTGATACAGTATACAAACGATGTATGTGTAATTTCTACGCCCAACATGGGGCTTGAACTCACGACCTTGAGATCAAGAGTCACATGCTCGTCCAGCTGAGCTAGCCAGGTGCCCCCGCAGCAGCACCATTTTTAAAGTAAGTAATTTTTTTTTTTTAAAGATTTTATTTGTTTATTTGACACAGAGAGAGATCACAAGTAGGCAGAGAGGCAGGCAGAGGGAGAGGGGGAAGCAGGCTCCCCGCTGAGCAGAGAGCCCGACGTGGGGCTCGATCCCAGGACCCTGAGATCATGACCTGAGCCGAAGGCAGAGGCTTTAATCCACTGAGCCACCCAGTCGCCCCTAAAGTAAGTAATCTTAACATAAAGGCCCAGCTGTGCAGCCCCGACTGAACTGAAGGCAGAGCAGGGGCTTGGTGCCCCATCCCCTGGCTTCCTCCTGAAATGCCTCAGAGACACTCGGACTAGAGGACTGCGTGGCTTGGGCAGTATCTGAGGTCACGAGGCTGCGTAAACACCAGCCTCTCCCTGCGTCCCACCTACCTTCCTGGTTCATGTAGCCTCGTAGCTCCTGGTCCACCTGCCACTGCTGCTCCTCCAGGTTCAGCTCTTTCACCCTGTGGAGGGCAGGGATTGAAGAGGCACAGCTGGCTAGGGCGCCCAAGGACCCGGCTGCGGTCTGGCTCCGGTGCCAGCTGTCCCCACCCCCTGCCCCTTACGTGAGCATGAGCTCAGCCTCCTCCGCCAGTAGGCTGTTTTTCTTCTGAACGAGCTGTAGCAGCTGTTCCAGCCACTGCGCCTTTTGCTGTTCTGGGGATCCTGAGGGGAAGGAAGAATGGGGGCGGGGGTCAGAAGGCCTCCAGCCAGGGTCCGAGGTGTCAGGAGCATGAGGAGGGGAGCCTGCGGGGGCAGAGTCTGGCGGCTGGAGGGAGCGCTGGGGGCGGGGGGATGTCCCAACTTGTCCCTCCTGTCTTTACTCACTGCCCTGGCTTCTCAAGGCCAGCTCCACCTTCATGCCCTCAGCCTCCAGCTCCCCTACGGCAGTCTCAATTTCGTGTAGTCGCCGCTGGACAGCCTGAGGGGCACAAGACAGGAGGCCCAGCAGTCTCTGGGTTGCTCAAGTGCAGCTCCAGAGAAACTCTGACCCCATCAGAACTGCGAACCCCTAGACCTCACCTGGGCCTTGCAGAACCGCTTCATTTCCTCCTCCCTGGCACGGCGCAGCAGAGTCCGGCGCCATGTTGGGTACTTGCTCATGGTGCCCGAGTTCTTGGCCAAGGTCAGCAGAGCCTATGGCAGGGTCAGGCCAGTCAGAGGTGGGCCTGCCCCCCTCCCTGCCCCCTCGTTGGATAGGGGCTGGGGAAGCTGTGTTTGGAAGGAGTCAAAACTTCCTGGGCTGGCGACAAGGTAAGTTCTGGTAGAAGAGACAAAGGCTTAGAGATTCTGAGAGACTGGCTCAGAGGAGGGAGCATTCTCTAGGGTTTCCTGTGGCGGGCCGTGAGGCAGATTTAGAGGATGTGTGCTGGCTTCAGTGGGACAGGTGGCCAGGTTCCTCCTCACCTGTTGCATGTCTGAGTCCAAAGCCACGGTTTCCTCTGCCTCGTCCTCGTCCTCCTCGTCCTCCTCACTGGAGGAAGGACTCTGTTCCTGCTCCTCCTCCATGGCCACAACAACTGAACAGGGGAATAGACATGGCCTGGGCCCCACGGCCTCCCTTCCCATTCCCCAGCATTCCGCTTTCAGAAGTCGCAGTACCACCCACCCTGGGTGAGCACGTCTGGGCAAAGCGGGTACCTGGAGGGCTCTGCACTGGTATTCCCCAACCTACAAAGCTGCCCTCCAGAGCCTGGCGGGCCAAGGCAGAGCAGCTGCGGGGAGGCTTGGGTGGAGGCTCCAGTTCTGGATCAGGGGTAAGATTCAGGGAGGACAGCCGCTGGCGTTCTGGGCTGGAGAGGCGGATCAGCCGACGGGTAGGCTGGCTGGGGTCTTGGGCAGGACTGGGCCCCTCCTTGGGGATGACAGAAGCTGAGGGCCCCGATGGCATGCTATTTTCATCCGGTGTGGGGAGGTCCTAGAAAAGCCACCATGTAGTCTGGTCCATGACCTGCCCATTGTGGGACCAAGGCTGCCCCTTTAGACAAACGTGGACCCTGGTATTCATTCACTGATGCCGTTTAGTGAACAATGGTAGGCAGTGTTCAAGACACTCGAGATACATCAGTAAGTACGAAAAATCTCTGCCTTCATGGAGCTTTCCTTCTAGAGGAGAACATTCAGTTACCCCCAGCGAAGTCTGCTGGGCTTGGACAGACTCCTTTACTCTTTCCCACACCCCAACACACGGTTTCATAGTTTTTACCTGATTCCCGGGGCCTGGGTCAGGGCCATCGTCTTTGTGGCCTGGCTGGGGCAGGTGCTGGAGGCAGTAGAAATGTCCTGGGAAGGGCGGAGGAGAGGAGCAGACATGAGATGTCGGCAGCCCCATGCCCAGATACTTCGTTGATCAGCAAGGGCAGGGGTGACGTGATTTGCAGGTGAATTTCTGCTGGCCTGGTTCCTTAGAACCCCACATTTGGGGGTTTCGAGGGGACAGAGAAGACCTTGAGCTCAGGGAAAGAAAGTGCCATCATGAGCCTGTTGCCACCTTGTGCCCAGGACCCCAGTTTCCCTCCAGCTTCAAGTCCCGTGCCGCCAGACAGGGCCAGGCCCACTTACCATCTCCTGGGTGCTGCCCGTAGCCACCCGGCCGCAGCGTGGCCTCACAGGTGCGGCAGCGGAAGCAGTTCCGATGAAAGAAACGGCCGTCGGCACAGAGGCGTTCCAGGATATACAGCTGTTCCCCACAGAGTGCACACAGGTCCCCGGCACCGGCCTGCACCGACCCCCAGACCACAGGGTTAGCTGGAGTCAAGGCCAGCTGCAAAGTTCTTCCTTATCCCTGAAACACCCCTTCCTGCCTTCCCCAGGCCTCTGCGTGCAGACAGGGTCCCCTTTCTCACCTCCTGGGGTTGGGATGGGGGTGTCGGGGGTACACCAGACTCTGGGGCAGGTGGCTCCTCAGTACTTGGGCTCTTAGCTTCTACCTAAGGACGTAAGTGTTCAGGGAGGGAGGTGGAGGGGCAGGATGACCTGGAGAGTGGCTGTGTGCAGAGACTAGAAAGATCTGAAAGAGAAGCGAACCAGGAAGGGAACCTGGATAGGAGGGTTACAGGACGCAAGAGAGAGCACCCAGGGAACAGAGCAGGGCACTGCAGCCCTACATGCGTTTACCTCCAGGCGCGGCTTCTTGCCACCAGTATCCTCCCCATCTTCCTGCAACAAGACCCACACTCAGCATGGGGCTCTGAGCTGCCGCCCTGCCGCCATTATGAATGTCCTCCCCATCACCCCAGGCACCCCCACTGCCCAGCTCCAACCCTGCCCACACTCGCCACCTGGGCCCGGGTCCGTTGCAGGGTCCTCTGCAGTTTGCCCAGGAATAGCATAGCACTGGAGGTCCCTGGAAAGCCTTGGCTGGCAGGGCCTGCAGAGAGTGGGGGTGTCCGGGTGGATGGGGCGTCAGTGCTGTGCCTCCAGAACAGACCGCTCCGGTCCAGCCCAGGACGCCGCTCCCAGCTGCCCCTCAGAGGGCGCTGCACCCCCCATCCCCCCATCCCCCCGCTCCTACCCTCCAGGCCACCTGGGTTGCGGGGCACGTTCTTGAAGGTGCTGTGGAAGTGGCTGAGGTATGCGATGAGGCCCAGTGGGTCGCTCCCTGCCACCACTGCCTTTGCGGACAGCACAGGCGGGATGCCCAGCTCATGCTCGGCCATCTTTAGCGCCCAAGCAGTCGCTTCCAGGGCCCCCAGTCCTTGCAGCTCTGAGGGTTCCCTGTGGGACGTCAGGGAGAAAAGCCAATGGGAGACCAGCACCGGACCCATCGAAGGGGGAGAGCACGAGTGAGCAGCAGGCAGGGGCTGGGGGGCACAAAGGGAGGACAGGGCATGAGGGGTTTATTCTCTGCTCTACACCCACTCCCCACCCGCCTGCTGACAACTTTCTGGCCTTGGGGGCCTCCAGCGCTCACAAGCCTCCCTACAGCGTGCATCTGACTCCCGCAGGACTCGGGGATGTACCGTGACTTGGGCAGGAAGACTACCACCAGCAAGTGGTGGCACTGGGGGGTGACTTCTACAGAGCGCTCTGCCCCCCAGTCCACGCTGCCGCAGAGGCACGAGAGGGGTACGGTCTGCCAGGGACCGCCGAACCTGATCTGAACTCACAGCAGGCCGGGCCGCAGCCGGTGCACCAGAGCGCACAGAGCCCGCCCGTCAGCCCAGGAGGAGGACAAGTCGGTGACGTGGACGCCCGGGTACCCAGCCGTCTGCTCCTGGCACCAGCGTAGCAATTCCTCCTGGGTGCCTGCCGACCCTGAGAGACGAGGCTGTGCTGTGCCCCAGGGCCCTGGCTCGAAGAGAGCCCGGTCACTGGGCACGGGGGTCAGTCTGGGAGGGGGAGGCAGGACCCATCCCTACGGGGGCACCAACTTAGTGCTCACTGAGTGGCACTGCCTTCATCCCAGCTGTCCCTCTGTGGAATCAAGTGGAGGAAGGAATCAAGTGGAATCACTGCTAACCACAGAGAGGGCAGGAGGCTCACTCCTGGGGCCTCAAAGGGAGGGCCGGCCTGGAGTCCCCAAGGCTGGGAGGGCTCAGTCTGCTGCCACCTGCCACCAGAGGGGCCGCAGGGGTTGGTGCAATACTGACATCGGGTGCGCAGATGGGCCGCTCTCCGCGCTCTGCTGCCCCCACACCCTCCGGGAGGCCCCGGCCTCCCCCACCGTGCTCCCTCCAGCCTGAGGCTGCCGCTGGGCTGATGGCTGGGGCTGGCACCACACTGGGGGGCAAATATTTTGGACAACCCCCACCCCCAGCCGAGGAAGGCTTGCTCACCTGCGGCCGGCTTTCCTGCATCTGTCCTGTCACTGTTCCTCCTCACAGGCTCCTTGGCCATCACGTCATACAGGTCTCGTACCTAAGGCAGCCCCCTTCAGGTCTCCAGACAGGCCGACCACCCGCCTCAGCCCAGGGGTGGAGGCCTGCCCTGAGGGAGTCTGGTGGGTGCCAGGGGGTCTGACCTGATTGGGAGTCACAGCCCGGAGGTTGAGGGTGGGGTAGCGCGTGGCTGGGTCCAGCCCATACTGGGCCACGTTGCGGTGCATGTTTTCCGGGGAGGTCTGTGAGAGGAGCTGGTACAAACTCTCCCTGAGGAAGGAAGTGCGAGGGCAGGGGCACACGTGGGAGGGCACCCATCAGCACCCGCCCCTCGAGAACTGCCAGGCCTTTCTTTATTCTCCCACCCGGGCCCCGTCTATTCACCTAGCACCCCCACCCTCTTCCTGATCCTTGTCCTATTTCTAGCCCTGCCCTCCCCACCCCCCAACTCGGGCCTCACCGCTCTGCCAACACTTCCAGGGGCCCAGCACCCTCTGCCCACCGCTTCACCATCCAGGCGGCATCAAAGGCGGCCAAGAAGCCCCGAGCCACCCCCGTGCCCAGGGGCCAGAAGGGCTGCAGGGTCAAAAAGATAGGAAACAGTTCAGTGAGAGTCCAACAGGAGCGCCCAAGCCCTGAAGCCCCCCAAAATCACAACTGACGGGGCCCCACACCACACCAAGCAGCCCTCAGCTCCTCCCCACAACCAGCAAACCTTTTCACCCCCTCCTTCCCAGGAGGCAACCTTCCTCCCCGCACCCACGGAACCCCAGAACTCTTTACAAAGAGTTCCCGTTTCTGGAAGCCCCAGGAACCACTCCCCCCAGTCGGGGAGCCCAAGCCCCCTCACCTCCACCAGGCAGTCCCCCACCAGCCCCAGCAGCAGGCGGGCGCCGTGCTTCTCCTGCACTCGAGCAGAGCTCTCTGCCCGCATCATGCTTGTGAAGTCAAAGGCGGAGATGTCAGGCCGCCCGTGGGCGTCCCGGGCGAACTCCAGCTTCCCGAGCTTGCCGTGGGTGGCGAAGTCAGCAGCGGCCCGGACGAAGCGCTGCAGAGCCTCGGGCACCACGTTGGCACTGCCCAACAGCCGGTCGATCTCCGGCCAGTCCTACAGGCCGACAGAGCAGAACCCATAGGGTCCACTGGGCTCAACTAGAATTTGAACACCCTGCCTCCCATCCTCCAGCCCCTTCCTCGGCTCGGCCCCTGCTGCCAGGGCTCCCAGGCCCTACCCTGCCCCCAAGGCCTAGGACCACTGCTGTTCCAATGCACTTGCTTTGGGGACAAGTCCTGAACTTCTTGGCCTCAGTTTCCCCATCATTTAGAGATGACATACCTAACTTTTCAAGGTATTCATGAAAATTCAGGTGGGAAAATGCACATAAAGTTCTCAACACAGTACCTAGCACATAGCAGGTTTTCAACTAGTTCATTCAGCAAATATTTACCGGGTGCTGACTACACACAGGTACCATTCTGGGCCCTGGGAATCGTCAGCAAGCAAAAAGGAAGAGACAAAACCCCTGCCCTCGTGGAGCTTATGTATGTAGCTCCGTGTGGCCCAGAATATGATTCAGATTGCCATGTAAACCCCAGGGAAGAAGAGCTTGTCAAGGTGGAGAAAAAGGACAAAGGCAGAAGAGGACAGGCTCCCTCCACACCGGGGGGAAACACTGTGTCCAGGGCCGGACTCTACCTGCCGGGGCCCGGGCCCCACCTGACGCAGCACCCCCAGACGCAGCAGGCACTGCTTCTTGGCTGTCATCACAAAATAGTGGGTGTCATCCTTGTAGTACACGATGTTTTCCAGATCGATGCCTGGGGAGGGCAACCCCGGGGAGATGGGTCTCCTCCTCGTTCCGTGTCACCTCTCCAAACACCCAGCCGCGCCTGACCTCTGCGATCACAGCTCAGACTGCAGTGGGTGCCCCCCACACAGGGCCCAGGAGCTCTGGTGGCACGATGGGCCCTCTGTCCCAGGCCCAGCAGGGAGAGGGAGGAACCAGCCCACAGTCAGCCGGAGGGAGGGGAGATCCTGGAGAGGGGGTCCCGACCTGTGGCTTTGAGCAGACTCTGGAAGAAGCTCTGGTTGTAGATCCTGGCCACGCCGCTGATCTCGGGCACCTGCGTCTCTTCCACTGTGCGTCCATTCACAAAGTTGACTGTGATGCCAATGGCCAGTTTGCCACGCATTTCTCGCACTGTGAAGCCTAGAAGTGGGGGCAAGTGAGGGTAGGTAGGTATCGGCAAGAGAGTGAGGGGCGTGATAGCCTAGAAAGGCACAGGAGGAGCCTAAGATGCTGGCTTCTTTGAAAGAAAGGATCACTCACCTTCAGGCACGAATTTACCTCCGGCAGCGGAGATGAGAACATCAAATTCATAGTTGGCCAGTTGGGCTGGAGGGCTGGGCTGGAGCTGGGCACGCCAG